>ML661338.1:26469341-26497326 GCA_007570785.1 Antilocapra americana | reverse complement strand
CATCTATGGACACCTTATCTTTGACAAAGGAGGCAAGAATATACAATGGAGAAAAGACAACCTCTTTAACAAGTGGTGCTGGGAAAACTGGACAGCCACTTGTAAAAGAATGAAACTAGATCACTTTCTAACACCATACACAAAGATAAACTCAAAATGGATCAAAGATCTAAGCATAAGACCAGAAACTATAAAACTCCTAGAGGATAACATAGGCAAAACACTCTCTGCCATAACCCAAAGCGGGATACTCCATGACCCACCTCCCAGAATATTGGAAATAAAAACACGAATAAACAAATGGGACCTAATTAAAATTAAAAGCTTTTGCACAACAAAGGAAACTATAAGCAAGGTGAAAAGACAGCCTTCAGAATGGGAGAAAATAATAGCCAATGAAGCAACAGACAAACAATTAATCTCAAAAATTTACAAACAACTCCTGCAGCTCCATTCTAGAAAAATAAACAACCCAATTAAAAAGTGGGCCAAAGAACTTAACAGACATTTCTCCAAGGAAGATATAAAAATGGCTAACAAACACATGAAAAGATGCTCAACATCACTCATTATCAGAGAAATGCAAATCAAAACCACAATGAGGTACCACTTTACACCAGTCAGAATGGCTGCCATCCAAAAGTCTACAAGCAATAAATGCTGGAGAGGATGTGGAGAAAAGGGAACCCTCTTACACTGTTGGTGGGAATGCAAACTAGTACAGCCACTATGGAAAACAGTGTGGAGGTTCCTTAAAAAGCTGCAAATAGACCTGCCATATGACCCGGCAATCCCACTGCTGGGCATATACACCGAGGAAACCAGAATTGAAAGAGCCACGTGCACCCCAATGTTCATCGCTGCATTGTTTACAATAGCCAGGACATGGAAGCAACCTAGATGCCCATCAACTGATGAATGGATAAGAAAGCTGTGGTATATATACACAATGGAATATTACTCAGCATTAAAAAAAAAAATTCATTTGAAGCAATTCTACTCAGATGGACGAAACTGGAGCCCATTATCCAGAGTGAAGTAAGCCAGAAGCAAAAACAACAATACAGTATATTAACACATATATATGGAATTTAGAAAGACAGTAATGAGAACCCAACATGGGAGACAACAAAAGGAACGCAGATGTATAGAATAGACCTGTGGACTTTGTGGATGAGGGTAAGGGTGGGATGATATGGGAGAAGGGCATTGAAGCATGTTAATTTTCATATGTCTAATCAATCGCCAGCCCAGGATTGATGCTCGGGGCTGGTGCAGCGAGATTTCCCGGGGCGGGGGGAGGGAAGAGGGAGGGGGGTTCCGGAGGGGAAGCATATGTAAACCCATGGTGATATCATGACAATGTATGGCAAAAACAATTAATAAAAAAAAATAAAAAGAAATATTGTTTAGGAAAGTTCAAAACTTTGGTAAAGAAATACAGTATGCATATATTTGAGATATAAAACAGAGGCTCTGATATCAATATTCCTGCGTACACTCCCCAAATATACTAACCATCTCCTGACCACAGGGCATTTACATCACTCTGCCTTGAATCTCTGTCAGCCAGTTATCTTCATGAGTCTTAACCAGCACCACATATCATATGTGAAATGAATCGCCAGCCCAGGTTTGATGCATGATACAGGGTTCTGAGGGCTGGTGCACTGGGATGACCCAGAGGGATGGCATCGGGAGGGAGGTGGGAGGGGGGTTCTGGAAGGGGAATACATGTATACCCATGGCGGATTCATGTCAATGTATGGCAAAACCAACACGAAAATGTAAAGGAAAAAAATAAATTAATTTTAAAAAAAGCATCAATTCTTTGATGCTCAGCCTTCTTTATGGTCAAATATTCACATCCGTACATCAGTTCAGTTCAGTTGCTCAGTTGTGTCCAACTGTTTGAGACTCCATGGACTGCACTATGCCAGGCTTCTGTGTCCATCACCAACTCTCAGAGTTTACTCAAACTCATGTCCATTGAGTCGGTGATGCCATCCAACCATGTCATCCTCTGTTGTCCCCTTCTCCTTGCACATTCAATCTTTCCGAGCATCAGGGTCTTTTCACATGAGTCAGTTCTTCGCATCAGATGGCCAAAGTATTGGAGCTTCAGTTTCAGCATCATTCCTTCCAATGAATATTCAGGACTGATTTCCTTTAGGATGGACTGGTTGGATTTCCTTGACGCCCAAGATACTCAAAAGAGTCTTCTCTAACACCGCAGTTCAAAAACATAATTTCTTCCACACTCAGCTTTCTTTATAGTCCAATTCTCACATCCATATTTGACTACTGGAAAAACCATAGCCTTAACTAGACAGACCTCTGTTGGCAAAATGATTTTTCTGCTTTTTAATATGCTGTCTAGGTTAGATATAACTTTCCTTCCACGGAGTAAGCAACTTTGAATTTCAGGGCTGCAGTCACCATCTGCAGTGATTTTGGAGTCCCCCAAAATAGTGTCTTATTGTTTCCACTGCTTCCCCATCTTTTTGTCATGAAGTGGCAGGACTACACGTCATGATCTTAGTTTTCTGAATGTTGAATTTTAAGCCAACTTTTTCACTCTCCTCTTTCACTTTCATCAAGAGGCTCTTCAGTTCTTCATTACTTTCTGAGGTAAGGATGGTGTCATCTGCATATCTGAGGTTACTGATATTTCTCCTGGCAATCTTGATTCCAGTTTGTGCTTCATCCAGCCCAGCATTTCTCATGATGTACTCTGCATATAAGTTAAATAAGCAGCATGAAATTATATAGCCTTGACGTACTGCTTTCCCAATTTGTAACCAGTCTGCTGTTCCATGTCCAGTTCTAACTGTTGCTTTTTGACCTGCATACAGATTTCTCAGGAGGCAGGTCAGGTTGTCTGGTATTTCCATCTCTTTCAGAATTTTCCACAGTTTGTTGTGATCCACACAGTCAAAGGCTTTGGCATAGTCAATAAAGCAGAATAAGATGCTTTTTCTGGAACTGCCTTGCTTTTTCAATGATCCAACAGATGTTGGCAATTTGATCTCTGGCTCTTCTGCCTTTTCTAAATCCAACTTACACATCTGGAAGTTCTCATTTCACGTCCTGTTGAAGTCTATCTTGAAGGATTTTGATATTTATCTTGCTAGCAGGTGAAATGAGTGCAAATTCTGCAGTAGTTTGAACATTCTTTGGCATTGCCTTCTTTGGGATTGGAATAAAAACTGACCTTTTCCAGTCCTGTGGCCACTGCCAAGTTTTCCAAATCTGCTGGCATACTGAGTGTAGCACTTTAACAGCATCATCTTTTGTGATTTTAAATAGCTCTGCTTGAATTCCATGCTTCCTACTTCCATAACGTTTTTTCCCTCTGTGCTCCAAAGCACTTCCAAACTCACTATTTATTGTGATTCGAATCCTTGGATAAGTGTTAAGGTTACTCAGGGTTCTCTAGAGATCCAGAAAAGAAGTGACACTGCAGTCTCAGGTCTAAAAGCAGCATGGTGGCAAGATTCTGTCTTCTTCAGGAGTCTCAGTCTTCCTTTCAAGACCTTTAACTGACTGGATGAGGTCCATCAATCCCTTCACAGTAACATCTATCTAGACTGGTGTTTGATCAAAACCTGGGTACCATGGCCTAGGCAAGGTGATCCATGAAATTAATTATTATAACCAGAAAGGAGGCGAGAATCTAGATCTCCCAGTTCTTATTTTGCTCTTTCCCCTAATATATACCATTTAGAATGCAGATTTGGACTTTCTCATCATTTCACAGAAATATATCTAGCAAATTTTTACTTCAACAAAATTCTAACAGTACTATCAGAGAAGGTCAGTGTAGTTGGAAGGAGGTGAATATTAAAGCAAACAGCATGCAAATAATTATTAACAAGGAACTGTTATTTTACATCATGTAACCCCCATCTCAGACTTTTAAATTTTAGTATTGTTAGCTCCATACTATAGAGCTATATCTACAGGGAAGTAGATATTACGAGTGATTATGATACATTCTCTAGAGCTAAATGGCAAGTGTGGAATTCAAAGGCAGAAACCCGTAATTTCAAAGTCTGAACTCTTTCGATTTTAAAATGTTTTGCTTCCTGGAGAAACTTGAAAACAAGATGCATGTTCAAGTTCTGGCTCTACTACTCGCTCACTGTACTATTTAGCATGTTCCTTAACTGATACAATTACCAGTTTCTTTCTCTATACATGATACATGTAAGTTCCCCATTCTATCTAATAGGGCTTATTGAGGTCCAGAAGAGAAAATTTATGGGAAAGTTAGAGTTCTAAACTATTATCATGGGAAGATTAGCCCTTCCCCTGGTGTACACTGTTTCAATGCATTATTTTTAAAATGCAGTTACATCACTATTGCTGATCTTGGAAATCCACATAATTGAAAAAATAGAGGGCCCTAGGGCTTTGCAATTTACACTGATTATTGCTACCTGTATCATATTGGGGAGAAAAGCAAAAATTAATTTGAGTTCAGGTCAGAAATGTTGACTACTTGATTAGAAATCAAACTTCACTTTCTATAAATTGCAACACTGCCTTCAATCACAAAGAAAAATACTAACAAAATATATTTTAATTTTTAAAGACTGATCTTATCAGCTATATGCTTTGCTGACACTCAACTGCCACATAATACCTGAAGCAGAATTGGACTTATATGATTAATAGATACATCTCACAATCACTTCTATGGGATGGGCCTGCAGGGCTCCAGCCATTTTGGATTTATTTAACCTCAGTTCTGTGACAGGCAAGCAAGAACTGGAGTTATAGAGCTGCTAAAATTATGACAAAATTCTACAGTTTACTTGAAGAGATTTTTTTAAAAAGTAACTTTCATTTCCCCAAATACAATAAATATCTCAGAGAAGACTGCTCTTTATATTTGACTCCAATAATGAAACCCATAAAGTGCTAAATTAATAAAGTCATTCAGCAGTAGAAATTACAAGAACATTCTATTATTTGTGGTTAATGATACTTTCTGTGGTCAAAACTTTTTGTCTATGTGAAGAAAATTAATTATTAAATATAATAATCTTCTTATTCTAATTATGTTCCTTAAAATATAATTTAGTCACTTTGATATAGTATTTCCAGTGCTGTGAAAATGAAAAGTTGGTAATATAGATTGGAATCTCATGCTTTTCTTCATTACTATACGTTATCTACAAAAATTATATTTAATTTTTTGCTATTTATTGAATAGATTATACTGTATTCAGTTTATATACACACAAACACATTTCAATATAGAATGAAAAAAATGATTTAGATTAGTCTTCTGAGTAAACTCCAACAATATAATTAATTTTGACTTTTATTCAACTGTAAATTGACAAAAATCTTCATTTATTTTTGGTCAGTTTGTCATCATTCTTCAAGGGGAAAAAGATTACATAAGAATGTGGGTGACAGACTACCCCCACAAAAATTATTCTTTTTTAAAAAAATTTCTTTTATTGTCCTCTCTACACAAAGTATTTGAGATACTTTTCTGCTGGTTTGTGTTTCATTCAGCTGTTTTCATTTTTGTTATTGCTTTGTTTGTATATAGGTAAGATTGTAGTATTATTTTTTTAATTTGTCTAGTTGGGTAAAAATGAAAATAAGGAGTCTGAAAATAATCAGATTCCTATCTGATCTTCCTCACTAACTTCTAACTTGCAGAATTATGTATCTCTACAGTTTCTTTAGGATTACATTACTAGCTATTTTATGTTAGCACTTATGATCATCTGGTTTCCTATCTTGAGACCATAAGTGAGTCCATCTCTATGACTTCATTTCTTCACACTGGTTCTGAACTTTAGCTTCTTATTTGGTCTATTTACCATTCTTCTGCAGGTCACTGTCTCATTTTAATGGGAGTGTCTACTCCTTATCCATGATAGAGTGAAAGTGAAAGCGTTAGTCGCTCAGTTGTGTCCAACTTTGAAACCCCATGGACTGTAACCCACGAGGCTCCTCTGTCCATGGGATTATCCAGGCAAGCATACTGGAGTGGACTGTCATTCCCTTCTCCAGACGATCTTTCCCACCCAAGGATCAAACCCAGGCCCCCTGCATTGCAGGCAGATTCTTTACTGTCTGAGGTACCAGAGAGATCCATCATAAGGAGGACTATAAAAACTCTCCTGGCTCAAGCAGATGGATTTATAGGTATTTACAGAGGCTACTAGTAGAACACATCCAACATCTTTATTATACTAACACTCTGGATTTTTCATAATATGCTTTTTCTAAAATTATCCTTTTTTCCTTTACTTTTAGGTTCAGTAATCAACCTGAAAGTAATCTCTGATTATTTGGTTCCTACTTTCAGAAGCAAACAGTCAAGTAGAGAATTGATAAACATAAATACAAATAATGAAAATGCAGTGAAATATATCTAGTGCTCAATTAATTTATCAATTTTTAAAATTTTTATTTATTTATTTATTTTAATTTTCTTTACATTATTGTGTTGGTTTTGCCATACATTGACATGAATCTGCCATGGGTATACATGTGTTCCCCTTCCAGAACCCCCCTCCCACCTCCCTCCCGATTCCCTCTCTCTGGGTCATCCCGGTGTACCAGCGCTGAGCATCAAAGCTGGGCTGGTGATTGATTTCACATATGATGATTAACATGTTTCAATGCCATTCTCCCATATCATACCACCCTTGCCCTCTCCCATAGAGTCCAAAAGACTGTTCTATACATCTGTGTTATGCATTTATCATTTTTGTAGCATAAAGTGCTTACTTTCTATAAGAATGAATTTAGGGGCAAACAGTGATAGATATGTGTGCTAGCAAAATAAGTAAAATGTTAGTCTATCAATGAGTAAAATGGTTAATGTGCATTAGACTGGACAGAAAATAAGCAGTAAAGAAGTATAGTTTACTTTTTGAAGTGTGTGGAGGGAAAAGTGAGGAAAATATTGAAGGGAGAAGCTAAATTAAACTATATTTATTTTTAGGCAACAGTATTAATAAACTAAGAATTTATTTGTAGGAAAAAAAATTCCTGGATTTCAAATCCAAGTTTTCCAACTCCTAGCTGTGTGACCCTCAGCTTGTTACATAATCACAGTTTTATTGTTTCTAATGGGGGAAAAAATAATATCCCCTCTTGGGTTGTTGGGAAGAATAATTGAGAAAAAGTAAGTAAAATATGTGACACAGTTATTGACTCTAGTATGAACACGGAATATCAAAGAAGTTACTGAATATGAAGTATTTAGTTCTTTACACTTTCAAAACCTCTCACAGCCCACAACATCGACTTAATATGGCATAAAGTTTAGTTTTGTATTTTATCCTATTTGTTGACACCTCTCTTAACCTACTACATTTCCACTGACCTGTGGGAGGGTCCTTGGATATAAAAAGACCATTTTATGTCAATATCCTTTTAGTAGGTCTCAGGCAGAATCGATCCCTGGGTTGGGAAGATCCCCTGGAGGAGGAAATGGGAATCCACTCCAGTATTCTTGACTGGGAGAGGAGCCTGGTGGTCTACAGTCTTTGGGGCCACAAAAGACTCTGACACAATTTAGTGACTAGACAAGCAACAAGTTCTCAATATGTATTTCATAGACGAACAAATAATCTAATAAAATACATTAATAATCTCTTCCTGAGATGTTTTATCCATGCTTGAATACTTTTTGTTTATATTAACTAAAAGTATTTCACTAATTCCCTATTGCACTTCAATTATTCTAATTTTATTTTCTTACTGCTCTTTTAAGTCCCCCAAACAAAAATCTTCTCATTCTTTGTTACAGAAAGAAAACATACTCCCCACAGGGTTAACACATATTTCATACAGTATTTGGTCCCTGAAAAAAGCAGTTTGGTTTATCTTCAAGTTATTGAAATTCTATTCACATCAATTTGGACCACAGAAAATAATGTTACATTACCTGGCTGATGGAAGAGATGAAAAACCTAACCCCAAGGAGGGTGGTGTTACCACAAAGACTCGATATTAGCTACAGATGGGGACTTGAATTTTGTTGTGACTTTAGCTCTAAGACATTATTCTCTTGACTAACAGAGAAGCTTTATTCTCATGGATTGATAGGATTTCCAACAGGTTCAGAAGTTGTTATTTAAAAATTTTTTCCTCCTATTTGGCAAAAAAATCAAGGAAAAGCTGTTGTAATCAATCATATCCAGTGTCAGGATCATATGAAAGCAAGAAGGTTGTTCAGGACCCATATGGTTAGAGCCTGGGAGAAAGCAGTTGTCAGAATATAGGAAAAATGAGGGATAAACTGGGGAGGTGTGTGTTAACCAGAAAAGAATTACCACCCATTAAAAAACAAACATATATACATGCATTATTTCCTCTAATGTTAGCCCATAAAATTATTAGTAGAAAGTACATTAGCTAAAAACATGGGATTATGCAGACATATAGAATATTATATGTGATGCCCTTGTTGCATATGTGTAATGCATGGATTAAGTTCATTTGTAACAAGAACTACAATGCTGAAGCAATTCTAATTGTATCTGGTAGTAAGCTTGCCTAGTTGTGTATGCTAATGTTGAGTCCGTCTCACAGAGCTTATCTGTGCTCTCATATTGAACACCTACACATACACATTCACTGGGAATAACACTATTTAAAAAAAAAATAATCCTGTGTTCTCTATTGCAGCAAGTTGTCTTTGGGTCCCCAGTATCTACAGTTACATCTTAGAACTCAAAAGGTTTCAGAATGGCTGCAATCCAAAAATCTACAAGCAATAAATGCTGGAGAGGATGTGGAGAAAAGGGAACTCCCTTACACTGTTGGTGGGAATGCAAACTAGTACAGCCACTATGGAAAACAGTGTGGAGGTTCCTTAAAAAACTGCAAATAGACCTGCCATATGACCCAACAATCCCACTGCTGGGCATATACATCGAGGAAACCAGAATTGAAAGAGCCACGTGTACCCCAATGTTCATCACTGCATTGCTTACAATAGCCAGGACATGGAAGCAACCTAGATGCCCATCAACTGACGAATGGATAAGAAAGCTGTGGTACATATACACAATGGAATATTACTCAGCATTAAAAAAAACTCATTTGAAGCAGTTCTACTCAGGTGGACGGAACTGGAGCCCATTATCCAGAGTGAAGTAAGCCAGAAGGAAAAACAACAATACAGTATACTAACGCATATATATGGAATTTAGAAAGATGGTAACGAGAACCCAGCATGCGAGACAGCAAAAGGAACGCAGATGTATAGAATAGACTCGTGGACTCTGTGGATGAGGGCAAGGGGGGGATGATATGGGAAAATGACATTGAAACATGTTAATTATCATATGTGTAATCAATCGCCAGCCCAGGACTGATGCTCGGGGCTGGTGCATCGAGATTTCCCGGGGGGGAGGGAGGAGGGAGGGGGGTTCTGGAGGGGGAGCATATGTAAACCCATGGCGATATCATGTCATTGTATGGCAAAACTGATTAAAAAAAACTCAAAAGGAAGGAACGATGTTAATCACTGTAGACAATAAATGCAAATTTAACTAAAAAGTTTGTTAAAGTCATTCTTACTAGATATAGTGAGATAAAACCTGTCTCATTTTGTCAAGTGAGAATTTAAAAAAATGTGTGTGTATTTTTAAATACACCTATTATACACTGTTTTAATATTTCACTTTAAATAGTTTAGTATTTCGAGAGTTTCCATGGTACATTTGCACTCCTTTCTTCAGCCTCCAACTATGAGCTCTAGATTGTTTCCTTCATGGAATGAAAAATCCTTCCCAGCACTTTGCTTTTTTCCCTCTATTTTATCACATATCCCATCTTGCTAAGAGACCAAATCCATATTTAAATACTAAAGTGATAAAATACATTTATCAGGGAAAGAAAGTGATATCCTTTATTTGAATTCAAATTGATGGAGGCAGTTCAACTTTTATCTGGCAGAAGAGAGCAGATTTTGCAAATAATAAGTTGGAGGAGAATCTCCAGAGCATACTGGGGTATGCCAACTGGAGGCTGGATTTAAATAATTAGTGAAATCACCATTTGTGTGCAAGAAATATGATATTTTTTACTCTGCACATTACTGCTGCAGAGATCAAATCCAAAAAGCTTTTCTTCCAGGGACTTTAAGATCCAGAGTCTTGATTGAGCTACAGGGAAATTTTACCTTTAGTTGAGAGTCAGAAGTGATGTTGGTAAAAGTGAATCATTATATTTGAGGAAAAAACAAAATTAACAATCTCCTCATGGAAAAGCAAAACTTACTAATGAGTGCAAAACACTAGTCAGAGCCAATTTTTTTTTTCCTGTTTTTAATCACCGAATGTGGCATAATCGTTTTACAAGTCCACAGTGGGTCCACGTAGGGTGGGAGGGATCAGTAATGAGGTAACCCTGGGGAACTAAACACACAGTATTGTGACTGACCTAAACTTTCTTAGGGGAACAAAGAGGGTGCAGCATTTCCAGCTAAGTAAGATTTGAGGCTTTCTGGAGCTATGCAAAGTAAACAAAATCGGCCAGAAATCTATCAAGTCCTGCCTGCAGTATCCCCTTGCAGCTGGATAACAAAAATGTTTTCAAGTTGGAAAAACAACCCCTAGATATCAAATTAATGTCAGTATTACCTCAGTTTAAAGAAACTGGGCTTTTTTCCCCCATCTTTCTTGTACCTTTATGGAAATAAGTAGGAAGCATTTTTTTTATTCCAGCCTATCTCTTGTAATCATTAGTTACACAGCTTAAAAAAATTAAAAAAAAAGATTTTTGTATATGTCTCACTTATTCCTTTACTTACATGTTATATATAACCCCCTTGTAGATACTTGCAGTTTACAAAGTTTTATTAAAATACTTAATCACACAAACACATCTCCATCCTGCATTTGCCTTAATAAGCGGGTCTTTTTAGCCAGGATATGAACTGTTTTTCAGAACATTACTTGGAAATAACTCAGGAAAAAAAACAAAAAAACATGAAGATTAAAGACATGCCTTTTCATATTTGCACCATATGTTCAATTTTAGTACTGTTTTCTTCCATGAGAACTTATGACATGAGCCAATCAATACTAAACTCATCACCCCATCATTATTTACTAAGAACTTTAGAACAACTGTATTACACAGCTGTGCATGTATGCTCAGTTGCTGAGTAGTTTCTGACTCTTCACTACCCCATGGAGTGTAGCCTGCCAGGTCCTCCATCCATGCGATTTCCCTGGCAAGAATACTGGAGTGGGTTGCCATTTCTTCCTCCAGGGATCTCTCCAACCTAGGAATTGAACCCACATCTTCTGCATCTAACATATTGGCAAGCAGGTTCTTTACCACTGAGACACATGGGAAGCCCAATGCACAATTGTATTGATTGGCAAATAAATGGCAGGTAGTTGGGCTGGCAGTTTTCTGGTTCTGTAAAAATTATAAAATGGAACCAAAGGTTCCATAGAACCATACCTCACTGGAGAGTAGATTGTGAACCTTCTATGGGATACAAACAGAAAGTAGAACAGCAAGATCTAAGGTGTCTTTTCATCAATAGTTACTTTAATTTTCAATACAGAGGATCTTGTTTAAATATTAGAAGGTTGATATTGGTAATATTGGTTTGGAGAAATCAATATTGAGAAACTGCACAACACAAAAAAAGAACTAAGCAAAATCCCAGAACTGACTACTGTAACAGCTGGTTCTGAGTTAAGAATACATAGTAGGTACTTTAGACACACCAAATTGAAAGCACAATCTATTTCTACAAAATAGAAAGAAAATTCTGATATACTAAAACTTGTGGATAGAAGTTCAGATAAAGAGATTGTACTAAGCTTTCTAGTTTCTAAACACTGCTTCCTACCTGCTGACCCCCATACTTTTTTAAGATAAATGGATTTTCTCTACGGCAAAGAGCTGGTCAGTATTTATTTATAGGATAGGAAAGTAGCCTTGTTTACTTATAGCATCATTTATGAAGATAAAGCTACAAATAAAACAACATGAGACTGTTTGCAGATGACATGGTCCTCTATATAGGAAACCCTAAAGACTCCACCAGAAAATTACTAAAGCTAATCAATGAATATAGTAAAGTTACAGGATATAAAATTAACACATAGAAATCCCTTGCATTCCTATACACTAACCATGAGAAAATAGAAAGAGAAATTAAGGAAACAATTTCATTCACCATTGCAATGATAATTATAAAATACTTAGGAATATATCTACCTAAAGAAACAAAAAACCTATTTATATAGAAAACCATAAAACACTGATGAAAGAAATCAAAGAGAACACAAACAGATGGAGAAATATACCATGTTCATGGACTGGAAGAATCAATATAGTGAAAATGAGTATACTACTCAAATCAATCTATAGATTCAATGCAATCTGTATCGAGGCATCAACGATATTTTTCACAGAACTAGAACAAATAATTTCACAATTTGTGTGGAAATACAAAAAAACCTTGAATAGCCAAAGCAATCTTGAGAAATAAGAATGGAACTGGAGGAATCAACCTGTCTGACTTCAGGCTCTACTACAAAGTCAACAAGATAGTATGGTACTGGCACAAAGACAGAAATATAGATCAATGGAAACAGAATAGAAAGCCCAGAGATAAATCCATGCACCTATGGACACCTTATCTCTGACAAAGAAGGCAAGACTATACAATGGAGAAAAGACAACCTCTTTATCAAGTGGTGCTAGGAAAACTGGTCAACCACTTGTAAAAGAATGAAATTAGAACACTATCTAACACCATACACAAAAATAAACTGAAAATGGATTAAAGATTGAAATGTAAGACCAGAAACTATAAAACTCCTAGAGGAAAACATAGGCAAAATACTCTCTGATATAAATCACAGCAGGATCCTCTATGACCCTCCTCCCAGAGTAATGGAAATAAAATCAAAAATAAATAAATAGGACCTAATTAAAATTAAAAGCTTTTGCACAACGAAGGAAGCTGTAAGCAAGGTAAAAAGACAGCCTTTAGAATGGGAGAAAACAATAGCAAAGGAAGCAACTGACAAAGAATGAATCTCAAAAATAAACAAGCAGCTCCCGCAGCTCAATTCCAGAAAAATAAATGACCCAATCAAAAAATGGTCCAAAGAACTAAACAGACATTTCTCCAAAGAAGATATACAGATGGCTAACAAACACATGAAAAGATGCTCAACATCACTCATTATCAAAGAAATGCAAATCAAAACTACAATGAGGTACTGTCTCAAGCCGATCAGAATGGCTGCTATCAAAAAGTCTACAAACAATAAATGCTGGAGAGGGTGTGGAAAAAAGGAAACCCTCTTACACTGTTGGTGGGAATGCAAACTAGTACAGACACTATGGAGAACTGCCATTTGACCCACAATCCTACTGCTGGGCATACACACCAAGGAAACCAGAATTGAAAGAGATACATTCACCTCAATGTTCATCGCAGCACTGTTTATAATAGCCAGGACATGGAAGCAACCTAGATGTGTATCAACAGACGAATGCATAAGAAAGCTGTGGTACATATACACAATGGACTATTACTCAGCCATTAAAAAGAACACATTTGAATCTGTTCTAATGAGGTGGATGAAACTGGAGCCTATTATACAGAGTGAAGAATGTCAGAAAGAAAAACACCAATACAGTATACTAATGCATATATATGGAATTTAGAAAGATGGCAACAATAACCCTATACACGAGACAGCAAAAGAGACACAGATGTATCAGTCTTTTGGACTCGGTGGGAAAAGGCGAGGGTGGAATGATTTGAGAGAACAGCAGTGAAACAGGTATATTATAATATGTGAAACAGATCACCGGTCCAGGTTCAATGCATGAGACAGGGTGCTCAGGGCTGGTGCACTGGGATGACTGAGAGGGATGGGATGGGGAATGAGGTGGGAGGGGGATTCAGGATGGGGAACACATGTATACCAATGGCTGATTCATGTCAATGTATGGCAAAAACGACTACAATATTGTAAAGTAATTAGCCTCCAATTAAAATAAATAAATTAAAAAAAATAAATAAACAACGTGAGAGATGACTGCTCATTTTTGAAAATCCTAATAGTTTCCTGGAGTAGAAATTTTGTTTTGGTGTGGATGGATGTGCATGAGAGCTAGACTAAGATGGTTTACAAACTGTTGACAGAAATTTGATTGTAAAAGCCCATTTTTGGGAAACAGAGCCATGTGCCTTGGTTATACATGTGAGAAAGCAACAGCCTCAAATCTCATGTATAGATTGTGACATGTATGCTAGATGTTGAGTAATCATTACTTACTCTTACAGTTCTTTTATCCTTATTGCAGGATCACTCACTGCTTGAGCTTCTCATTCAGGATTGGCAAAATGCAGTGCATAGGTCAAATCCAGTCTCTTACCTGTTTTTATACTTACAGTACATGAGCAAAGAATGTTTTTACATTTTAAATTGGTTCAAAAGAATCAAAATGAGAATAATCAAAATTTCATGTTCATAATGATTTATTACAACACAGATAAGCTCATTCTTTTCTGTATTTTCTCTGAATGCTCTCATACTTCAGTGGAAAAGCTGAATAGTTGAGACAGATATATATACACATCAATTTTGTCTCTTGCCTTGCAAAACCTGAAATATTTGGTGAAAAAGTTTGCTGAGGTCTGTCCTACTTTTTGAAATGTTAGATTATTCTGTGGCAGAAAGTAAAGTTTAAGATTCCTTGCATTACATGTAATTTATATCAATAAAATAGGAACATCTTATCTTTTGAATGTCAAGTCTTATGGATGGTAAGGTTACATCTTTTGACTTATAGAAAAATTCAAAACAAGAAAAAAGAAAAACTCACACTTTCTTTAGAAAAAATGATGGCTAACTTGCCCCAATTTTTGGAAAAGGTATCATATCTACCATTCAGAATTCAAAAACAAACTATAAAATTCTGCTTGAGCATTTATGTCAAGTATTCATTTCTATATTTGGAATGCCAATGACTAGGAATATTAATCTCAGGACTTCAAAATTATCTCAATTAAGATTGTGAATCCTTGTGAGTATGTGAGTATGTATGTGTAAGCTTTTTCAAAATTTAATAACTTTACAGAATTCTAAGATGAAAGAGAAAATAAAACAGTTTAAAAATTGTTTTATGGTAAAATTTCTAAGATGAAGTAAGTGTAAAGGTATAATTAAAGTTGTATAATTTATTAATAATAACAATTAAAAGCTATTATTAGCTGCTCTTCATGGATCACTGCCTTGTCATGGTGAAGTGGCTTACATAACTCAATGAAACTATGGGCCATGCCATGTAGGGCCACCCAAGATAGATGGGTCATAGTGGAGAGTTCTGACAAAATGTGACCCACTGGAGGAGGGAATGGCAAACCACCCCAGTATGTTTGCAAGTAGAGCTTCATGAATTGTATAAAAGGCCAAACAGATATGACTCCAAAATATGAGTCCCCCAGGTCTGAAGATGTCCAATATGCTACTGGGGAAAAGCAGAGGAGAATTACTAACAGCCCCAGAAAGAATGAAGCAATGGACCAAAGTGGAAATGATGCTCAGTTGTGGATGTGTCTGCTGATGGATGAAAAATCCAATGCTATAAGAACAATGTTGCATAGGAACATGGAATGTTAGGCCCATGAATCAAAGAAAATTGGATGTGGTCAAGCAGGAAATGGTATGAATAAACACTGACATCTTAGGAATCAGTGAACTAAAATAGATGGTGTGCTACATCCCATGGGGTTGCAAAGAGTTGGACATGTCTGAGCAACTGAACTACTTCATCACTGAGGATTAGAATGCAAAAGTAGAAAGTGTAGAGATACTTGGAATAACAGGCAACTTTGACCTTGGAGAACAAGATGAAGTAGGGCAGAAAGACTAACTGAATTCTTCCAAGAGAAAGCACTGGCCATAACAAATATCCTTTCTCAACATGAGATGACTTTATCCATGGGCATCACCAAATGGTCAATACCAAAATCAAATTTGTTACATTCTTTGTTGCTGAAGATGGAGAAGCTGTATATGGTCAGCAAAAACAAGACCTGGAGTTGACTGTGGCTCAGATCCTCAACTTCTCACAGCAAACTTCAGAATTAAACTAAAGAAAGCAGGGAAACCACTTGGCCAGCCAGATATGACTTAAATCAAATTCCCTATGAATATGCAGTAAAGGTAATGGATAGATTCAAGGGATTAGATCTAGTTAACAGTGTGCTTCAAGAACTATGGATAGAGGTCCATAATACTGTTCAGGAGTCAGTGAACTAAACCATCCCAAAGAAACAAAAATGCAAGAAAGCAAAGTGGTTACCTGTGTAGGCTTTACCTATAGCTGAAGAAAGAAGAGAAGCAAAAGGCAAAAGAAAAAGGGAAGTGTACACCCAATTAAATGTAGAGTTCCAAAGAATAGCATGGAGAGACAAGAAGGCCTTTTTCAATGGACAGTGCATAAAACTAGAAGAAAACAATAGAAGGGAAAAACCTAGATATCTCTTCTGGAAAATTGGAAATATCAAGGGAATATTTTGCCCAGAGATGGACACAATAAAGGACAGAAACAGTATAGACCTAGTGGACACTGGAAAGATCAATGAGATGGAAAGAATACAAGGAAGAACTATACAAAAAAAAACTTTTTGAATTAGATTATTATGATGATGTGGTCAGTCACCCAGAGCCAGACATTCTGGAGTGAGAAGTCAAGTGGGCCTTAGAAAGCACTGCTGTTAGTAAAGCTAGTGGATGCAAATGAATTCCAGAGCTATTCAGAACATTAAAGGATGATGCCATCAAGGTGTTGCATTCAATATTTCAGCAAATCTGGAAAACCAGAAGTGGCCACAGGACTAGAACAGATCAATCCTTACCCTAATTCCCAAGAAAGGTAGTACAAAGAATGTACTAATCATCAATTGCTCTCATCTCCCATGTTAGTAAGGTCATGCTTGAAATCATGCATGCTAGACTTCAGCATTATGAGAACCAAGAACTTCTACATGTCCAAGCTGGGTTTAGAAAAGGAAAGGAACCAGAGATCAAACTGAAAACATTCACTGAATCACAGAGAAGGCAAGGGAATTCCAGAAGAACATCTACCTCTGTTTCATCGACTATGCTAAAGCCTTTGACTGTGTGGATCATAACAAACTGTGGAAAGCTCTTAAAAGAGATGGGAATACCAGAGCATCTTACCTGTCTCCTGAGAAACCTGTATGCAGGTCAAAAAGCAAGTTAGTACCCTGTAGGAATAAATAGGGCTTCCCCAGTGGCACTAGTGGTATAAAGAACCTGCCTACCAATGCTGGAGACATAAGAGATGTGGATTTCATCCCTGGGGTGAGAAGATCCCTTGGAGGAGGGTGTGGCAACCCACTCCAGTATTCTTGCCTGGAAAATCTCCATGGATGGAGAAGCCTGGTAGGCTACAGTCTGTGGGGTCACAAAGAGTCAGACATGATTGGAGTAACTCAGCAGCAGCCGCAGAATGGAACTAATTAGTTCAAGGTGAAGAAAGGTGTACAACAGATTGTCTGCTGTCACCCTGTTTGTTTAACCTATATGCTGAGCACATCATGAGAAACGCTGGGCTGAATGAGTTACAAGCTGGAATCAAGATAGGCTAGGAAACATCAACAATCTCAGATATATGGATGATATCACTCTAATGGCAGAAAGTGAAGATGAACTAAAGAGCCTGTTGATGAGGGTGAAGGAGGAGAGTGAAAGAGCTGGCTTAAAACTAAATGTTAAAAAAAAATCTAAGATCATAGCATCTGGCCCCATTGCTTCATGACAAATAGAAGGGGGAAAAGTGGAAGTGGTGATAGATTTCCTCTTCTTGGGCTCTAAAATCACTGTGGATGGTAACTGCAGCCTCGGAAATCAGAAGATGATTGCTTCTTGGCAGGAGAGCTATGGCAAACCTAGACAATGTGTTGGAAAGCAGAGACATTACTCTGTTGACAAAGGCCCTTATAGTCACGGCTATGGTCTTCCCAGTGGTCATGTATGGTTTGTGAACGCTGGACTATAAAGAAGGCAGAGAACCAAAGAATGATGCCTTTGAACTGCGATGCTGGATATGACTCCTGGAAGTCCCCTGGACAGTAAGGAGATCACACCAGTCAATCTTAAGAGAAAGCAACCCTGAATATTCATTGGAAGGTCTGATGCCAAAGCTGAAGAAGGTTCAGTATTTTGGTCATCGGATGCAAGCAGATAACTCATTGGAAAAGTCTCTGATGTTGGGAAAGATTGAGTGCAGAGAAAGAGGGCATCCTAGGATGAGATGGCTGGATGGCATCATCGATGCATTGGACATGAACTTGGGTAAATTCAGGAGATAGTGAGGCACAGAGAGGCCTGGTGTGCTGCAATCCATGGGGTCATAAAGAGTCAGATGTGACTGGGTGACTGAACTACAACAACATTCTTAGCTGGCCAGCCTGAACAAAAACCATACATATATCAAAGTATACTCAAAAACCATCATCTTGAGTGAAAAACACCAAGTTGAGAAACACCTGTGTATTAATCATCTTTCCCCACATTATGCTGTGATAACAAACAACCTTAAATCTCAGTGTCACTGTAACAACAAAGTTTATATACCATTCCTGTCACACATCAGTTGCTGGTCCCTTGTCATTCTGTGGGACACGTCCTCCATACTGAGCCCCTGACTGAAGCAGTAGCCCTTACCTTGATTTATGACTCCACAAGAACAGAATCATGCAATGTCATTTAAGCTTTCTGTTTGGAGACAGTCAGTCACATAGCCAAGCTGACTTCAGGGGGCTGGAAAAGTGCAGGGCAGCACTGCACACTTGGAGACCGAGGTAAATGTATAACTCCCTGAAAGGAAACACAGTAGCTCGTTAGGAATACCCATAGACTCTTCCACAATAAACGGAATATAACATTTAAGACAAAAAACCCTGAATATCTAACATCTAGTTATATACGCATTTAGTAAAATATATAAAAGCATTTACTACAATATAATGTAATCAACTTTGATTTGGGGCTGAGTAGTAAGAGAATGGACTAGAGAAGGGCAACAAAGTGAACAAAGTTTTAATCATCAAGAACAAATACCTTGTTAAGTTTTATTATTTGAGGTAAGATCTCAGAGGCATTTGTTATATTTTTTCTCAAGCTTTGGTATTAATAAATGAGGCAGAAAAGAAGACTATGGAAAAAAGCAATCAATGAATGTTTTCTTCTCATTATAAGGGGCTTCCCTGATAGCTCAGTTTGTAAAGTGCAGTGTAGGTGACCCCAGTTTGATGCCTGAGTTGGGAAGATCTGCTGGAGAAGGGATAGGCTACCCACTCCAGTATTCTTGAGCTTCCCTTGTGGCTCAGCTGGTAAAGAATCCACATGCAATGTGGGAGACCCGAGTTTGATTCCTGTGTTGGGGAGATCCCCTGGAGAAGGAAAAGGGGATTCTGGCCTGGTGAATTCCATAGACTATATAGTCCATGGGGTCACAAAGAGTTGGACTCAATTGAGCCATTTTCACTTTTCATTATAAATAGTCTGTTGCTCAACAAATTACTACCATATTTACCAATTTCACTTCTGTATTTTTTTCAAATTAAAAAAAACTATAATTTGTATCATTTGAAAAATAATTTATATTACCCTATGGAGAAGGAAATGACAACCCACTCCAGTATTCATGCCTGGAAAAGCTCATGGACTGAGGAGCCTGGTAGGCTACAGTCCATGGGGTCGCAAAGAGTATGACACTACTGAGCGACTTTACTTTCACTTTCATAATTAAGACCAACTAAATGCTGTGTCAGGAAACAAAACCTACTAACTTTATTTGTCTGAATAGAAACTTTTTTGATAGCATTATGTTAAAATTTTGTCCAAGACTGGCTTAAATATTCCAAGAATTAAATGTAGAAAAACATGTTTAATAGGAGGGTTTTTTTGTGATCAGTATGGAAGATATTACAGCTTTTAATCTGTATTCTCTTTCCATATGATCTTATCTAGAATGCTCTTCCTCTCAACTGGCCATTAAGAGAGCTTGAGTGGACTTTTTCATATTACCTTGAAATATGTGTAAATAAAGAAGTGATGTCCTACCTATGCTGAATATGCATTTCTTTTCTAATAGACGATTTAAAATTAATGATAAAAACTTGAAGGTTATTATCAGCTATACTATCAGCTGAATATTTAAAATATGTGGCACGTTCTATACTCATCTTTCAAAGCAGTGTATTCTTCAAAGTTCCTTGAGAAAACTGATTATTCTAGGAGCAAGAATAAATATGTTTTTCAAGATCTGAGAATGAAATTATTCCTTCAGTGATTAAGTCAGGAAAGGGCAGTGTGAGGTACTCTCTTCTGTAAAACATTCAAACTCAGTTTCATAGATTAGCTGAAAAACAGGGTGCCAGTGAATGGGGGCTGGAGGTGTAAAGGTAGAGATTTTTTATAAAGGGCCAGAATTTCACCCAGTTTTGCAGCAGGCATTATATCCAAATCCTAAAGCTTTCATATGTATTTTAAAACCCCTGAGTATCAAGACACTTGTTCTTACTGCTGTCAAGTGGGGTACCTGATTCTCTACTCCAAATTCATCCCATGCTTCCTGTTGTAGGAGTCGTTCTCTCAGGAAACCCCAACCCATGAGTTCCAGGACACAACCTACAGGAATTTAGGCCCAGTCTTTCCTCTTTCAATATTTCATTCACATCTACCACCTGTGCCTCATTTAACTCAGACTCAATCCCTTATGATCCTATATGCAGCTTGACCTCAAGATTTTGCATCTCTTCTTTGCCATTGTTCTTGAACTCATCATAGTAAGTAGCATATGAAAGGCACATGGTACACTATAAATATTTGGGGAATGGATGTATAGATGACCTGGGTTTCCTAATCTCTCAATCAATGATGAGAAAATTATTCAGTGCATGATTACAAATCCTCATTTCGCCTAGAACTAAAACCCGTTTGAAAATTTAAGAGTTTGAATATTATCTAATGTTAGATAGTTATCAATGCTCTAATCATTTAATAAATAATCTGAAGATTTGGAAAGCCTTAATTATTTTAAAAGCATCTGTCAATAAACCATACAAATTGAAGAAAAATCACTGCCTTTCTGAAACAAATATTTAGGAGACTATTTCCAAAGAATACTTTCCAAAGTCATCTCGTGTTTGACGTGTATGTATGTGCAGGGTTTTTACTTGTACTCAGCAGAAGGATAAGGAAAAATCTATCTATTCCTTCTACCTGGAATGAAAGTTCGCACAAATTGAGTTTTGATGTTGTACATGGAACAGGTCTTCTCCCTTTTTTTTTTCCTGGAAACAAGAGTTCCTTTTGAAACATAACAAAACTTTAATTTGATCACATTTAAAAATTGGTTTTCCTAGATAGTTTGGCATAGGATTAAGCTTATGTTTAGAAATTTCATCTATATGTTCCTTTACTGAACAATTGAAATTATAAAATCTGCAGTTTATATGCAATATTGTTTAAAGAGATGTCTCTTTGGAATATGATTTCCAAATTTTACAGTAAGTTTCATTTATAACCTTTCAACTTAAAAAAATAGAAAGCTTTCTCAAAACTCTGACCTTAATATTTCCTAAACTTTGCATTTATCACATGTCTCTGAAGTTTAGTGGATGACTTAATTAACAGAGGTACATGGCAGAGTAATTTTTGACACAGAGGAATTATATTAAGATGCATTATAATGTTATATACATGACCAATATCTTCTTAATTTAAAGGAAAAAGATATTTAACAGCAAGATGTGCTGAGTAACATAAATTTGCATAGAGTCTTAGGAATTAAAAGTTAAATGATCATCCTAAATATATTCTTTAAGATATATTCCCAACTAATCATGTGCTTGATAAAGTTGTTTATTATAAAAATAAAATATAGAGCATATCATTCAGAGTTACTAAATATTCCCTGGATGCTAATTCAATAAACAAGAAAATTAAACTAGAAAAATACTTTTCAATGAAAGAGTGTGAACGCATATACAATTCAATGATATATTGATAAATCAAATGTGTCTCTCAATAATAAATGGCAAAATGCCTCCAATTACTTTTTGTATTATGTTAATTGTCAAATTTTTCATAATTAGCATGGTGTAAATTACTGTGTTTCTGTTATGTCAGAGTGGTTTTCTGCAAAATAATGCATTCACTAATCAGCTTTTTTCTTTCATTATTCACCAGTCAATTGAAATAAATAATCATCACTCATTTGACATTTAGTGAAAAATAAACAAATCTGCTGTTGTTTTATGCACTATAATTTTTAAAAATATCGATAAAAAAGGAAAACAAACATCTAGACAGTTTGTCTATCTTTCCACTGATTAGCTCTGAACTTTGATGGTATCTAGTGGGTAGAACATTTGCTGTTAGCTACATAATTAATCCTACTCAAGCTGAACTAAACACATCATTTTCCTTGAAAGAGAACATTTTTATTTTTCATTGTTTCCTAACTTTATTTTGCTTTGACAAATAATTTAATGCCATAAATAATCCTAAAATATAGAAATATCATTTATATGTAATATGGATTATTTAATTGTGCTTAAAAAACAAAATATATCTAGGACTTGTTTCAACATGAACATGTCAAAAAATTTTTTGCAAAAATGAAATCAGTTTCTAAATAATGAATCATAGTAAGAATTAATCTTATTACTTTAATGACAAACTTTAAATTTAGATATTGCATATTTTCACATTCAAAGAAGTTTAAAAAACTTTGATGAAATATAAAGTTCTGTACCATTTTATATAGTGTGTTATCACTTTTGCCCAAGAATTCTACCAAAAGTTATTATAGAATATAGCAATCTAGTAATATTAATCTATTATTGTATAGAGGGCATTAGTGTTAAGAACCATAGAAATACATAGAAATTTGAATAAAACTTTCCAAATATATGATAAAACAAAGAAGTATTTATAACATATATTTTAGAAGCAACTAATCCTTTATAAATGATT
Organism: Antilocapra americana; assembly: GCA_007570785.1. NCBI lineage: Eukaryota > Metazoa > Chordata > Mammalia > Artiodactyla > Antilocapridae > Antilocapra > Antilocapra americana. The sequence continues at coordinate 26,474,272 of ML661338.1, read as the reverse complement.
GGAATATGATAAGCTTCTAGTAATATTTACTAGTATTTAAAATGAGTATTTGTGAGTAGAACATGACATAATGTTGAAATCCTCTTTTATAAAACAGTTCACTATTATCTTGATTTAATGTAAAAAATACTGCATATATTTTTTAACATTTGCAAAGCTAATGGAAAAACATAGCCTTGAATGTCAATGGAAAGTCTTTTTAAAGGGTTAAACAGAGTTCTCCATAAATTCATGTCTACCTGGAGTATCAGATGTGACCTTATTTGGAAACAAGGTCTTTTCAGATACAACTACTTAATATGGACTCACATTGGATTAGGTTATGACTGGTGTTCTTACAGGAAGATCATGTTAAGACTCTTTCTGCTAATGAGCCTTTATTCTTATTTGTTATAGGTTGAATTGTGTTCTCCAAATTTCATATGTTGAAGTCCTAACCTTTCACTTATAATGTGACTGTATATGTAGACAGGATTCTTAAAGAGATAGTTAAGTTAAAATGTGGTGGTATAGGTGGGTACTAATCCAGTATCACTGGTGTCTTTATAAGAGGAGATTAGTACACAGACATCACACAGAGGGAAGACCATGTGAAGGCATAAGAAGACTATTATCTACAAGTCAAGGAGAGGGCCTCAGAAGAAACCACCCTAATATCTTAATCTTGAACTTTTAGCCACCAGAATTGTGAGGAAATATATTTCTTCTAAGTAAGCCACTGAGTATCTAGCACTTTGTTATGGCAGTCCTTCCACAAACAATTATTTACGTATCTATGGAGTCTTCAACTCCTATTTTATTCCATGGGATTTAACCCACCACTACTATTAACTACAAGAGACATAAGAGATATGGGCTTGATCCCTGGTGGGGAAGATCCCCTGGAGAGGAAAAGGAAACCCACTCTAGTAATCTTGCCTTGAGAATCCCAAGGACAGAGGAACCTGGCAGGCTACGGTGAATAGGGTCACCAAGAAGTGGACATGACTGAAGTGACTTAGAAGCAGCAACATCATTAATTACTTCGATGCTTGAAAGTGTGGAAGTATTAGTTGCTCAGTCATGTCAGACAATTTGTAACCCCATGGACTGTAGCCCACCAGGCTCCTCAGTCCATGAGATCTTCCAAAAAAGAATACTGGAGTGGGTTGTCATTCCCTTCTGCAGGGGATTGAACCTGGGTCTCCCACATTACAGGCAGGTACTTTACCATCTAAGCCACAAGGGAAGCCAATCTAGCCAGGGAGGTTCCCCTTTAAAGGAGCTTTCTTTTCACTTTCACTCAACTGTCTTTGTTTCTCAACACTTTGATTCAAATGTCTCAACTATTCTTTGAATATTTTTCTTCTCTATGACCCTGCAAGATTATTCTAGATTCATTTCTACTACAGTCATGAAACTAGGCATTTCAGTGAGGAATAATGGTTGATTTTAGTAAAGGATGCTAAGTGGAAATTTAGATTTGAATGTTTAGCATAATCATGGATTCTAGGACTTCTCAGTATGAACAGCCATAGAATATAACTACATTACATATATAACACAGTCATAATTGTAATCACCAGTTCACTACAGTCACTCAGCCGTGTCTGATTCTTTGTGACCGCATGAACCGTAGCATGCCAGGCCTCCCTGTCCATCACCAACTCCTGGAGTTTACCCAAACTCCTGTCCATTGAGTCAGTGACGCCATCCAACCATCTGATCCTCTGTCATCACTTTCTCCTCCTGCCCTTAATCTTTCTCAGCATCCGGGTCTTTTCAAATGAGTCAGGTCTTCACATCAGGTGGCCAAAGTACTGGAGATTCAGCTTCGACATCAGTCCTACCAATGAACACCCAGGACTGATCTCCTTTAGGATGGACTGGCTGGATCTCCCTGCAGTCCAAGGGACTCTCAAGAGTCTTCTCCAACACCACAATTCAAAAGCATCAATTCCTCAGTGCTCAGCTTTCTTTATAGTCCAACACTCACATCCATACATGACCACTGGAAAAACCACAACCTTGACTAGACGAACCTCTGTTGACAAAGTAACATCTCTACTTTTTTAACATGCTGTCTAGGTTGGCCATATCTTTCCTTCCAAGGAGTAAGAGTCTTTTAATTTCATGGCTGCAATCACCATCTGCAGTGATTTTGGAGCCCCCCAAAATAAAATCAGCTACTGCTTCCATCATTTCCCAGAGAAGGCAATGTACCCCACTCCAGTACTCTTGCCTGGAAAATCCCATGGACAGAGGAGCCTGGTGGGCTGTAGTCCATGGGGTCGCAAAGAGTTGGACACAACTGAGCGACTTCACTTATGCATTGGAGAAGGAGATGGCAACCCACTCCAGTGTTCTTGCCTGGAGAATCCCAGGGACAGGGGAGCCTGGTGGGCTGCTGTCTATGGGGTCGCACAGAGTCAGACACGACTGAAGCAACTTAGCAGCTGGATGCATATGTGAAGTACTGGCTTTCTCCGGCTGCCAATATCAGCAAAGTCCACACTGATGGACTCTCTATCCCATTATCATCACCTTATTGCCACTTTAGGGCTAATAATAAGTGAGAAATCTCTAATTTTTCTATATGCTTATTGTATAATCCAAGGAAAGCTTTTTTGGTGGGAAAGTAAAATTTTTATTTCACTTTTCTAAGCTTTATTAAGAAATAATTAAAGGCCAATAAATTGTACCCATTTAAACTGTACAATTCACTGAGTTTGACAGATAAATTCACTCTTGAAATGACTGCCAAATTCAGGACAAACTCAGCACCCCCATCACATACTCTAAGTCTTTCCTTTTCTTCTATTTCCTGAGTGCTAACACTACATGCACTATCTGTTAACACAACTATATTTTGGCTGCCTGTCTTTTGAACTTTCAGGGTTTCTATATGTCCCTGATAGCAAAAGGTTTCCTTGGAAGCCTTGCCTCAATATCTTTCCTAATTGAAATCAGCAACTGCAGTACCTTCAACAGGATTAGTAAAGAATATACTCTGGTTTTACAGTGTGGAGGTTCCTTAAAAAGCTGCAAATAGACCTGCCATATGACCCGGCAATCCCACTGCTGGGCATATACACCGAGGAAACCAGAATTGAAAGAGCCACGTGCACCCCAATGTTCATCGCTGCATTGTTTACAATAGCCAGGACATGGAAGCAACCTAGATGCCCATCAACTGACGAATGGATAAGAAAGCTGTGGTACATATACACAATGGAATATTACTCAGCATTAAAAAAAAAGTTCATTTGAAGCAATTCTACTCAGATGGACGAAACTGGAGCCCATTATCCAGAGTGAAGTAAGCCAGAAGCAAAAACAACAATACAGTATATTAACACATATATATGGAATTTAGAAAGACAGTAATGAGAACCCAACATGGGAGACAACAAAAGGAACGCAGATGTATAGAATAGACTTGTGGACTTTGTGGATGAGGGTAAGGGTGGGATGAGATGGGAGAAGGGCATTGAAGCATGTTAATTGTCATGTGTCTAATCAATCGCCAGCCCAGGATTGATGCTCGGGACTGGTGCAGCGAGATTTCCCGGGGGGGAGGGAGGAGGGAGGGGGGACCCGGAGGGGAAGCATATGTAAACCCATGGTGATATCATGACAATGTATGGCAAAAACAATAATAAAAAATAAAAAGAATATACTCTGGTTTTAATAGAAGTATGTTATTACCTCACTGCCAAAAGTCAGAATGTATGTCTTTTTAGTCATAAAAAAATCTGAGTTATACTTTTTCTCTAGAGTAGAGATTATATATGCATAGGAACATGCACATCCACCCACCCCCATCTACACACACATGTACATGCTCTCACATAAACACATATACATTATAGGCATGTGCTGTAAAAATGTGCAGACCTATCCAGCTTGCACTTCTGGAAGTTCTCTGCTCATGCACTGCTGAAGCCTTGCTTGAAGGATTTTGAGCATAATCATGCTAGCATGCCAACAAGTCCATATAGTCACAGCTATGGTTTTTCCAGTAGTCATGTACAGATGTGAGACTTGGGCCATAAAAAAGGCTATGCGCCAAAGAATTGATGCTTTCAGGCTGTGGTGCTAAAGAAAACACTTGAGAGTCCCTTGGGCAGCAAGGAGATCAAACCAATCAGTCCGAAAGGAAATCAACCCTGAATAGTTATTGGAAGGACTGATGCTGAACCTGAAACTCCAATACTTTGGCCACCTGATGAGAAGAGCTGACTCATTGGAAAAGACCCTGATGCTGGAAAAGAATGAGGGCAAGAGAAGAGGGTGATAAGAGGATGAGATGGTTGGATGGGATAACTTATTTCAATGGACATGAATTTGAGCAAACTCTGGGAGATGGTGAAGGACAGGGAAACCTTGTATGCTGCAGTTCATGGGATCACAAAGAGTCTGACATGACAGAGCAACAATTCCATCATTCATTACTTTTATTTAATTCACTAGAAATTTTATTTATTCAAAACTCTGTTCTTTTTTAACCTCTATAATTATAACTTCCCCTCCAAGAAAAATTAAATTTTATTTGCAGTGTCTAATGAGAAAAGTTATGAGCTCCTAAAGTCAGTATGTTAGGAAAAACCAACGGTTTATCTACATCCCTGAAGACAAAGACTGCAAACAGCTTTTGTTCCTATTTATGCCAAACATCTACTTAGTAATCTAGATCATGTAACTTGTTTACCCATTGTACCAGAAATTTTTAAAATCTGTACTTTGAGGAAAAGTCACCTTTGACGCTACTTTTTCCTGGTGGTTCAGACATTAAAGAATCTGCCTGTAATGCAGGAAACCTGGGTTCTGTCCCTGGGTCAGGAAGATCCCCTGTCAAAGGGAATGGCAACCCACTCCAGTACTCCAGAGGAGCCTGGCAAACTGCAGTCCATGGGGTTGCAAAGAGTTGGAGACTGAGCAACTAACACACA
>ML661338.1:26143963-26469331 GCA_007570785.1 Antilocapra americana | reverse complement strand
ACACACACACCCCTTTTATGCTACAGCAGTTAAAACAGCATGGCCTCTCTGTTGTTTTCTTAGTAATCAGTGAGACCTGTCCTCAAGCCCAATGTCTCTGACACTTAATTGGTTCCTACTGTATTAAAGGAATGATAAGAAAAAATTGATGCTGATCCCACATTGATCACAGTTTAATAGAGAGAACTGAAACTATAGTTCCAGGATTTATGTGAAGATACAAAAGGTGGAGGATAAGCAGTGATAAATGCTTAAGGAAAAACAAGTACCATTAAAAACTTAAGACATGTACACGGGGAATTTTTCATACCCTGTGTTTTTTATTTATCATGCTTTATGATGTTGTTGTTCCCTGTCTCTGTATTCAAGTCTCCCACTGGATTAATTAGTTTTCTTGTCATTGTTTCTTTATCTTGCTTGGCACTTGCACTGTGGTAGATAGAACTGTTGGTTCCGTGGTAATTGTTCTTCTTTTCCTTAGTAATGTACCCTCTGATTTTTAGGTTGGTAAATGAGCACCCATAGATCACAAGCAGGTCTGTGTCACGGCTGTTTGACTAAAGTCTTTCCAGAGTGAAGCCCAAACATCTTGTTTCAGCTTCATTAAAAGAAAACTGGCCAATATCCTCTGCCCTCATCTCTTTTTCCCCTTTTCGGATGGATTATAGATGGATATTTGGGAATAGAACCAACAACTTAAGCCATGAGGTGAATTGGGAATGTTGGATAGCAGGTTAGGGCAAAAGGGAGGAGACTAGGTCCCAGGGAAAGTACAGTAGAGCCATCCTGACCACCCGGAATTGTCATTAAGACTTTCATCTGACAAAAATAAATGCTGTCTTTGTTTAAGCCATTGCACTTTTGCATGTCTTTTATTATTCTCAGCTAAACCTAACCATGCTAATACACTTGTAAAGAATATTACCTTCTTGGGAAAGTACCTCATCAAGAATTTATTTCCTCTAGCCCTCCGTAGTGTCCACATTTTGCTTCTAGGTTAGCAGAAAACTGTGTTCTTTTAAATGCTTATTTGTACAATAATGAGTTCATTAATTTATTTGCTTAACACTGCTTTTGTATTTGTTTTCTTCCTTCTGTATTCATCCACTTATCTTCAATGGAATACACTTGCCAGAAGTTTTCAGGGAGATTCTGGTGTAGATATATTTGCTAAGTAGTCTACTTAGAATTGTATTAGTCATCAAATCATGCACTGATAAACAATTTGATGAATTTATAAAGTCAAAATTTTTCTTTAATATTTTCTTGGAATATATCTCTGATTTGTAAGCTCAAATACTGATGATACTAATTCTGAAGTCAGTTTTATTCTTAACTGCTCTTTAGGTAATTTTTGTCTATTCTTCCAGCTTTTAGGATTTTTCTCCCAGTCCTGAAAAAAACACTTTCAGAATGTTTTGAAATGTGTAGGTTTAGCTTTAACCTAACTGGTGCTCAATAAGGTCTTATAATCTGATGATCCCATTTTCGTGTCTTCAATAATCACATCACTCTCTTTTACCTTTATTTTCTGAAACTGCCAGAGAGAAGTTAGCATCTCTGTATCTATTAATATTCTCCACCTCTCTCTCCTTTTCCTATTTACTTTACATTTTATCCCAGTTGGTTGTGTTCTGGGAAAATTCTTCCCTCTAATTTTTCACAAGATTAATTTTTGTTCAGCTTTATACATTCTGCTACTTAACCTAATTACTGATATTTTAAAATTTTAGTAATTAAATTTTTCATTTTAAAGATCTTCAATAAATTCTTCTCTCTATTTCAAAGAAAAAGAACCATTTTATTTTATTTTTTGGTTGCTCTGCATGGCATACAGAATTTTAGTTGTCTGCCTAGGGATGGAACCTATGTCCCCTGCAGTGGAAGTGTAGATTCTTAACCACTGGATCACCAGGGAAGTCCCTAAATTCTTCTCTTAACCACCAATTATTTTCTTTTGCTGATATAACACAGAACTTTAAATCTGTGAACAAACTCATCGAGCTTATTTGCAATATACATTTCTCCTTGGGCAACAACTTTTGCCTCTTGAAAGTCCTGGCACACACCTCACTGATTTGGTAGCTACTGATGGAGCACTCATTTTTGCAGTTGAGACTACCTGATAAAGTGTGGGCTGTCATTGCTTGTGATTTCCACAGTGGTGAAAAGAAATAAATACTTCTGCTTCTTGTGTTCAGCTCTGTGAGAGTAAGCAATGGATAAGATGTATGATAGGATTCAATCTCAAAAACTATTTTTTGCCTTAATTTCTCACAGCATTTTCAACCATCCAAGGACACTGTACTGCCCATAAAACTGGGGGAAAAAAACACTTAGATTTATTGACTGTACCTCAAATTCAAATCATCATTCTCTCAATCAAATATACCTTGTTGTATATTTATATAGGGATACTGTTGGGTAGCTTTCAGAACACTTCCACTGAGACCTCACAGAAACTCATGGATTGGCCTTTGTAGACAGTGATTCTATTTGGAAGAAGCAACAATTAAATTTTATTGATTACTTTTCTTTTGACAATGAAGCTACTGAACAAAATCTAATGTTTCTTATTTTTGTGTGAAAACACCACATTAAAAAATTTAGGCAAACTTTTAAATATGTGCTAAAACTAACCATCTAAGTAATTTTTCTCAAAGAATATCAAGTTCCTATCACATTAGTACATTAACACTCTGATTTACAATTAGGATATTTCAAAACACAGATGAAATACAGATTATCCACTAATATAAATAGTGCTTCTTTGGGGAGAAAACTGTGGATTCAAGGAATTTTTTTTTCCTTTTTAATCACTATACACATTGGCCTTCATTTCTCTGCAATGTTTTCATATGGAAGTATAATTAATGCCACATGTCTTTATAGTAATATTACAGTTTAGAAATAGTTCTTTCTTCCTCACAGTACACATGTAGATTTGAAACTTAGTGATCATCTAGATTTCTCCTTGCATATCCCTTTTGGTAACACATAAACGGTGAAATTCATTTTTTTTTAAAGTTTATGTATAAATTCACATAAACTAAAATGTACATTTTAATATAGTTTGATAAGCTTTGCCAAATATATAAGTAAATGCAACCAGTACCCCAATTAAGAAATATATTTCCTACATCTCCAAAAGTTCCATTTTTCCTCCCAATTTTGGCTGTTTTAGATATAACCTCCAATAAAATTCACTTATTAGAGTTTGTACAGACATATCTTCATTTCTCTTGGGTAAATATATAGGAAAATTTCAGAATCAAAAGGTAAGTGTATGTAACTTTATATAAATTTATCAAACTGTTCTCAAAAATAACTGTTTCACTTATACTTCCATCAGCTTAATGATATCAAGCATCATTACGTGGGCTTGCATTCTACTTGGAATCTCTTTTAAGTTATTTATTCAAATATTTTGCCTATATTTTAATTGTTTCGGTGGGTTGTTTTTTGCATTTTTACTATAGAATAGTATGAATTCAATATTGTTTCTGGTTTGAAATCTTTGGTCAGATTATATATATATATATATAAAATGATATTTTCTGATGATCTGTGGTTTACTTTTTCATATTTGTAATGTTGCCTGTCTTTTAAAGATATACATTTAAAAGCTAAAGTCTAATTTATAGTTTTATTTTTTCTTTGCCTACCTCAGATCTTAAAGTTTTGTTCCTCTGTTTTCTTAAAATTTTTAGTTTTAACACATTATGATCTATTTTTCATCTCAAATTAATATTTTTCTCTGTGTGTGAGAAAGGGTTAACATTTCCTATTTTCATATGAATTTAGAAACTTTTTGGGCTTCATTTGCTATAAAAATGATCACTTAATGTTTGAGTTAATTAATTCCTCCATGAAATTTGTTCCTTTGATATGTTTACCATACATATGTTTATCTATGCAGGAGATCCACATTTTCTTGATTACTATAGCTTTCTGGTTAAGTTTTGAAATAAAATTAGTGTAAGTTCCCTATTATTATTTTTCTAAAATTGTTTTGAGTTTCCCTAGTGGCTCAGATGGTAAAGTGTCTGCCTGCAATGTGGGAGACCCAGGTTTGACCACTGGGTCGGGAAGATCCCCTAGAGAAGGATGGTAAGCCACTCCAGTACTCTTGCCTGGAAAATTCCATGGATGGAGGAGCCTGGTGGGCTACAGTCCATGGATTGTTTTGACCCTAAATCCACTTATTTTAGTTATTTTTCAGTAGGTTCTTTAGTATAATTTAATATACACAATCATGTCTTTTTAAAATAAAGATCGTTTTACTTGGTCATTTTAATCTTGATGTTATTAATTTATTTTTCATGACTTAGTCATTAACTAGGATCTCTTTTTTGACAAAAGTCTGGACGATGGATTTCTCTATCTGCTTCTGGATCTTAGGAGAATAATGTACAATATTTCACCATTAGGTATAACATTAGTTGTATGTTTGTCATAGATGGCCTCTAGATGATAAATTGAGATCCTTTAAATACCAGTGTGCTAAAGGTTCTTATCATGAACTAGTGTTGATTTTATAAATCAATTTTTTACATACATTGATATTATAGTATCATTTCTTCTGTTAACATGTTCAATTATATTGTTTTATTTTTGAATGTTAGAAAACTAAACCCTGCCTTTCTGAGATAAACCTATTTAGTCATGTGACATATATATTTCATATGTTTTGATGTTTGTATTTCTAGATTATATATACATGTATACACACACACTTCTGAATTCAAACTGCTAATATTTTATTGCAAGTTTTTGTATAAGCTTAATGAGAAATATTAGTCTATAAATTAGTCTGTTGCTCTCTCATAATATGCGTTGTCAGGTTTTGGTATCAGAGATATACTAGCCTTATAAAATACTTTGTTAGATGTTTTTCTTCTTTAAATTTTATGAAAGACTTAACATTTTACAGGCATTATTTATTCTTCAAGTGTTTGATAGAAACAACTAGTAAAGTAAAACTTTTCTGAGATATTTCTGTAAGAAGATTTTTGATAGTACATTAAATTTCCTTAAAAACTATATGGCCATATACATATTCTAATTATACAATCCAAGCTTTGGAAAGTTGTGCCTTTAAGAAATTAGTCAATTTTACCTCAATTCTTAAATTTATTATCATTAGCTGTACATAATATTCCCTTATTACAATGATAATATCTGAATATGCCATAATGATGTTCTTTCTATAATCCTTGATATTTAATAATGGTGTTATCTATTTTATTGGTTAACATAAAGATTTGTTAATTTCCTTAATTTCAAAAATCCACTTTTTAACCTGCTACTCTAGTTTTATTTTCAATTTAATTGATTTCCTTCCTTTTTTTTATTCTTATTTATCTCTTTAATTTATATTTTAATTCACTCTACAATTTTTTTTTGCTTTTTTTTTTTATTAGTTTTGCCATATAATGACATGATATCGCCATGGGTTTACATATGCTCCCCCTCCAGAACACCCCTCCCGTCTCCCTCCCTCCTCCCTCCCTCCGGGAAATCTCGATGCACCAGCCCGGAGTATCAATCCTGGGCTGGCGATTGATTACACATATGATAATTAACATGTTTCAATGCCATTCTCCCATATCGTCCCCCCCTTGCCCTCATCCACAGAGTCCACGAGTCTGTTCTATACATCTGCATTCCTTTCGCTGTCTCGCATGCTGGGTTCTCATTACCGTCTTTTTAAATTCCATATATATGCGTGAATATACTGTATTGTTGTTTTTCCTTCTGGCTTACTTCACTCTGGATAATGGGCTCCAGTTCCGTCCACCTGAGTAGAACTAGCCAAAGCAATTTTGAGAAAGAAGAATGGAACTGGAGGAATCAACCTACCTGACTTTAGGCTATACTACAAATCCACAGTCATTAAGACAGTATGGTACTGGCACAAAGACAGAAATATAGATCAATGGAACAAAATAGAAAGCCCAGAGATAAATCCAAGCATCTATGGACACCTTATCTTTGACAAAGGAGGCAAGAATATACAATGGAGAAAAGACAACCTCTTTAACAAGTGGTGCTGGGAAAACTGGACAGCCACTTGTAAAAGAATGAAACTAGAACACTTTCTAACACCATACACAAAGATAAACTCAAAATGGATCAAAGATCTAAGCATAAGCCAGAAACTATAAACTCCTAGAGGATAACATTGGCAAAACACTCTCTGACATAAACCAAAGTGGGATCCTCCATGACCCACCTCCCAGAATATTTGATTTCCTTCCGTTTTAAAGTTTTTCTTTCATTTTTGTTGAGCTTTATTCATTTTCTTTTCTAACTTCCTTAGGGACAATATCAGAACATTGATATTTAGGCACTTCTTTTCTAAAATAAATATTTAAAGACATACTCTGTAAGGACTGTTTTTGCTATGTTCTACAACTTTCGATATGTTTTCTGTTTATTTTGTATAGTTAAAAACATTTTCCATTGTACTTTCTTCTTACACAGATGGTTTATTTAGACATACTTTTCTTTATTTCCAAGTGTTTGATTATTTTGAGGTAACTTATTTAGTTCTATTTTAACTTTACTGCAGACAGAAAATGTATTTCATATGACTTCAGTCCTTTTAAATTTATTGTTTCATGGACCAAAACTTGGTAAATACTTATAATAAGATTTGTCACTCTTCTCTAACTCAATAGGACTTGATTTTAGAGTTTTATTAACAAATTTAAGCTTAAATGAATTCATTTTCCTTATGTTTGCCTTATTCTGTCTTAAGTATCTGGGTTAGCTATGCCTTGCATGATACAATGAAGTATATAATTCAGATGAATAATGTTTTAAAATTATAATAAGATGTTTCACTAATAACGAGAGTATAACAATGTGAGATCGTATATTCCCTCTCAAAAATGAAACATTCTCCTTTACTCAGAACCTTTGTGCTTTTATTCAAATGGGAGCTATATTAAAATTTATATTTCATACCATTGAATGGTATTGACTACTATAATTAAAATATAGATAGAAAACAATTATTTTCAGAAAAAAATTAAAAAGATGATGACATCTAGATCACCAACAGGATAGCAGAGACAATTAAGAATTACTTTCCTGGAAGCTGGAAATATGTATGTTTCATAAGAAATTAAAGCATTTTTTATATTGTCAATAAGCTAGAATTAGTATCCTAAAATCTAGAGCATAGACCATCTATTGCCTTCTTCTAAAAGAAAATCCTTTGTTGTGCAGAAGCTTTTAATTTTAATTAGGTCCCATTTGTTTATTCGTGCTTTTATTTCCAATATTCTGTGAGGTGGGTCATGGAGGATCCCGCTTTGGTTTATGTCAGAGATTGTTTTGCCAATGTTATCCTCTAGGACTTTTATAGTTTCTGGTCTTATGCTTAGATCTTTGATCCATTTTGAGTTTATTTTTGTGCATGGTGTTAGAAAGTGTTCTAGTTTCATTCTTTTACAAGTGGCTGTCCAGTTTTCCCAGCACCACTTGTTAACGAGGTTGTCTTTTCTCCATTGTATATTCTTGCCTCCTTTGTCAAAGATGAGGTGTCCACAGATGCTTGGATTTATCTCTGGGCTTTCTATTCTGTTCCATTGATCTATATTTCTGTCTTTGTGCCAGTACCATACTGTCTTAATGACTGTGGATTTGTAGTATAGCCTAAAGTCAGGTAGGTTGATTCCTCCAGTTCCATTCTTCTTTCTCAAGATTGCTTTGGCTATACGAGGTTTTTTGTATTTCCATACAAATTGTGAAATTATTTGTTCTAATTCTCTGAAAAAGACCTCTGGTAGCTTGATAAGAATTGCATTGAATCTATAGATTGCTTTGGGTAGTATAGTCATTTTCACTATATTGATTCTTCCAATCCAAGAACACGGCACATTTCTCCATCTGTTTGTGTCCTCTTTGATTTTTTTCATCAGTGTTTTATAGTTTTCTATATATAAGTCTTTTGTTTCTTTAGGTAGAAATACTCCTAAGTATTTTATTCTTTTTGTTTCGATGGTGAATGGATTTGTTTCCTTAATTTCTCTTTCTGTTTTCTCATTGTTAGTGTATAGGAATGCCAGGGATTTCTGTGTGTTGATTTTGTATCCTGAAACTTTGCTATATTCACTGATTAGCTCTAGTAATTTTCTAGTAGAGTCTCAATCTGGATTCCTTTGATTTCTTTATCTGCTCTGATTGCTGTGGCCAAGACTTCCAAAACTATGTTGTAAAGGAGTGGTGAGAGTGGGCACCCTTGTCTTGTTCCTGACTTCAGGGGGAATGCTTTCAGTTTTTCACCATTGAGGATAATGTTTGCTGTGGGTTTGTCATATAAAAGCTTCTGCACAACAAAGGAAACTATAAGCAAGGTAAAAAGACAGCCTTCAGAATGGGAGAAAATAATAGCCAATGAAGCAACAGACAATTAATCTCAAAAATATACAAGCAACTCCTGCAGCTCCATTCTAGGAAAATAAACGACCCAATCAAAAAGTGAGCCAAAGAACCTAACAGACATTTCTCCAAAGAAGACATAAAAATGGCTAACAAACACATGAAAAGATGCTCACCATCACTCATTATCAGAGAAATGCAAATCAAAACCACAATGAGGTACCACTTTACACCACTCAGAATGGCTGCCATCCAAAAATCTACAAGTAATAAATGCTGGAGAGGATGTGGAGAAAAGGGAACTCTCTTACACTGTTGGTGGGATTGCAAACTAGTACAGCCACTATGGAAAACAGTGCGGAGGTTCCTTAAAAAACTGCAAATAGACCTGCCATATGACCCAGCAATCCCACTGCTGGGCATATACACCGAGGAAACCAGAATTGAAAGAGCCACGTGTACCCCAATGTTCATCGCTGCATTGTTTACAATAGCCAGGACATGGAAGCAACCTAGATGCCCATCAACTGACGAATGGATAAGAAAGCTGTGGTACATATACACAATGGAATATTACTCAGCATTAAAAAAAAAAAATTCATTTGAATCAGTTCTACTCAGATGGACGAAACTGGAGCCCATTATCCAGAGTGAAGTAAGCCAGAAGGAAAAACAACAATACAGTATACTAACGCATATATATATGGAATTTAGAAAGACAGTAATGAGAACCTAGCATGCGAGACAGCAAAAGGAATGCAGATGTATAGAACAGACTCATGGACTCTGTGGATGAGGGAAAGGGTGGGATGATATGGGAGAATGGCATTGAAACATGTTAATTATCATATGTGTAATCAATCGCCAGCCCAGGATTGATGCTCCGGGCTGGTGCATCGAGATTTCCCGGGGGTAGGGAGGAGGGAGGGGGGTTCTGGAGGGGGAGCATATGTAAACCCATGGTGATATCATGTCATTGTATGGCAAAACTAATAAAAAAAATAAAAAAATAAAAGAAAATCCTGACAAGTTCATATTTTTTAAATGTGAGAAAAAGAAGAGAAAAGCTTTTTCATTGCAATGTGTTGTAATTCTTCCATAATGCAGATCTTACCAACACAATATTAATTAAAAGTGAATTCACTATAAAACTAATAATATATCCTTCAGCAGTCTTTATTTTTATAGTCCCATTATAAAGCCCTGAACGGGCTCTTAGAGGTTTTTGTCCATTCAATTTTGCAAATTTTTCAAATGTAAGTTTTTTTTTTTTGTTTGTTTGTTTTTAATTTCAGTAATAGCGAAACTGTTTCTACTTTGACCTCCTAGTTCATCACTCATCTCTTTATGTTGGTATTTGAGAGGCTATAGGACATGTTAGGGGTCAGACTTAGAGCAATGCTGTACTGGAATAAATTCAGTTTTGAATTAGAGGCTCAATTTCCTTGGTGGCTCAGAGAGTAAAGCGTCTGCCTACAATGCAGGAGACCTGGGTTCAATCCCTGGGTCAGGAAGATCTCCTGGAGAAGGAAACAGCAACCCACTCCAGAATTCTTGCCCGGAGAATCCCACGGATGGAGGAGCCTGGTGAGCTACAGTGCATGTGGTACAAAAGAGTTGGACATGACTGAGTGACTTCACTTTCACTTTCACTTCGTGACACACAAAAGCAGAGATCATGATACTTTTCATTCCTACATCATCATTCTTTGGGTAGAGTAATCTATATAGCAGCAATAACGATCACTTACATATTCCACTACAACCAACTCAAGGAATAAGATTATAAGCAATACTACAAAAGAATATAATTTTGTTTCCAAGACAATAACATAACATCCATTGGCATCTATTCAATAATAAAATAATGCCAGTTGATTTGCCTTCGTTTACCCACCAAAGTCATATTTAAGGAAACAAAAAATAGACCAATTTAAACACTGTAATCTGCTACACAAACAGCAAAAAACAAAACTGTGGGCCACCAATATTCCTTAATATCAAGCATTATTATTTGATATTCTTGTGGTTGTCTCACAAATCCCTATTCTAGCACTGTACCATATCGGCAACATTATTTGTTCACTCTTTTAGACTGCATTAGTTGTTACTTTCACAGAACTGAAATGGAGGTGAAGTAGTCAAAAAAGTGTTTTAAACACTAAAAGTACTGTAGAAAAACCTAAGTTTTCTTTTTTTTTTTTTCCAAAATGGGTCAGCAAATACAATTCACCTTTTAGTAGAAAAGAGTGCCAGAACTGTTCTCACTTGAGTGACATTAGCATTATCTTTGATTGTGGTGATAATTAGATCTGTGTTCTATCCTGAGGTCCTACATCTGGTAAATTATTTTCTTGACTGAGTTAGATTCCAGTGTCAGCAAGGACAACAGAATGCATTCCATGCCTTGGGGCATCTCATCTGGCCACTTCTCTTTGACCTGTGAACCCCTACACAGTAGTGTCTTATACTTTTAACAAACTGCTCAACTGTGTTTTTGATCCACTTATGACTTATACTGTCATCAAATATGAATAAGCAGTTAACAGGGGCTCTCTTATCTATAGTGTAACCAGTTAATTACATAAGCGACTGAGATCATTTATAGAAGTATGTGTTAGACTACATTTGAAAATATGTCACTCTTTGAGTTGGAGAAGGGATAAATTTAAAGATGATTATGAATAGTAAACAACATTTAAAGAAAAATTCTCTATCACTGTATCTATACAGGCTGTCCACAGAAACTGGAGTGTATTGCTATGGCTCCTCTATACTTCTAGAAGTCTAGCAATATTATAGTGAGATACCAGGGCATTTGGTTATCTGTCTTCCCTAATGTTGATAACATTCTCAGGAAGGAGAAATAATCAATACCTCTGGGACCTCAATGTGTCAATAATATTGACAGACTTTTTTTTTGCCAAAATGGAAAATACCCCCAAATTTATCATTCTACCTCATATAGCGCTTAGAGTTCTGCCTATTCAGAAAACTATAGATTAGAGAATTCTTCAATAATCTTTTAACATAATTTGTTTATAAACATTCCATGATTTGTAACATTTGAGCAATGTATCCACTTAACATAGGCTTTCCTAGTAGCTCGGTGGGAAAGAATCCTCCTGCAATGCAAGGGGAACAAGAGATGCAGGTTCTCTCCCTAGGTTAGGAAAATCCCCTGGAAGAGGTAATGGCAACCCATTTTAGTATTCTTGCCTGGAAAATTCCATGGAGGAGCCTGGTGAGCTACAGTTCATGGTGTAGCAAAGAGTCAGACACAACTGAAGTGACTGAGCACCCATGCATATATTCACTTAACACAGTAGACTGTGTGATATGTAATGGAAAATGCGTTATATTTGGCTAAACCTAATGGATTGGTATAATGGACACTGGAAATGATTATTTTCAAAAATCATTCAAGTCATGTGTAAAAGTAGACACTTTACTGGGAGAGCCAAAATTCCTTCCCCAACTTCAGTATCTCCTCTAGAATCAACCCATGTTTGGAATCAGGAACAAATTGTAGGTATCTATAAGAAGTAAAATCATGTGTAGCCAATAGATTTCTTGAATGCTGAAGCATTTAGGGGCATTTCTATGAAGAAAAGCTTGAGTGAAATGTTAACTTTACAGAGAAAAAATAGTCATTTTGCTAGGGCTGCAAATTCAAAGTTGAATAAAGATATGACTCACTAATGAAAATGAATAGATTAGAAAATAAAAAAACAAAACAGAACATTTTTTAAAAGATACTTAACAATGTAATTCTTGCTGAATTATAGGAATGCTTTTGTTAGCAATCCTGTGATTAATCCATTACAGGTAATGTTTTTGAACATCTACTGTAGGCAGGTACACTGCTAGGTGAAGCTGAAATATGACCATAAAATAATTACCATAAATTGTATCAAAAGTTTATAGACCAAAAACTGCCTTGGACACATGGACACCGGGTTGAAATCTGGGCCAAGGTTCACTAGACCAGAAAGGCCTTTATATGTGTGATATGTGATATGGTACAGTCTCAGTTTGGTCTGGATATGTCCTAATAGTACAGATGAAATCTGAATCTCCATCAGTTGGATGGAGACCTAGACACTTCACAACTACCAACCACGCACACATATTACATAGGTCATTACCCATGGGAGAGATGAGGAACTTTTAACTGGTCAATAATAGTTCTACCAAACAGAGGTAGCTCCACAGCTGGTATAATTATAATAGTCTTGTGTTTTGGGCTCTAATCATGACCCAGTTCAGTTCAGTCACTCAGTCCTGTCCGCCTCTTTGTGACCCCGTGGACTGCAGCATGCCAGGCTTCCCTGTCTGTCACCAAGATTGGAGTAAACTTGGAATAAACTCTTGCTTAACCAAGATGTATGATGAGACCAAAGCAAAGACAGTATTGGGCATATAACCTACAGGGTTCGTCTAGTCCACCACTAAGATACACAAAGATCAACTTCTCTGTATTAATCTTTCTTTTATATATATAGAAACCCTGCTCTGAATACAGAAAATTGTTAATGGTCACCTGAACTAAGGCCATCAGTTGAATATAGATCAATTACATCTAGGATTATGGTATAATTGCATTATTCTCATCTACCAAGACAAAAATCACAAATTCATGAAACCTGAGGCCCCTCATACCTGCTGAAGAAAATAAAACCCATTAATCACTCATAACACATAACAACTGATTGCGATCCATTTTTAACACAATGCAAGATAAGAAAGAAATATGATAAAAGTCCGTAACCCTGATAAAATCATAGACATAAAGGGAGAGAAAATATCTTGTCTGATGACTTTCCCTACAAGGAAGAACACTCCCTACATGGAAGAACTTCCATATGTTTAAGTATCCAGAACTTGATTTACTTTAGTGTGCTTTGCATGTACACTGTAAAGCATCATCAAATAAATGTGCTTCTAAAATTAGACATTCAAGTACGCATCTGAGAGACAAATGAAATGTGTATTATGACACATTAAAATTCTAAACCTATGTAACTAGTAAATTATAAGACCTAAACCTCCTGGCCACAGAATAAAACTCTCTCAGTACAATTAACCACAGCTGTCATAAACTTGCCCTGGAATCATCAAGCTACAAGCAGCAGAGAATGAAACCTTTATACCAAAGTTACCAGAATGGAGGGATCATAAAAATGTTCCATGACCTCTGGAATGACCAAATAATCTATTTTGATTTAACTCTAGGGGGAAAAGGAATGAAATGTCTGAGAATTAAACAGAAAAGAATGTGAATGCCAGGCCTGTTATACTGAACATAAAACACTTTAATGTAACTTGTGATCTTCTTAGGGAAAAAAATAAGTGAATAAATTTACATTATTGGAAGTTGTATTAAAATAAAAACAAACAAGAAAAATCTCAAGATATATAGTATACTTTCCGCATCCAGGACGCAACTGATTATAAGACATGGTGAGACTTCCAAGATACCAATGGCAAAACTGATGTGTATCTTAAAGGCAATAAACTATGGAAGCCAAAATGACTGTCACTTGCTGGAAATTTGTGGTTGGTTATAATACTCAATTAAAACTTATGTCTAGTGTG
This sequence comes from Antilocapra americana, assembly GCA_007570785.1. Taxonomy (NCBI): domain Eukaryota; kingdom Metazoa; phylum Chordata; class Mammalia; order Artiodactyla; family Antilocapridae; genus Antilocapra; species Antilocapra americana. The sequence continues at coordinate 26,455,342 of ML661338.1, read as the reverse complement.
TTCTTTCTGCACATCCAAAGAACAAAGAGTGATGCTAAGAGACATGCTTGACTGGTATCTGTTCCCCTGTTAAGGAGTCCTGAATATTCTGGGAAAAAAAAAAATAGACTTACTGCATAGGCCTAGCTTTTCTTAAGAAATCTGTTAGTGTAATCCACTTTCAGGTATGACCTAAATCAAATCCCTTATGATTATACAGTGGAATTGAGAAATAGATTTAAGGGAATAGATCTGATAAGAGTGCCCGATGAACAATGGACAGAGGTTCATGACACTGTAAAGGAGACAGGGATTAAGATGATCCCCATGGAAAAGAAATGCAAAAAAGCAAAACAGCTGTCTGAAGAGGGCTTATAAATAGCTGTGAAAAGAAGAGAAGGAAAAAGCAAAGGAGAGAAAGAAAGATATTCCCATCTGAATGCAGAGTTCCAAAGAATAGAAGGAGAGATAAGAAAGCCTTCCTCAGCTATCAATGCAAAGAAATAGAGGAAAACAACAGAATGGGAAAGACTAGAAATCTCTTCAAGAAAATTAGAGATACCAAAGGAACATTTCATGCAAAGATGGGCTCAATAAAGGACAGAAATGGTACAGACCTAACAGAAGCAGAAGATGTTAAGACGAGGTGGCAAGAACACAGAACAACTGTACAAAAAAGATCTTCACAACCCAGATAATCACAAAGGTGTGATCACTCACCTAGAGCCAGACATCTTGGAATATGAAGCCAAGTGGGCCTTAGAAAGCATCACTATGAACAAACCTAGAGGAGGTGATGGAATTCCAGTTGAGCTATTTCAAATCCTGAAAGATGGTGCTGTAAAAGTGTTGCACTCAATATGCCAGCAAATTTGGAAAACTCAGTAATGGCCACAGGACTGGAAAAGGTCAGTTTTCCTTCCAATCTCAAAGAAAGGCAATGCCAAAGAATGCTCAAACTACCTCACAATTGCACTCATCTCACATGCTAGTAAAGTGATGCTCAAAATTCTCCAAGCCAGGCTTCAGCAATACATGAACCATGAACTTCCAGATGTTCAAGCTGGTTTTAGAAAAGGCAGAGGAACCAGAGATCAAATTGCCAACATCTGCTGGATCATCGAAAAAGCAAGAGAGTTCCAGAAAAACATCTGCATCTGCTTTATTGATTATGTCAAAGCCTTTCAGTGTGTGGATCACGATAAACTGTGGAAAATACTGAAAGAGATCGGAATACCAGACGACCTGACCTGCCTCTTGAGAAACCTGTATGCAGGGCAGGAAACAACAGTTATAACTGGACATGGAACAACAGACTGGTTCCAAATAGGAAAAGGAGTACCTCAAGCCTGTATATTGTCACGCTGCTTATTTAACTTATATGCAGAGTACATCATGAGAAATGCTGGGCTGGAAGAAGCACAAGCTGGAATCAAGATTGCTGGGAGAAATATCAATAACCTCAGATATGCAGATGACACCACCCTTATGACAGAAAGTGAAGAGGAACTAATAAGCCTCTTGCTGAAAGTGAAAGAGGAGAGTGAAAAAGTTGGCTTAAAGTTCAGTATTTAGAAAACTAAGATCATGGCATCAGGTCCCATCACTTCTTGGCAAATAGATGGGGAAACAGTGGACACAGTGGCTGACTTTATGTTTCTGGGCTCCAAAATCACTGCAGCTGGTGACTGCAGCCATGAAATTAAAAGACACTTGCTCCTTGGAAGGAAGGTTATGTCCAACCTATATAGCATATTAAGAAGCAGAGACATTACTTTGCCAACAAAGGTCCATCTAGTCAAAGCTATGGTTTTTCCAGTAATCATGTATGGATGTGAGAGTTGGACAGTGAAGAAAGCTGAGCACCAAAGAATTGATGCTTTTGAACTGTGGTGTTGGAGAAGACTCTTGAGAGTTCCTTGGACGCAAGAGGATCCAACCAGTCCATCCTAAAGGAGATCCCGTGCTGGGTGTTCATTCGAAGGACTGATGCTGAATCTGAAACTCCAATACTTTGACCACTTCATGCAAAGAGCTGACTCATTGGAAAAGACCCCTAATGCTGATAAGGATTGGGGGCAGGAAGAGAAGGGGATGACAGAGGATAAGATGGCTGGATAGCATCACCGACTTGATGGACATGAGTTTGGGTAGACTCAGGGAGTTGGTGATGGAGAGGGAGGCCTGGCATGCTCGATTCATGGGGTCGCAAAGAGTTGGACATGACTGAGGGATTGAATTGAACATAAGTCCAGTCTGGGTACCCTTTGACTAAAATGACTATATTTCCCCAGGCAATTCAGGCAATTAATGTTTAGAGATATTGTCAATGTAATTTCCATGTGTTGACCAAACTGAGTATTTTATATGCAAAGAAAATGCAGCAAAGTGTTTATTTATTGATTTATATATATATATATATATATATATATGTAATCCCTGGTAGCTCAGTCGGTAAAGAATCTGCCTGCAGTGCAGGAGACCCAGGTTCAATCCCTGGGTCAGGAAGATGCCCTGGAGCAGGAAATTCCAACCCACTTCGGTATTCTTGCTTGGAAAATCTTATGGGGAGAGAAGCCTGGCGGGCTACAGTCCATGGGTTCGCAAGAGTCAGAAACGAATTGGCAACTAAACCTTCATATAACAAACATAAAGTCACTTCCTGGGTCCTAACAAGAAACTGATGCAGTAAGATAAATAATGAACACTATTCATTATTTTTTTTTTTTTAAAAAAAAGGGATGATTCTGCTCTTATCCACTTATGCTCTTACCCGGCTTCCCTGGTGGCCAACTTAAGAACCCACCTGCCAATGCAGGAGAGGCAAGAGACAAGTGTTTGAACCCTTGGTCAGGAAAGTCCTCTGAAGAAGGAAATGGCAACCTGTTCCAGTATTCTTGCTCCCTTGGTAATTCAGCTGGTTAAGAATCCACCTGCACTGTGGGAGACCTGGTCTCGATCCCTGGGTTGGGAAGATCCCCTGGAGAAGGAAATGGCTACCAACTCCAGTATTCTGGACTGGAGAATTCCATGGACTGTGAAGTCCATGGGGTCCCAAAGAGTTGGACACGACTGAGTGACTTTCACTTTCCAGTATTTGGCCTGGAAAACTCCATGGACAGAGGAGCCTGGCAGGCTACAATCCATGGGTTTGCAAAGAGTCGAACATGATTGAGCACACATGCCATGCCAAAGCTGTATTATTATAATGCCTAGAAATTCAAAGATTTGACATTCATCCAAATGTAAAAAGCAATATATATATATGCCAGATGGTCTCTATAAATTATCTGCTGGTTATAAAAGCAATACTATGAAGCAGTTATCTTTCATTGCTCCTATTTTACTGATGAATAGACCGAGGCATACTTTATCTAAAGTTACACAGGAGAAAGTGACAGATCAGGTACTAGAACATAAGTAGCCTAGCTGCTCAGTATATACTCTAACAACTATATTGTGTAGGCTCAATAAGGTACATAGGAGCAAAATTAACTTTAAAAAATGAGAATGTTCATATTAATCAGAAATAAACTAATAATTTAATAAAAAGACCTTATTTGTAAATGAAAAATATGAATATATAAGCATCCATTTAACTGAAGGTACAAGATTTATACATGGATAAAATGTAAATTTTGCTCTAGTTCACAAGAAATACTTCAACTGATCAACAGTAATGCTGTTTTTGAATGAAAAAACATTTAAAAGTGGCAATTATATTAATTAGTTAAATACAATACATTTAAATATCTGTTTAATGAAATTACATATGTTGGTTCTAAACCCATGGGGAAAATATGATGAGAAGAGCCAAAACAAACAAACAAAACCACAATAAGGAAGAATAAAGAGTAGAGCTGAACTCATAGGTTATCTGCAGTGGAAAACTCAAGTAATACAGAGTGAAATGCAAGTTCAAGAATGAACTTTCAGAAAAAAACACAAACAGATTCTTGCATAAATAATGAGTTTTATATAAAAAGCATGGCCTGTCAAATTAGTGCAAAAAGGATATACTATTCAACAAATGATATGAATTCATTGTAAATGTTTAGGGAAAAAAGTATCTTGTCATATGTACACATTAATTAAGACTTTTACTATTCATCTCAACAGGAAACAAAACAATAGAGCAAAAATTATGACTGTTTAATTTTACTGTTTTCTACATTTTTACACTTTATACTGGAGAGAACAAATGTTTGAACAAAGGTAGTACAACTAGTCACTCTTCAGAATTCTGTAGCTGCCATATAGAATAGCTCATTTTTATTTCATCTAATGAAGATAAGAAAAGAATGTAGGAGTATATAAAAAGTCTTTGACTTTCTACCTGTGTATAAGAAAAAGATGTTTCATAGTATTTATTCATCTGCATGGGTGTCTCTGAGTGAATTTCAATGCAAAATTAATGAGTGTTGAATTATCTGTCAGATACAGAGGATCATACTGATTATTTTATATAATGAAAAACTATCAGACTAAAGCTGAAAATAATATAATTATATATACCTTTCTACTGAAGACTATTCAAAACTTATTTGCATTTCAATCAATTACATAGTTGCAGGAAGTCTTTCATTGTTCTTTCACAACATTTTTTTAACTTAAAGACACTTTATTATTTGAATAAATGTGAAGACTGACTCATATGAATGGGTCTCTGGAATATAGTCTTTCAATCCCTAGCCTAATAAAGATCTCAATGCATTTGCTACTTAATTTTTCTAAAATAATTTTTCTAATTATACACTGTGGCCAGTCCAATTATTGACTCATTCATATTTTTATAATAAAAAAGAGTAATTGTTCCATTGAATCATTTTCAATATAAATTAAATAAAAATATCCTAGAAAATATCCTGAGGTGAATTATTATTTGAAGTTCATGGTTTGTTTGTTTGTTTGTTTGTTTGTTTTACTCTAGAAAGCATAAGAGAAGTCTTGGTTACCATGGCATACCTTCACTAGACTTGGACAGTAGCATCTAACTTGCTTCACTGCAAAAGCTGTTCTATATTTCAATGTAATGGTACCTCTGCAAAGAACCATAGAGTCACCTGATTTTATAGATATCAAGGTTTCCTGGAGACTTCTCAATTTGAAAATAGAGAAATGTCACTGTCATGGTCTAAACTCTACACTTCCAGAGGCTGGACCTGAGAAGAAGTATCCTGAATTTCTGGCTAATAGTTAAATCAGCTAATAGTTTAGCTGACTTAGGTAATGTTAGGAAAGATTTCACCGATCAAACCAGGCTGTGTTACAGGAGGATTTGAAAATGACAATTTATTTTACTGTTACTATAGATTTAGATGTCTGAGATTTCCTTTTTAGTAAAATATAGGCAAAAAGGCTGATTATACTTCTTGTTGCTGGCTATGCAGATGATGCTGTTCAAAACTCATCTGTCCTCCCCCAAACTGTAGGAGACAGAAACCATTACTAGGCCTATTTTACATAACAGAAATTGGGTGCTCCAAGAAATCACTGCTGGTTAGGTATGGGAACAAAGGCATTAGGGTTGCATTCTCTGGTGGCTCAGCTGGTAAAGAACCTTTCAGCAGTGTGGGAGAACTGGGTTTGATCCCTGGGTTGGGAAGATCCCCTGGAGTAGGGCATGACAACCCACTCCAGTATTCTTGCTTAGAGAATCCCCATGAACAGAGGAGCCTGGTGGGCCATAGTCCATGGTGTCACAAAGAGTTGGACACTACTGAGTGACTAAGCACACATGTGCAGACATCATGCTCTTAAATAGTGTGTTACAGTGCTGATTTTCCAGGGGTAACAATTAAATAATTTATGGGAGGTCCAGAAACATTGGGCTTTCATATTTTTTCTCTATCTTAAATGGTTTAAAATATGCAAGAATAACTAGTATTTGTTAATACAGTGGTGTTACTTCTGTTACTTAGTTCATGTCACAAAATCAGATATTTATTTAAATGTTTAATGAATCTAGCTAAAGTGAAGGAGAAAGTCTCTCAATCATGTCCGACTCTTTGTAACCTCAGGGACTTCTCTAGGCCAGAGGGCAGTCTTTCCTTCTCCAGGGGATCTTCCCAACCCAGGGATCAAACTCAGGTCTCCCACATTGTAGGCGGATTTTTTACCAATTGAGCCACAAGGGAAGCCCAAGAATACTGGAGTGGGTAGCTTATCCTTTCTCCAGCAGACCTTCCTGACTCAGGAATCGAACCATGGTTGCCTGCATTGCAGGCAGATTCTTTACCAACTGAGTTATCAGGGAATCTACCTAAATGCCTTTTAAATATACGTGCTTACCAGAGAAACGTTTAAGTTGTTCAGTTCACATGTTCACTTCTGAATTAGACAATGTGTATTTCCTGAGATAAGAAAAGCTTTGCAATTCTCCACTTCAGTAATTTACTTCTGAGCTGCAACTATGTCCAGTCTAAGAATAGAGTGGTTAAGCCAAATTAGTCATTTGAAGAGTTACTTTTTGCTACTAGCATTTGGAAGGTATGTAGAAGTAACTGGAAAGCAGGCAGTTAGGAGATTTAACAAATTTTCAATTTCTATATTCCTAAAGGATTCATATAGCTTCCTTCTCCAATGTTCACTTCACTGCTTATTTTTTCTTGTAAAAATATATGGGAATTCCCTTTGCTCAAATACTTGCTCAGAAGTAAATAAAGTACATGCATTTTTTTCTTCTTTATTTAAAATCTTGTCACATATTACAGAAATGATTCTTGCAAGGCATATTATAATCTAAACAATTTAAAGGAAAATTGATGTGATGAATCAAATATAATAAATGGCTTCACACTTTGTGTAGTATAATTATTCCAAATTAGAAGAATTATATGTTGGGTACATTGGTTTTCAGATGAACAAGAATGTTCTTTTCTTCTTCAGTCAGGCAAGTAATACACCATAATTAAATAATGTAATAACATAAATGTTTCAATTTCCAAACAGAGGGGAAGAGAGTATAAAATCTGCCTTAAAGTCAAATAGGCATTGAGATGCCAAGGAAATTTCTGATAATATTCACTTTATCAGTGATAGAAAATAATGTCTTTTCTCTTTCCCTCCAAGTAGACTGGAGGCAAAGAGCTAACACAATCTTGTAACAAAATTTCCATCCTTCTATTTTAATTCTTTGGCTATTTCCTGTGGGAATCCAGGGGATATTATTAATAACATTCATGAAAAACCAGAGGTCACTCAATTAAATCATATTAAATAATAATTTTATGGTCAATATCACTAATATGTTTGATATCACAGAATGTGTTTCCAGTAAAACTAAACATACTAATAATCATTAGAATGATTATTCTTAAAACAAAAATATGTACTGGTAAGCAGAATACCTGATATGTTTTCTTAGTGAGTTTATATGTATGTTTCTCCAGATAAGATGGCAAGATCCTTAAAAGGAGGGGCTGTGTTCTTGGCCATTATATGCTCAACAAGCATATGATAAATTAATAAATCAGTTTTTCACTTCACTATTCTATCAAAGTGCATTCTTCCTCCCAATTCCCTTTTTTTTTTTTCAGGGATATAGTTTTTATTGTTGTTCAGCCATGACGTCATGTCTGAATCTTTGCTACTGCAAGGACTGCAGCCTGCTAGGCTTCCCTGTCCCTCACTACCTCCCAAGTTCACTCAAATTCACATCCATTGAGTTGATGATACCATCCTACCATCTCATTCTCTGTCACATTCTTCTCTTTCCATATTCAATCTTTCCCAGCATTAGAATTTTTTCCAGTGAGTCGGCTCTTCACTTCAGGTAGCCAAACTATTTAAAGGCGTCCTCCTAGCGAGAAGGAGGACAGGACCCACAGCAGATGGAATGGTGCTGCAGCCACTTCGTAGTAATGCACTCGCTAAATTGAACAAGCTACTGGAGCTCTTAAACTTCCACTTTTCACTTGAAAAGTGAAGAAACTAATACTTCTTACATAGGATTTCGTGAGTTTGTGCTCAGTTGTGTCCAATTCTTTGTGACACTGTGGACTGTAGCCCACCAGGCTCGTCTGCCAATGGCATTTCCTAGGCAAGAATACTGGAGTGGATTGCCATTTCCTCCTCCAGGGAATCTTCCTGGCCCAGGTATCGAATCCGCGTCTGTCTCTTGCATTGCAGGTGGACTCTTTACTGCTGAGTCACCAGGGAAGTCGACATAGGATTACAGACAGTGTTAAAATAAAGAGCAATGGCGAACTGCTTGACACGACAGACATTTTAGTGTGAGTTAACAATCTTCTTTAGTGTTTTTCTTTTTTAATGTTGCTTGAGAGATTGTTTTTTGTATCAATCTGATCATTAATGATGTTCCAGCCATTCTTCAAGTAGGCACAGTCTTCATAAACTAAACATAGCCTATGTCTAGTGTTGTAGATAGAATGTTCATGCTCCTAAACTGCACATGTTGAAATCCTGACCCTGCAATGTGATGGTACTTGGAGACAGGGTCTTTGCAAGTTAATTATGTCATAAAGGTGAAGCCCTCATGAGTGAAATTAGTGCTTTGATAAAAGACATAGAACTCCCTCATCTTTCAATCACGTAAAGAGAGCAGGAGGAGGCTCATTTATGGAATCAGATCCTTACCAGACACAGAAACTGCCAGCACTGTGATCTTGGACTTCCCAGTCTCCAGAACTATGAAAAATAAATATTTGTGTTCATCCAACCAGTCTATATAGCACTACTACTATAGCAACCCAAACAAACTGAGACATCTAGCTTCAATTATGCCCTCCATAGAAAGATTATTGTCTACCTCATTCAGGCTTAGCTATAAATCATTCTTACAAGGAGATTCCAGATTTAAACATTAAAAATTTCTCTTAGCAGATGAACTTATTTGTAATTAATATTCTTTTTATACCATGCACCCAGAATGTACTACATTGCGAAGCAAACAAATTCTAAAGCATAATCAGTCTGCATGCCTGCTAAGGTGCTTCAGTCATGTCTGACTTTGTGTGACCCTGTGGACTGTAGCCCACCAGATCCTCTGTTCATGAGATTCTCTAGGCAAGAATACTGGAGTGGGTTGACATTCCCTCACTCCAGGGGATCTTCCCTACCCAGAGATGAAATCTGCATCTTTTGTCTCTTTTGTCTCCTGCATTGGCGGGCTGGTTCTTTACCACTAACGCCACCTGGAAAGCCCCATACTCAATCGAACCTTTCTCTATTAAATTCTTTTCTACATCAATAATCATTGAAAACAAGAGTAGTTCTGGTGGATTTCTGGGAGCTTTTGTTCACATCATTTTTGCAATGTGATGATGATATGAAGTGTTAACAGTTTCCAAAGCTTAACCAAATATTTGTAGATCTCTGTTTTTATTTAGACATAATCTCTGAAATTTCTGACTGACTTGGGTTTGATCCCTGGATTGGACCAGGATGATCCCTTGGAGGAGGACTCCAGTATTCTTGCCTGCTCCATGGGCAGTGGAGCCTGGTGGACTATGGTCCACAGGGTCACAAAGAGTCAGACACGTCTAAAGTGACTTGCCATGCACGCACACTATACCCAAAGTCACTCTGATGAGCAACTTCAATTATCTTCTTAAATGAAAATATGTGTATTTTTATGGTTAAGCAAGTAGAAGAAACTTTACTTTGAGGGACTCCTGAGGCAATGATGTCTATCAAAAAATAAATATATCAGCAAAAATAATTAGTTTCTATTTACAATAAGCTCTTATCTATCTAACATATAGGTGCCTTGATTTAGATGTGTTTGATTTCTTTATTTTTTAATATTAAGAAATGTAATTAACAATTAGAAATTATTATTTCCATCTATCTATCTGTATGTCTATCAGATCTATCCATTGGAACATGTAAGGTTAATAGCATTGGCCCTGTCTAATCAGAAGTTGATAAGGGGATGAATATGCTGCATCCAGCTGACAAGTGGAGCAGAGAAGAAGTTAATATAGAGAACAGTAGAAAGACTATCTTATTTTACTCCCTGATTCATCTGTTGAAGATGAGAAAGATCTTTGCCCCCAGTTTAGATCTAAACCAGTCAAGACTGTCCCCAATACTAACATCTGATGTTGAGAGACCACGGCATGTCTTCAACATATTCAATGTCTTTTCCTCATAGTGTAAGCATTGACACTCTTGCACTTGCATTACACTGGATCGGCATTTCTTCCTCTTCTATTCCATATTCTTGCCCTCTGACTTCCACTCCCTTGGTTAATGTTTCCATAGCAATTTAAATAGTGAACCACTGTGAACTCATATAGTCATAAGAGGAGCTAAAAATACACTTTAATGCAGTGAATGGAACTAAGTGGAATGGAAAATAGCAATAATGATGTCATGAAATATTCAGATTTGATGATATTCACAGTGCAGAGATAATTATTTGTCCAGCTTAAATGGAACTATTGTTACTCTGGCCTTTTTATTGCTGATTTTAAGTTTTAACTAGTAAAGTATAAAAGAGATAGAAGACTTATTTTAGCTGAAATTCAATTAAGCCTCTCATTTCTATCAAAGATAGCCCTACAGATTTTTTAAATGAATAAAAGTTTACTGTTTTAAATTAGGAGTATCCTCTTTTATGTAAAAAGTTGTAAAAACTTAGAATGTAAAATCCTTAGAATAGTGTAAGACATTCTTAATTTGATGCACTTTTTCTGGTAAGGTGTAATACATTGTTATTGAAAACAGTCTCACAGTTAAGGCCCCAAATTGGATATATCATGAAAGTCGAAGAGCTTTAAGCAAGAATTTGTCTTCTTTCAGAGAGCAGAGGATATTTCAAGAAACAGCCTCAAAGGAAAACTATATCTCAAATAAAAAAAATTACTTGCACAAATGCAAAAAGAAGTTGACTTGGAAATGCCTCTTCATGTTTTTAGAAAAATGTACACAATTTTCTTTGTAAAAAATTACTTATTTGTTTTGTGAAGGCTTTTTAAAATAGAATCACACTTGAAATCCTAATATAGCATTATACACTGAGTTATGTGACTTAATCACTATGAACTATGTTATCATAAAATGGACAAGATAACACATTCCTTAAAAAGGAAGTTGTAGGATTAAATGAGACAGTTAAGTCCTTGGCATCAGTTGTAGCATATACTGCAGTCAAGGAAGTGAAGTGAAATGAAAGTCACTCAGTCATGTCCGACTCTTTGCAACCTCATGGACTTATAAAGTCCATGGAATTCTCCAGGCCAGGATGCTGAAGTGGGTTGCCTTCCCTTCTCCAGGGGATCTTCCCAACCCAGGGATTGAACCCAGGTCTCCCACATCGCAGGCAGATTCTTTACCAGCTGAGTCACAAGGGAAGCCCAACTGCAGTGGGTAGCCTATCCTTTCTCCAGTGGATCTATTCCACCCAGGAATCAAACTGGGGTCTCCTCCATTGCAGGTGGATTCTTTACCAACTGAGCTACCAGGAAAGCCCATGGTCAAGGAAAGGCAGCCAATTATTATGAAAGGCTCAAAAGAGATTTTGGGGGGGAGGGTACTAAGGAAGAAATTGCTATTTTCTATATGTAGTTGCATATTTTCTAATGAATTGTCAGTGTCTATGTGAAAACTAACTTGATAAACAATAGCAGTGAAAGCAAATACAGGAGAAAGAAAAAAATGACCGAGAAAGTGAACAGGAGGATCAAAATAAAACTCATTACACCAGAAAAAATCTTGACTTGAGAGATAGATTCATGGATTTGTTACTGGGAAGACATTTTGTTTTCCAAATAATTATTAATTCATTCTCCCCTTGGATTACAAAATTTGTTAATTTTCTGCTTAAAAGAGCCAGAATATTAATATGAAATGCATGCTTTGAGGATTAACTATCAAAGTCACTACTAATTATTGAAATGAATCAATGGCTAAAGGACTATGAAGACTTTGTTACCAGAAAACATTAGCTTTAAAAGGATAAACGGCTAAGAAGTTTATGACGATGATTATTTATTAAAGAGTATTTATAGCATTGTGAATTTTTTTTTTAACTTTGACTCAAAGACAAAGCAAAGCATCTTAACATCAAAGTTACTTCATTAACAAGAAATAGCAGGTCTCTGACCAATTATTAAAGCCTACTGACTGTCTGGTCATTATAAGTATATATTATTTACTAATTCCACAAACATAACAGGCTGCAAAGTCTCCAGTATTCGTTGAATCAATAGACTAGTAGATATCAACCTCATTTTTATCTTAGCTAAGAAAATATTATTCCTGGAATAGCACTGTTTGATGATTCTTTGTTGGACCTGAAGAGTTACCCATTAAAACTTCATTTCTGCTACCAAAGGTTATTCCATGATTTTACTTATTGTTTCACTTAAGAGCTATTAGTATTATTTTAACTATAGTGAGGGACTACCTTGCAGGATATATGCATAAATATTATGGACAAATTTTCCTGAATATATACTTCAAAATTATTATTCTTGACTCAATTAAATTGAAATATTAAGTTTATTTATGGCAAATGTTTGTAATAATGTGCTACTTTAAGCTTAAAGTATAGTCCTATTTATTTCAGTTTTTGATCCACAAAAGTAAATATGCCTTGGTGTTTTTCCTTTGGATTTGAATAGCAAGCATTTGAAGTTTATGTTTTATTTTCTTTTATTTTCATTGTATTTTCTCTCTAAGCACTGTTAATTTAAACTATAAGGAAGTTGTAGGGAAATAAGAAATAAACTAGAAAACAAAAAGCAAACAAAAAATCTTATCATGTTGTATAAGACAATATACATGCTATGACCCCAAACACAAACTCTTTTGGAGAATCCAGACCTTGATGAGATTGCTATCCTAAGGCTGACACAGTCTCCTTAGACCTTGAGTGGGCTATATATATATTCTCCAAATTAAGTTTCACTGTCTTAAAATATGGCCATTAATCTTTGAATAAATGACTGATAACATGTTAAGGACTGATGCTGAAGCAGAAACTCCAATATTCTGGCCACGTGATGTAAATAACTGACTAATTGGAAAAGACCCTGTTGCTGGGAAAGACTGAAGGCAGGAGAAGGGGATCACAGAGGAGAAGACGGTTAGATGGCATCACGACTCGATGGACATGAGTTTGAGGAAGCTCCGGGAGATGGTGATGGATTCCATGAGTTTGAACAAGCTGCGGGAGTTGGTGGTGGATTCCATGAGTTTGAACAAGCTGCGGGAGTTGGTGGTGGATTCCATGAGTTTGAACAAGCTGCGGGAGTTGGTGATGCAGCCTGGAGTGCTGCAGTCCATGGGGTCACAGAGAGTCGGACACAATTGAGAAGCTGCACTAAACTGAAGAGTATTGAGTGGGTACATGAAAGAGTTCAAGAGCAGGAAACACATTAAACACTATAGAACAGATAAGTTATCAGAGAAGAGAGAAACAAAACCTTGCAGCTTAATTCTGTTTTTATCAGGAGTTCTCATATTTTACTATGCACTAAAATCATTTGACTTCTTTAAACACAAGTTTCTGGGCCTCAAACACATTGTTTCTGATTCAGCAGGATTAGTATAGGGCCTGCAAATGTGAATTTCTAACAAGTTTCTAAGTAGTAAACATATGGCTGACTTAGACATCACAACTGAAGAAATGCAAATCGTTACAACCTAACTTACTTGCATGGAAAGAACTCCACAAATGAAACTGGAGACAAATAAGAGACAGGAAGTTATTGCAGTGAGCCAGCATACGAATGTGAAAGCCAAGGGAGAATCCCAAGTGGATGTGGCAGGTGACAGAGCAGATACTGTTTCCCTCTCCCCTCTCACCAGGAATGCGCACACGCAGACACACACACACACACACACACACACACACACGCAATTATTTGGACGATAATGTGAAAAGCCACTTTCAAAGGAGTGACCCAAAGAATTCAACCATAGTACTATTCAGAAAAACAGTAAAATTTTCTAAAAGTGCTTAAACAGCAGAAGATCAAAGAATAATCTTTAAAAAATAGATTAAGAAACACATGAGGGGCACAAAGTATTTTGTATCCTAAAATTTGTTACGGACAAGAAAAGCAAAACCTGAAAGAAGAGATCAGAAGGATCAAAACAGAAGAGGAAGGTTATAAGATGAAAGATTGATAAAAAATGAGATGCTGAAGCTGAGAGTCATTCAAAAGAAAAAAGTAATGTAATAAACAGAGAAATAATTTAATATTAAAAACTGCAAAAATAAAATGAATAATCTGGAAAAGTATGCATTAATTGCTAGCTAGACCTGTAGAAAAATACTCATAAACAGAGTGGAAAGAAAGTTTAAAAACAAAAGATAGATATGAAGACAAATATAGACAAAATGGGGTTTATAAAAAATAATAAGTGAAAGAAAACATGCTTCAGTATATATAAATTTGTCCTGAAATAAAAGGAATAAAGTTACATTGAAATAAAAAGACATAGTTCCATATACTGAATACATTCTGCAAGAGATAAAAACACAAACGTGAAAAGAAAATTCTAAACTTATTAGAAGAAAATACATGAGGATACAGTTAGATTGGCTATAGGGAAAGATTTTTAAAATAGACCTAAATGATACAAATATACTACAAAGAATTAATAAATTTAGTAATGCCAGAATTTAAAAATTCTGAATGTGAAAGAGTAAAATTTCATGTTGTACGGGAGTTGAATCAATGAGAAACCCCCTCAACAAGGAAAACTCTAGAATATACAAATATATTTGTCCTTTGTTCTGGAGCAAAAAATCTTGTGTTCTTGTTATCAGTATGGGTATAATATTTTAATGAAGTTTTAAAATACTTTATATATTATTCCTATATTTTTAGAGAAATGTTGAGGAAATCATATATAAGATCACTCATAGATCTTTACTAAAATTGTGTTATAAACTGTATGCACAGTAGAACTTCAAATTTGCACTATAAAATTCATGACACAAACTTGAAAACAGAAGAAATTAGTTAAAATGCACAGACATCCTAGAATGTAAAATCGAGTGGGCCTTAGGAAGCATCATTAAGAACAAACCTAGAGGAGGTGATTGAATTCCAGTTTAGCTATTTCAAATCCTGAAAGACGATGTTGTGAAAACGAGGCACTCAATATGCCAGCATATTTGGAAAACACATCAGTGGCCACAGGACTAGAAAAGGTCAATTTTCCTTCCAATCCCTAATAAAGGCAATGCCAAAGAATGCTCGAACTACTGCACAATTGTACTCATCTCACACGCTAGTAAAGTAATGCTCAAAATTCTCCAAGCCAGGCTTCAGTAATGCATGAAGCATGAACTTCCAGATGTTCAAGCTAGTTTTAGAAAAGGCAGAGGAACCAGAGATCAAATTGCTAACATTCAACGGATCACTGAAAAAGCAAGAGAGTTCCAAAAAAACATCTACTTCTGCTTTATTGACTATGCCAAAGCCTTTGACTGTGTGGAACACAATAAACTGTGGAAAATTCTGAAAGACATGGGAATACTAGACCATCTGATCTGCTTCTTGAGAAACCTGTATACAGATCAGGAAGCAACAGTTATAACTGGACATGGAACAACAGACTGGTTCCAAATAGGAAAAGGAGTACCACAAGCCTGTATATTGTCACCCTGCTTATTTAACTTGTATGCAGAGTACATCATGAGAAATGCTGGGCTGGAAGGAAGCACAAGCTGGAATCAAGATTGCCCAGAGAAATATCAGTACCTCAGATATGCAGATGACACCACTCTTATGGCAGAAAGGGAAGAAGAATTAAAGAGCCTCTTGATGAAAGTGAAAGAGGGGAGTGAAAAGCTGGCTTAAAGCTCAACATTCAGAAAACTAAGATCATGGCATCTGGTACCATCACTTCATGGCAATTAGATAGGGCCACAGTGGAAACAGTGGCTGACATTATTTTTCTGGGCTTCAAAATCACCGCAGATGGTGACTTCAACCATGACATTAAAGAGGCTTACTCCTTGGAAGGAAAGTTGTGACCAACCTAGGCAGCATATTAAAAAGTAGAGACATTACTTTTCAACAAAGGTCCGTCTAGTCAAGGCTATAGTTTTTCCAGTGGTCATGTATGGATGTGAGAGTTGGACTATAAAGAAAGCTGAGCACCAAAGAATCAATGCTTTTGAACTGTGGTGTTGGAGAAGACTCTTGAGAGTCCCTTGGACTGTAAGGAGATCCAACCAGTCGATCCTAAAGGAGATCAGTGCTGGGTGTTCATTGGAAGGACTGAGGTTGAAGCTGAAACTCGAATACTTTGGCCACCTCATGCAAAGAGCTGACACAATGGAAAAGACCCTGATGCTGGAAAAGATTGAGAGCAGGATGAGAAGGGGACGACAGAGGATGAGAAGGTTGTTGGCATCACCAACTCAATGGACATGGGTTTGGGTGGACTCTGGGAGCTGGTGATGGACAGGGAGGCCTGGTGTGCTGCAGTTCATGGGGTCGCAGAGTCAGACACAACTGAGAAACTGAACTGAACTGAATGACTAACAGGCTTTTCTTAGTCTAAAGTATTTCAGTTCAATTCAACATCTCACATTATATTTTCTCTGAATCTGTGTTACATCAGCTGTATCAAGGTGAGCTTTACAAATGGGATACCATGTCTTGAAATCTGTGAACCTACTTTCCAGGTGACTACTGATTGGACTGGTGGTAGCAATTTGTAGGTTGTTACTGGCCAATGAACATAGTTCAGTTAACAAAATCTGTTTAATATCAATTCTCTTCTGAGTAGTATCCAAACATATTCTATCCTTTCTATGACAGACAAAGAAAGAAAGAACATACTGTGACAGGAAAGACCTGGTTGAGGTTAAGCACTAAATCTGGAATCAATGACATATGTTCAGCAATATTACATTTGTGATATGTGGTCTATTAGTCAACTTTATTAAGTTTCAGGTTTCTGACTAAAACACTAATTATAGTAAATGAGACCATGTATATAGATGTGTTTGGTATTAAGTAACCATTCTACATATGCTATACATTTTCTTAATAAACACAATAATTCTGAAAAAATAAGCACACACTGAGGAGCAATATTTTGAGACAGCAGAAACCATGAGTAAATCAAGACTTGGGTTAGAGGAAGTTATCTCTGGAAGTAGAAACAGTGGAAGAGACAGGATATGGGTGGGCTTCATAATGGTGACTTACAGTCAGGAGCAGTTTCTCTTCTGGAAAAATAAAAGACAGCCTTAACCATTCTGTCTGAATTTTAATATGTTGTTATGTACATTCTATATCCATGATAATCAGTGGTGCATTTTTTGATACATTTCTACTTTTTTAGTATATTCCATGTACTCAAACAATAAGTCCTCATTAATTAAGGCAATTAGTCTGCCTTCAGACTGCCTGTCTGTTCTGATAATAATCTAGATATTACTTCCTATTAGGCATTTCTGTATTTTTTAATTTTAATATTTGAAAAGACTTCTTCCAAGTACTTCTGGTAGCAAGGTGCCTGGGATGCTAGTTTGAGATGAAGATTTCTGAGGTCTGTATACAAGGAAAAACCTCTAATACTGAACCTCAGAATTTGATGGCCCTAATTGCTTACTCACAGAAAACTAAATTCTAGTCATATAAGGGTTTAATATTTTCTTTTCTTATGACTGTGATTTTGAAACAGCTATTTGGGGTTATTTAATTCAGTTTTTAAGAAATCTATATTTTAATAGTTATTATGGGTAAAACCACTGCTACTTTCTACATATCACACTTGCAAGTAAAGCTTTAGTGTAATTAGTTTATGTATTCATCTGATATTATGCTAACTTAAATTATTATTAGAACTTTTGGATCACATTTGCACATGTTTTTTTCAGTTAAAATGTAATCAACTGGAAAGCTTAGACCAACTCACAAGCCTTTTTTATATGATCTTCAGAGACCGATAAAGTACTGTTTATACTAAGCATTACATGAAAGCAGTTAATTGATAAAGGTCTCCAAGATTGATAGCCCTCCTAGAGAGTAGGAAAATATTCTGCTCCCTTGAGTTTTATTGGATAAATTTGTGAACACCCAGTTAGTATAATGAAACTTCTCCATGTGAAAACCCAATCTAAAACCTGAAGCAAGAGATATACAAGGATTTGTACATGTACTCTACGTACATGAAACTAACAGAGAGTGTCAAAGAATGATTGTAAGGCAAAAGTTATAAAAACTGAAGCAAATAAAATTGTTTCTAATGTCTTATGAATGACCTTCCTGATTTTGTCTTACATAACAAATGACATAGGTATTTGCCATTCATAAAAGATGATTTCAAATGTTCTCCCACCTGCTTCATGGGCCTGATACTGTACAGTTAGTGATTTATTAACGCACATTTGTACGTATCACAAAAGAAAGAGATTCAGCTCATATACATAAAATGCTGTCTGAATACATAAAAGAGAATTTCAGAGAGTTGGAAGGGTTATTATTTTATCACCAGCGTTTAAGATTTGCTAAGAAAAAAAAACCACTTGATGGACATTTGTTTCCCTGGTATTTATTTTGTTTCATTTATTTAAAACATAATCCCTCAAGTCATGTTCATTCTGTTCATATGTAATACATTTTATATATTTATCTGACTGATATTAAAATATCACACTGTATTTGAATGACAACTGAGTGACAAGTGTTAAGTGTCTTCAGGGGAAAATTGTTTAACAAAAACATATTTTAAAATTTCCTATTAAATCAATCATTATTTCTAAACCTAAATTTTCATAGGAATGAAAGATGGATGAGATGGTGATAAAGGCAAACAGTTTTAATGATATTATGAGGTTTTGCCTTGTTTTGTACCATGTTTGATAAACAGCGAAATCTGTCTAAAATCTGTCAGTATGATGGATGGGAAGCATAAATCACATTATCTTATGTCAACACTCCTCTCAGAACAATATTTTAACATAATTCAGTGCTATGTCATGAATGTGACCCTTAGGAATAAAAAAAGTACATATAACATTCAACTGGATTCTATTTACATAGCTATTTTTAACCTCTTAATGTAGGAAGCCAAAAGGTTTCATACAGTTTGAAAGCTGATAATATATCCAAAGGAAATCCGAAGAATATATGCTGTTGTAAACTCTGTATGAACACTAACATTTCCTCAGAAATCATACTCTGAAGGTAATGCAATTAAAACATTCAATGCACAAGTTTGGAGTTTTCGCTAACATTTATTTCAATGCACTTACTACTAAGATCATGGCATCCTGTCCCATCACTTCATGACAAATAGATGGGGAAACAGTGGAAACAGTTTCAGACTTTATTTTTCTGGGGTCCAAAATCACTACAGATGGTGATTGTAACCATGAAATTAAAAGACACTTACCAACCTAGATAGCATATTAAAAAGCAGAGACAGGCCAATATCACTGATGAACATAGATGCAAAAATCCTTAACAAAATTCTAGAAAACAGAATCCAACAACATATTAAAGGTTTGATGCTTGATACAGGGTGCTCAGGGCTGTTGCACCAGGATGACCCAGAGAGATGGAATCGGGAGGGAGGTGGGAGGAGGGTTCTGGAAGGGGAAAACATGTATACCCATGGCAGATTCGTGTCAATCTATGGCAAAACCAACACGATAATGTAAAGGAAAATAAATAAATAAAAACAAATAAAATAAAAAGATCATACATCATGACAAGTAGGCTTTATCCCAGGGATGCAAGGATTCTTCAATATCTGCAAATCAATCAATGTAACATACCACATTAACAAATTGAAAATAAAAAACACATGATTATCACAACAGATGCAGAGAAAGCCTTTGAAAAAATTCAACATCTGTTTATGATAAAAACTCTCCAAAAATCAGGAATAGAAGGAATATACCACAACATAATAAAAGCTATATATGACAAACCCACAGCAAATATTATCCTCAATGGTGAAAAACTGAAAGCATTTCCCCTAAAGTCAGGAACAAGACAAGGGTGCCCACTCTCACCACTACTATTCAACACAGATTTGGAAGTTTTGGCCGCAGCAACCAGAGCAGAAAAACAAACAGAAGGAATCCAGATCTGAAAAGAAGAAGTAAAACTATCACTATGTGCAGAAGACATGATCCTCTACATAGAAAACCCTAAAGACTCCACCAGAAAATTACTGGAGCTAATCAATGAATATAGTAAAAATGCAGGATATAAAATCAACACACAGAAATCCCTTGCATTACTATACACTAACAATGAGAAAACAGAAAGAAAAATGAAGGAAACAATTCCATTCACCATCGAAACAAAAAGAATAAAATACTTAGGAATATATTTACCTAAAGAAACAAAAGACCTATATATAGAAAACTATAAAACACTGATGATAGAAATCAAAGAGGACACAAATAGATGGAGAAATATACTGTGTTCATGGATCAGAACAATCAATATAGTGAAAATGAGTATACTACCCAGAGCAATCTACAGGTTCAATGCAATTCCTATCAAGCTACCAGTGGTCTTTTTCAGAGAACCAGAACAAATGATTTCACAATTTGTATGGAAATAGAACAAACCTTGAATAGCCAAAGCAATTTTGAGAAAGAAGAATGGAACTGGAGGAATCAACCTGCCTGACTTTAGGCCTATATTACAAAGCTACAGTCATCAAGACAGTATGGTACTGGCACAAAGACAGAAATATAGATCAATGGAACAAAATAGAAAGCCCAGAGATAAATCCATGCACCTATGGACACCTTATCTTTGACAAAAAAGGCAAGAATATATAATGGAGAAAAGACAATCTCTTTAACAAGTGGTGCTGGGAAAACTGGTCAACCACTTGTAAAAGAATGAAACTACAATACTTTCCAAAATCATACACAAAAATAAACTCAAAATGGATCAAAGATCTAAACATAAGACCAGAAACTATAAAACTCATACAGGAAAGCATAGGCAAAACACTCTCTGACATAAACCAAAGCAGGATCATCTACGAACCACCTCCCAGAATATTTCAATAAAGCAAAAATAAACAAATGGGACCTAATGAAAATTAAAAGCTTCTGAACAACAAAGGAAACGAAAAGCAAGGTGAAAAGGCAGCCTTTAGAATGGGAGAAAATAATAGCCAATGAAGCAATGGACAAATAATTAATCTAAAAAATACAAGCAACTCCTGCAGCTCAATCCCAGAAAAATAAACGACCCAATCAAAAAGTGGGCCAAAGAACTTAACAGACATTTCTCCAAAGAAGATATAAAAATGGCTAACAAACACATGAAAAGATGCTCAACATCACTCATTATCAGAGAAATGCAAATCAAAACCACAATAAGGTACTACTTTACACCAGTCAGAATGGCTGCCATCCAAAAGTCTGCAAGCAATAAATGCTAGAGAGGATGTGGAGAAAAGGGAACCCTCTTACACTGTTGGTGGGAATGCAAACTAGTACAGCCACTATGGAGAACAGTGTGGAGGTTCCTTAAAAAACTGGAAATAGAACTGTCATATGACCCAGCAATCCCACTGCTGGGCATACACACCAAGGAACCAGAATTGAAAGAGACATGTGTACCTCAGTGTCCATCACCTCACTCTTTACAATAGCCAGGACATGGAAGCAACCTAGATGTCCATCATCAGATGAATGGATAAGGAACCTGTGGTACATATACTCAATGGAATATTACTCAGCCATTAAAAAGAATACATTTGAATCAGTTCTACTGAGGTGGATGAAACTGGAGCCTATTATCCAGAGTGAAGTAATCCAGAAGGAAAAGCAATATAGTACACTAATGCATATATATGGAATTTAGAAAGATGGTAACAATAACCCTGTATGCAAGACAGCAATAGAGACACAGATGTATAGAACAGTCTTTTGGACTCTGTGGGAGAGGACAAGGGTGGGATGATATGGGAGAACGGCATTGAAACATGTAAATTATCATATGTGAAATGAATCACCAACCCAGGTTTGATGCATGATACAGGATGCTCAGGCTGTGTTCTAGGATGACCTAGAGGGATGGAATCAGGAGGGAGGTGGGAGGGGGGCTGTGGAAGGGGAACACATGTATACTCATGGCAGATTCATGTCAATGTATGGCAAAACCAACACAATAATGTAAAGAAATAAGTCTTTCCTGAATTTGTTACAATAAATCAATAAGAAAAAAAAAAAAGCAGAGACATTACTTTGTCAACAAAGTTCCGCCTAGTCAAGGTTATGGTTTTTCCAGTAGTCGTATATGGATGTGAGAGTTTGACTATAAAGAAAGCTGAGCACCAAAGAATTGATGCTTTTGAACTGTGGTGTTGGAGAAGACTCTTAAGAGTTCCTTGGACGCAAGAGGATCCAACCAGTCCATCCTAAAGGAGATCCCGTGCTGGGTGTTCATTGGAAGGACTGATGTTGAAGCTGAAACTCCAATACTTTGGCCACCTGATGCAAAGAGCTGACTCATTGGAAAAGACCCTGATGCTGGGTTGGGGGGTGGAGGTTGGGGGCAGGAGGAGAACGGGAAACAGAGGATGATATGGCTAGATGGCATCACCAAATCAATGGATGTGGACTCTGGGAGTTGTGATGGACAGGGAGGCTTGGCATGCTGCAGTTCACAGGGTGGCAAAGAATCGGACATACCTGAGCGACTGAACTAACTGACTGACTGACTAAAGATTCATTCAGTTGTAATACATTCTTGACTCCAGTGATAGAGCTGATGATTTTTAGTAGTTTGTAGTGTCCTGAAATGTCACAAACTTCAGACCACTGAGAAGCACCACTTCAAATAATAAAATTCCTTTATAATAAAACATTTTTTTTAACTCTAAGAATTTTGCCAATGTTTGTGAATATATAAAACGTGTTCTACATGTCTTTGATGAAAACATTTTCTCATTTGTCACGGTAGTCTCTTTTGCATGGGCAATACAATTAGATTTTTTTATCTGTTTGGACAGTGTTTTTAAGGTTTTAACATTTATCATTAAACCTTAATAAATTTATCCAAACAAGCAGTGTCTGAGCTTCCAAAGTGATATTCTGATAGTTTTAACTCCAATATGACTAATAGAACCATCACAAGTATTAATCAAGGCACTGAAACACTACTGTCATTATTTTTGTCTTTTTATTTTGCTTGTTCATTACTAAATCATCTGACTTAAATTATATTTGCCAGAAATAAAAACAAAAGTCCATTTCATTTAGCACCATGTAGTTTAAATGGCATCCTGCCTAATCATTTATGCAAAGAAGAGAGCTTTGTTGTCAGTGGGTGTGATCACACCAAATAATTTAGACACTCAAACTGTTTTACCTCACAGTATTTGTCTATTTATTTAACCTTGATAATTATTCATATCTTTTTTTTTTACTAAAGCTGGCTATACACATAAACCCACTTGAAGGAAATAATGATTCAATTAAATTCATTAATATGGTAAATAATCTGTAGCTAAAATATAGTTTGGAATCAACAAAGTCATTTAAACCTTATTTTACTTTTTTTTTCCATGATGACTGTTTATATTCTCTGTCACAGTTTTCATTTCTGAAATTACAATGTAGGAAAGCTTATAAAATTAGGTAAAGATTAAGTTTATGTCTTTTAAATCCTGATTTGACAATAACTCTAATAGTCCTCATAGTTTTACCTAAAAATGGCAAGAGATTCAGACAAACTACCAGGCCAATCTGGAATTCCCAAGACAAGACATATATGAGGTCAGATAGGACAAGCCTTTATGATGGATTGGCTATTACTGGGAAATGAATGCAACTACAGTTTCAAGAGAGTCTAGATGTTCCCTTGATGTCCTTATTGAAATTCTGAATAAGGCTGCCTTCACTTACTGAACCATAAAGGTGGCAATAACCTTGGGTATAAAAAAATAAGATATAAGATACTAGAAGACATGGTAATATAAATGGGGAAATCTGCATAACTTTGTTCAACCAATTTATTCCCGAGATAAATGAGAATTATTCCCGAGATAAATGAGAATCAGGAAACATTTGGACTTTATTTATAGAAATGTGAGACCAACATGTTCTTTCAAAATAGTCTTCTTGAACTCATTATAAATACATAAAAGATAATATGAATGAAGAGGACAATATTGTTTAGCAATAACTACAAAGAGGATCACATGGATGGTCCATTTTTCTTATCTAGAAAGCAATTCTAAAGGAAAGGTAAATTAATTTTGAGAAGGAAGTGTAAACATTATTATGTAGCCCCCACTCTCAATTCCTCATTGCCCTCCATCCCCTCCAAATCTGAGAAATTACTAGAAAGTTACAAGAGGAATTATAACATTATTTAGATAGACAGTAGTTAGGAAATACACAAACCTAACAATGTATTTAAAAGTAATTCATTTGTTGAGGATGACAAAAGAAGCTATGGTATGAGCTATTTGATAAAGTGGATGTTGTTGTTCAGTCATGTCCTACTCTTTTGTGACCCCATGGACTATAGCCCACCAGGCTCCTCTGTCCATGGGATTTCCCAGGCAAGAACACTGGAATGGGTTGCCATTGTCTTCTCCATGGGATATTCCTGACCCAGGGATGGAACCTGTGTTTCCTACTGGCAGGTGAATGCTTCAACAATGAGCAGCCTGGGAAGCCTGAGGTAGTGGCTAGGCTTGTCCAATGCCTCATTTTTTCATCTCCCCGGGCATAACATCCAGATAACTGATGGTCAAAAGTATAATTACTTGTCTCAGCAACCGCTGAACAAGGGCAAGGAACCCACTTAGTATTAAGGAAGACAATGCCACAGCTAGAAGCCTGCACCAAGAAAACTGACATATCTTAAATGAATTCAAATACATCTCTCAATTTCAGCTGTTCGCAAAGTATGGAGACAATATGTTTCTCAGCCATCTAGAAGGTTTCAAATAGCATCTTTAACTTGAGTTAATACAGAATAAGAATGGGGGCTCTTCCTTTAGTTTCCTGGTGGCAAATATAAAACTCAATTAATAGTATGACTTTACTGCCAATCTTCTAATATTCTTATTTTCTGGCCTTTTTCAATATACTCTATGGTGTGTCAGAGACAGCAGCTCCAGTATAAATCCCAAGGCAGTAATGCATGATCTGACTCATTGCTATGGGCTGCAGTACCCCTGAGAGCATTTTTATTGTCCTAAAATTCAAAGAATAAAAATCTCAGGAGAATGTGATGCTTCCTTTAAGCATTCAAGACTGAGGTAAAAACAGAAAAAATTTGAAAGTAAAAGTTCTGTTATTTCCTTAAAATATTGGGGGTTGATTGGATAAAAGCTGGTGATTCTATAAAGAAAATTTTCAAAATCAGGTAATTGTGGCCAACTCATTGCTGACTTCCATGGCATATCTGGGTTTATAATAAAGATAAGCTCTATAAGGGAGGAAGGCATTTTTAAAAGATGATATTTCTTAGAATTATACTTAAGAGGAAGAACAGGATGTCAGGTGAAGCACATGGAAAATATTCCCTTCAGCATAAAGCTGAAATAACACATAAATCACACAAGGCAGAACAATTCCTATTATCCGTATCACTAAAAGTCATTTTATCACTTTCTGACTGGCAGAATCATTGTTATTCTTGTGATTCCTCACAGAGTTTACATTAACAATTTATTAAAAACAGAGGAAAATTGAAAGTGTTAAATTTTGAAGGAAATGCCAGCAACATTATCATCATTAGGGAACTAATAAACACCAACTGAGATCATTTTACCAAAAGCAGTCATTCTACCTCTGGAGTGGGAAAAAGCATATGAGCAGGACTGAGCTACACCAGGAACATCTAACAGGAACACCACAGATCAAGGCCATGTAGCAGGTCTAAGACAAAGCAAAGTATAAACAAGAGTTGAAAGCTGGAACAGTAGAGTAGGAGTTAAAGGGTAAGAAAGAAAGAACGAACTTCGGCAAACCAGCCCCACCTTAAATACAGTATCACTAAAGAACCTAAAGACAGTGATGAATTGAGTAACCTTATCAACCACAAATTGAAACACAATCCAACTCTTAATTTGATTAACTCCTCACCCCACACACTGTCAAAGCCTAGTGGAAAGCATACCCAGTTCCAGGCATAAGACTGTTTATCCTAATTGCATTTCCAAAATCCCCTCATCTTTACCATACAAGGTAATGCAATCACAGGAATAAACTCTCATCACTTTCACAGGTGCCAAACAACAGACAAAGGAAGAGTATTATATAACAATGTGAGTCACCAGCGAGCATCTTAGAATTCTGCCTACCATAGTACGGAAACCACATATGTCAAAATCTAAGAAATACAGTAGACTCATTAATTGGCTTCTATTCCCATTAAGAGCAGAACAGAGCAAGTGCAACAGCATTCAAGTCTGTTCCTCTATGTACTTAAAGACTATGGTCAATCCAAATTTTGAAACAAAATAATAACCTTTGACTCTTAGAAAAATCCCTGGAACCAAACTTAAAAAGAATTTCAATAAAGATAAGAAATTATAGTCATGTCTCTCTTTTACTACCTGAGAAATAACATCAGGTGATTCCTATCATTCATGAAAAGAGCAGTTATTAAGTATTTCAGAATGAAAGATTAATCATCAGCCCAATTATCATCCATATTTTATACTTCAACTAATTTTATTGCACATTTGGAATTTAAAGCTACAGTTACTAAATGTGGCATTCACATGCTATTACTTTGTCTAAATATTATTTCAAATATTTAATATCTTTCTATGTATGAAACGTACTTCACACACAATATTCCACAATAATATTTACTTATACTTTATTAATATTTAGCATGCTTAATGAAAATAATTGTTGTTTAGTCCCTAAGTAATGTCCAACTCTTTTTGTGACCACATGGGCTGTAGCCTGCCAGGCTCCTCCATCCATAGGATTGCCCAGGTAAGAGTACTGGAGTGGGTTGCCATTTCCTCCTCCAGGGGATCTTTTTTCATCAAGGATCAAACCTATGTCTCCTGCAATAGGAGGTTGATTCTCTACCACTGAACCATGAGGGAAGCCCAAAGGGAAATAACCCATCAGCTAAAGAAGGATACATGGTAGTCAGGCACAGAGTCTGATTTTTAACTCTAAAATATTTATTCATGTTTATAAAATCATGAGCTTCCCAGGTAGCTCAGCTGGTAAAGAATCCACCTGCAATGTGGGAGACCTGGGTTTGATCCCTGGATAAGGAAGATCCCCTGGAGGAGGGCATGGCAACCCACCCCAGGGTTCTTGCCTGGACAATCCCCCGGGACAAAGAAGCCTGGCAGGCTGCAGTACATGGGGTCACAAAGTGTCAGACATGACTGAGGGACTAAGCACAGCATAGCACATATAACATCACATGTAAAATTTCAAAAATAGAAAACAAAAATATGTGTTCAGAGAAAAAGAGAGGCATTTTGTAATAGCAAAGCTTACAAGGGACTTCATAGAACTGGCATTAGTTAGGAAATTTAAGATGGTGTAATTTGTATAATTAGAAGGGGAAAAAGAACATTCCATCAGAAAGGAATAACCTTGATAATCTAATAAGGAAGGAAGGCATACATCATAATTGGGAAGCAGCAATTTGATTGGGAGTAGTAATAGAGAATTATTACTATGATTTATGTGGGAGATAATTAAACCATCACTTCTTCAAGAAAAGATCTAAAGGGAGAGACAAAAAGAGAAAGTTCTAGGTATTAGTAAGGTACTAAAAGTATAGCTTGAAAGAACTTTAAAAATTGACTTAATATTCTTCGTAAAGCAATATTCACTATTTTTTTTGCAATGTTAAGAAGTCAAATGGATTTGTGGGATTGAAGACAGAACAAAAGTTGTGTATTTATATTATCAGAATTTAAACCATAATTTTGAATTTAATAAAGGAATCTATGAGAAACAAAAGAGCCAAAATATTGTGAGAGAATACATCCATCATTCAATCTATTAAAGATTTTTTTTTCTCCCTTCAGAATCCAGTAATCTAAGATAAAAATGGGCTTCCCTTGTAGCTCAGACAGCAAAGAATCTGCCTGCAATTCAGGAGACCCAGGTTCAATCCCTAGGTTGAGAAGATCCCCTAGAGGAGGAAATGGCAACCCATTCAGGAATTCTTGCCTGGAGAATCCCATGGATAGAGGAGCCTGGCAACAGTCCGTGGGGTTGCAGAGTCAGACACAACTGAGTGACAAACACACAGATGATAAGAATGAAATAAAGCAGTAAGTTTAACACCCCCAAAAGTGGTTGACCTGTGTCAGAAGTAAAATCTGTTTGAAAGGCAATTAAATAAAACAGATGTTAAGAATATTTTGAAAACTAAGAAGAGTAAATAATGAAGAGTGGTGAAGAAAGAAAAAGAAACTACATTAGGAGGTTGTTGTTATAATTTCTAGGTAAAAGAGCTTGGAGACAGAGTGATTTTAAACAATGGTGAGGTCTAAGGTTAGATTTAACTATAAATGTAGATACCAAAGCTACTTGATGTGTACAAAGACCTGCAAGGTCAAAGAATTAGGAGAATCATCAACAGCTTAATTGAAGTCTCTGAAATATTGGCAGAATGGAATGAAAAATTATAATCAGGAGCACTAATAATGAAATATAATGGGAAAAGATAAATAGCTAATATCAATATAGCTCCAAATATTACCATTAAAGTTCTCGGAATGAATTTCAAAGGAAAAGAAATATTGAGAGGGTTAATGATAATTTTGAAGAATCAATCAAGAGTATTGAATTTGTCACTGCTATTCTTCCTAAGAAATGGTAGAGTAGGAAAAAAATAAGATGTTTAATCATAATGTATACTACATGGACTATATAAACAATATGATAGAAACTAAAAGGTCAAACAATTAGAAAACATGGTTCTTATGATTCTTTTCCTATAGTAGTTAAAGACAATGAAGGATTCTCCAAGCATATAGTGTTTCCATTGGGAATTCATGGCTTATTTATAATACTTTGAAGGAAAGTTTATGCGAAAAGCTAGAGAATAATATAACAAGAAATTTAAGAAACAGGAAAAGAGAATTCTTGAGCAAGATAAAGAATTCTGAAGAAAGGGCAACTTTCAGAATAACCAGACTACAGTTGTTGATGACCAATTGAACATAGTATCTTACACTTTAAACTTTTAAATGCTACTGCTGCTAAGTCTCTTTAGCTTTGTCCTACTCTTTTGCAACCCTATGCACTATAGCCTGCCAGGCTCCTCTGTCCATGGGATTCTCCAGGCAAGAATACTAGAATGGGTTGCCATGCCCTCTTCCAGGGAATCTTCTCAACCCAGGGACTGAACCCATATCTCTTGTATCTCCTGCATTGGCAGGTGGATTCTCTACCACCAACACTACCTGGGAATCTATATAGAATGAACACTATCTGTATACAAATTTTTCAGTATCTTGCCATCAAATATCACCCAGACCTGGGAGATCCAAAAAAACTCTTTGAGGAGAGTCAAATAACTGTCTAGTGAAGTGAAGAGAGCAGATGATTTATCACTCTTATTTACTCTAGTTTTCTATTTTAAATATGGCTGTATTCTGGAACTAATGATGCTTTAGATGGAGTTACCAAGTAGAATGTTAAACAATTACATCATACTACATAAAGAAAGGATGAGTACTGGGGAAAACAAATAAAGTAAAACCTATTATCATTTTTTAATTAATGTAAAGGATAATTTGTCCAAAGTAAGAATAAAAACAAAATTCACTGTTTACAGTATATATAAAAGCTAAACAATGTCATGCAAGGGAGAAACTATGAGTATTCTTTCATAAGGAACCTACACTACATGTGTGATTCACTTTTAAGGCTTTTGTAAACACATATTAAGATATTTGTTGTTGTTATTTAGTTGCTAAGTCATGTCTGACTCTTTTGCAACCCCAAGGACTAGCCCGCCATGCTTCTCTGTCCATTGGATTTCTCAAGAAGACAGGAGCTTGTTGTCATTTCCTTCTCCAGGGATCTTCCCAATCCAGGGATCAAACCCATGTCTCCTGCATTAGCAAGAGGATTCTTTGCCACTGAACCATCAGGGAAGCCCAAAATACTATATAATCCATACCAAGTATAGATTGATATATAAAAATTATAAATCCACAAATTTCATCTTCTTAATTAAAAGGTGAATACAAGAGCTCCTGACTTTAGAGTTCACATGAATCCTAATTATTTGTCTTTAAAATCATAATTTTACAGGTGCATTTGTGTGACTAAAATCTTACTGTATTTTATGCTACATGAATATTATGATTATTTCCTACACTGAATTTATAGAAGTTTATCTTTCTACTTTTCATAAAATTTTATTAACATACAACCATTAGCTATGGCAATGTAGAGAGAATTAACAGTCCAAAAGTAGTACTTGCCTGAGAGGACATTTTCATCAAACTGCAGCCTTTTAAGCTAGAGATATGTATTTGAGAACACATTTTGTAAGAACACATTACCAGTAAAAGTCATGCATCTATAGTGTTAATAAGTGCTACATTTTATAACAAATTGTGCATAAAGTATGAGTAAAGAGCTGGAAAACTAAATGCCAATGTGTTTTTAGAAAAATTCATGATATGTATATATATGTATGTATATATTAATCACAGAAAAGCAAACATCAAAGATAAAGTGTCATCACCATTTTAATTATGATACATAAGTTTGTAATCACTGGAATTTCTGAAATGAATGAGGAAAGGATTATTTTAAAAAGACACTTCAAGGAATACATGAGATTTTATAACTTCATTAAAATTATTTAAAGTTCAGTGAAAGTTTTAATCCCTTTCCAGATAGTTATATTATACTGCAAAATGTAGCAGTATAATAGAGTAGTATGTAAAAATAATATAATTCATAAACTTAAGATGAAAATTTCATCATTGATTCTGTAAACATATTGAAAGTTTTTTAATAATTTGACTAAATCTGAGGTATTGAATAAGAAAAACCAATTACTGCTCATAGGCACATCTTATAAATGTATAGCATACACGTATCAGAGTACACACAACTTTTTCTATTATGAAAGACACTGGTTATATAGGTCATGTTGCAGTGTAAAATCCATTAAAGCATCACAACAATTGAAGTAGTTCAAGACCTGGCCTTAGGGCTAAATTCTAAAGTCAAAGAATTTCTCAGTTATTGGGGAAGGCACAAACCTTCAGAATCACAAGCACAACTTTTTTTCACAGTTCTTCAAGAAATTGATAGCACTTCTAACTTCATGAAATGTTTATGCTGCCATCATTAAAGAGGATAATATAGCTATATTTAGTGAATAGAATTGAGCAACATCCCCCATGTAGATATATGCAATCACTGAGAAATTAATAACTATAAATTATTACAAATTAATGAACATTCAAGTTTTACTTTTACAGGGAAGAATGATGAAATGCTCATTCTCAGGATTCAAATATGTATCTGGGTCAGAATTTTTAGCTTTAATTTTAAATACGTCTATTCAGAAATAAGAAATTATACTTTAAGGAGAATTGACAAATCATGATTTTATTCCACATGTTATTCTGAATATTGGAAACAGAGTAGAAAATAACTGGTCTTTTAACCAGTGTGTATTCAGAGGTAACAGAACCAATGAAAACTAAAGTAGGCATTTCAAAGTAGTACTTTTGTAATACTACTGTAGTAATAATGATAAAAAATAAAAATAAATATCTCTGGTACTAAAAATATAAATAAAAGCAATAGCCAGATGAGGTAAATAATAATTTTATATGTTTTTTGATACTGATATAGAATCATGCAGAACATTCAGATCAGACTTAAAAGAATCAGAGAACTTACCCAGAATGAAACTCATAATTTCAGAAGTGCAGTGTGCTATTTGAGTCATCACCTAGTTATATTTAATACATATGTATTCTTCATATATTTGAATATATGGAAGGCAAATATATATGAAGCAGAATGAGTAACACATCATTTTTACTGGTTATATTATTATTTTAATTATAAAACCGTGCAATTTTAAAATTAATAATAGCTCATCATAACCAGTACTAATATATTTTTCTAACATTACACTTGAGTGAACATGGTGAACTTTTTAAGACTCTTTAAGCAGCATGTAGACCTTATTTTATTTTGCTTAGGTTTTTCCAATCTTTTAAGGTAATTATTATTTAGTTAAAATAATATGATATTTCGGTTCCGTGAATCTGAGATATAGATCATCCAGAAAACACTTATCAGTACAGTTCCATTTCATTGTATCTGATACTCTGTATTTTCTGGAGATACATAATGGAATTTTTTTTCCTCGCTTCTTGTGAAACTTTCGATGTACATTTAACAGTATTTGGGTTCCTATTGTTTAAATTTTTTTTTGTTCCCTTTTAAAATGCCCTTTTTATATTAAAAAAAATATTTAACCTGATTGAAAATTGGCCTTATTTTACTAATTTGGGTCATTGCATCAATTTCTGTCAGTTTAAATGGGCCTTTTTTTTCCCAGGTGAAGTGACACTGAGCAGACCCTGAGCACTTTTTCAGGTCAATCTTTTCTTAAAGATTAATTCTGTTAAATGTCCCCTGAATTCATTTAATGCTTTAAAGAGTCTATCTATTGTCATTAGCAGCATTCTATAAAAGTAGTTCATTTTTACATACATGTTATTTAATCCAAAATTAAATAAATATGATATAAACTTGCAAGAGAAAATATCTAATACAGGGATATATTTGAAGTTTTATTATCAGGCAAAACAACTTTCTTTTCCTTTCGTTTGTTTCTTCAACGAGTATATAAGTACTTAGTATTTTCATGGCATTGCATGAGGTATAGGCCCAAAAAGTAAGTAAGAAGTGAAACGTGCTCTCTGGGATCTTTGCCTAACAATGGAGATTGAATATATTCATAAGGATACAATATAGAAGGCCATTCAACAGAAATATGATATATATCACTTGTGGGAACCAATCCTTAAGTGACAATATCAATACAATTTCTATCATTTTCAGTTTTTGTGTATTGGTATGTATAGCTTCAGCAGGCAGTCAAATAACTTCCCCTTTACAGAATGTCTTTGACATAAATTGTCAAAAAATCCAGGCTTTTTATGGTCTGAAGAGACTGCGGTTATTAATTGGTAACAATACTCTTTTGAATTCTAAATTATCATCAGTTAAATTAATATTTCATAACAGCATCATACACTGGTCATGATTTAGTGACAGGACGATATATATTCAAAGAAAGGTTCAGTTAAGTGAGGTACAAATTTAATTAACAGCTTTAAGAATGTATGGCTAGACGTTCTAATCATATATCTGCCTTTGTCACACTGTATTCTCAGACCACAATCTCTTTTGCAGATTTTTTTCGTTATCAATCATCCTTATGTGCTATGTTCTCAGGCTTCTTCCCTAATCCCCACCTTTCTGACTCTGCTCTCTGCCTCTTAGGGAACTTGCCCCACCCATAATGTTATATGCAGAATCAAAATTGGCCCCTAGAATTCCTGCCTCCTGGTGTATATACCCTGCATAATCCTTTCCCCTTTTGTGTCGGCCAGACCTATGAAGCAATGAGCTATCCTGATTATATTATGTAGTCAAAGGGATTTGGAAGATATATTTAAGGTCCCTAATCAGCTGACTTTGAGTTCATCAAAATGAAAAGATTCTCCTGTTGGCCTGAAAGAAAGAAACTGTCCTGAAAGAGAGGGCCACTTAAAAGGAAATGGCAGATGACATCTTGGAAGACTCACAGTGGGAAGATAGTGGGTATCTCAGTCCCACAACCTTCAGAAACTAGATTATGTCATAAACTGTGCTACTGAAGGAAATCCCTGAGCTTCAGATGTAATTGTATCCCTGGCCAATATCTTGATGTTGGCTTGGATAAAGATTTTATAGAGACCCTGATAGAGAACTATTTGAACCCTGCACAATCATCTGGTCTATGGAACTGTGAGAAAATAAGTCAATATTTTTAAAGTTGCTAAGTTTTTGGAAAGTTATTTTTAACATAGAAAACTAACATGCAGAGTTTTAATTGCAAGCCTCAAACCTAATGAATCCCAAGCATAAGAGGCCACAGGACTTCAGAACAAAATTCAGTATTATCCTATCATCTCTACTTGGATGGTCTAAAGACAATTAAGAACTTCATTGTATCTCCTCAAATAAACCATGCACCTGTTCTATCCAGTGAGTATCTTGGTCTATCCAGTGAATAGCTTCACTTTCTAGTATTCAAATCAGAAATATGAGAACATAGAAAATACTCATGATTCAACACTCTCATTTTCTTACCCAATTAAACAGATTCCTGTCAATTTTTCTACTTGATACTTCTTAAAACTAACCACAGCTTTCTTTTCCACTGTCATATTTTCTTCAGAAAAACACGGGCTCACCATAACTGCTACGGAGACTCCTATCTGGTATTCCTGACCTTTCTTGGCCCCTGTCTTATGCATTCTACAGCTACAGCTAGAGTGACCTTTCTATGATATAAATATGAATTCCTATTTAAAACACAACAATGCCACCTCAGTGTCCTCAGGGGGAAAAAAAATACAAACACTTAACCCGGTTCCTAAGCTACCTTGTGAGCTTGCTCCTACAAATCTCTGTTTTTATGTCCATGCAATAATCTTGCCCATACTTCTTACCTAAGGCACAAAGGACTTGTTCATTAAATTGTTACATCTCTTGCTTTCAGAATTTAATTATGCCATTTTCTTCTCTGCTTCCTAAATATATTGTAGTTTTCCCTAACTTCTTTTACTTTATAACAAAGTGGAGTATTTCTTGAATGACTCTGTCATCAACTTTTTTCTATTTTATTGTAAGAGTTTTCATAAAATAGCACTGCTCATAGTCTCTGAAAACACTGTCTATGTTGATTCTTTTTGAAGGTCTAGCCGTGGGGGGGCCTTTGTTTTTATTTCAGAATTTGTATCTTTCCCTAACACTGGCTGAAACATCCATGTTCTATTGGAATACATCCTACTATCTGGCCTGACTTTTCAAGACAAGACCTCTCCATGAGCTGGAGATAACATTCAATATTAGCCATATTTGTCAACACAAAGCTCATCGGTTAAAGGGCTTGCTCTCAGGAAGTCATATTCTGGAAAGTTATCTGCTAAATTATATAATAAAGCATCACAAGCTGGAATCACGTTTGCCAGAAGAAATATTAACAAATCTCAGATATGCAGATTATATTATTCTAATGGCAGAAAGCAAAGAGGATTTAAAAAGGTTCTTGATAAGGATGAAAGAGGAGAGTGAAAAAGTTGGCTTAAAATTCAACATTCAAAAAATGAAGATCATGGCATGTGGTCCCATCACTTCATGGCAAATAGATGGGGAAACAGTGGAAACAGTGGCAGATTTTCTTTTCTTGGGCTAAAATCACTGCAGATGGTGATTGCATGCAGCCATGAAATTAAAAGATGCTTGCTCCTTGGAAGGAAAGCTATGCATGACTAACCTAGACAGCATATTAAAAAGCAGAGATATTACTTTTCCAACAAAGGTCCATTGAGTCAAAGCTATAGTTTTTCCAGTAGTCATGTATGGATGTGAGAGCTGGACTGTAAAGAAAGCTGAGCACTGCAGAATTGTTGCTTTTGAACTGTGGTGTTGGAGAAGACTCTTGAGAGTCCCTCGGACTGCAAGGAAATCCAACCAGTTCATCCTAAACGAAATTAGTCCTTAATATTCATTGGAAGGACTGATTCTGAAGCTGAAGCTCCAATACTTTAGCCACCTGATGAAAAGAACTGACTGCAAGGAGATTCAACCAGTCAATCCTAAAGTACATCAACCTTTAATATTCATTGGAAGGGCTGAGTCTTCTTAGGCCACCTGATGCAAAACGCTGACTCATTGGAAAAGACCCTGATGCTGGGGAAGATTGAAAACAGGAGGAGAAAGAGACAACAGAGGATGAGATGATTGGATGGCAACACTGACTCAATGGACATGAGTTTGAGCAAACTCCAAGAGATGGTGAAAGATGGGAAGCCTGGTGAGCTAGCAGTTCATGAGGTCACAAATAGCTGGACACAACTTAGTGACTGAACAACAACAAAAGGCATTGTTTATAATACTATTGTGATGTCTTAAACTCTTCAATAATATTTGGTTGCAAATTGAAATGGTAAATATTTTAAACTAATGGAAAAGCATACAAGTAAATTGATCAACTGGCCGAAACAAATTTGGATGACTCTGGCAAGATCCAAGTCTATCGGCTTCTATACTTACTCTCTTTAAAATTTCTTAATCTGTACAACTTCTTAATCTGTAGTGCCAGCATTTAGAGTAAATGATTTCTAAACAGGCTCTGCATAAATGCATGCTGTCACCTCAATCATATTGGACTCTTTGCCAACCCACGAACCGTAGCCCACGAGACTCCTCTGTCCAGGGGATTTTTCCAGCAAGAATATTGGAATGGGTTGCCATTCTCTCTTCCAGTGGATCTTTCTAACCCTGGAATCGAACCTACATCTCCTGTGTCTCATGCACTGCATACAGATTCTTCATTGCTGAACCACTAGGAATGCCCAAACAGGCTACAGATATACTATTTATTTTTAAAATCACAAGCCTAATAAAAAGCATTAGCCTGAGAGAATAGATGTTTTGATCCCCGAGCTCTCCTGACATCCCCACAATTCATCTTGTTTAATAAGCCACCTACTATGGTTACCTAAATTTCATGTGATTAGTTATTTACTCCATGTTAAAAATAAAATCTGCTGAAAATACAAAACCATGTAAAAGGAAAACAACTCTTAAATCTACCACTTCTAAGCTAGAAATTAAAGAAGTCTTAGATTCTAGGACACATATTCTTCCCTTTAGGCTTCCAAAATATGAAGGCTTATTCCACCATAGAAAAAACTGTCCCCTAGAATAGCAAGTAGTAGAAAATGATATACTCCAGTGATCAGAAAGAGAGAACATATTTTATGGTCCCCCCACTACATTAACTCCAATCAGCTTTTCCACAATCACATTTAGTCAATACCATTGAATGTCTACCCTATCTATAGCCAGTGTTATGAAAGATGCTTAAACCAGGGGGCACCTGTACATAGCAGTGAGTAATGAGTAGCAAGGAAGTTGCCTGGGGTGGGAGAAAAGAAGTATATGCTTTTAAACAAACAAAAAAAAAAGCAAATCTACCAAAATGATTAATCCTCATGCTTTCAAGAAATTCTCTTTGGTGCTAAGCTCTATAAATCATGGATTCCTCCCAAGAAAAGTTTTCATCATTCAGTTAAATCACAGTTGAGAGATTTGCTTAGAATTTATCATTTAGATCACAGCTGAAAAAGTAAATAGATTTAAACCCTTTGAATCTGAGTGGAACTGCATATGCAAGAGTTCTTTTCTTGGCATCTTGTTTGCATTGAATGTGTAGAGATGATTTGCTATCATTGTGCTCACAGTCAGATGTCTGCAAACACAGGTTCCTAACACAGGCCGCAGTAAATACACACCACATGGGCACTGACACACAAAGTCATCACTACGATGATGCTGGCATCAGTAGACATTTTTAACTGTAGATGTTAGCTGCACACAAACAATATTGCTCTAGCTTACAATTATCATTTTTACAAGATTATTTTTTCAGTTCTATGAATTAAAAATTCCTGGGAATTCTCTGTTCTTTTATATGACAACAAATTACTCTGCTTTGCATAGTTTACATCCTCGTGACTATGGTGGTCTCAAAACCATATGGCACATGTTAATGTAATCAGTTATATCTCCCTTACATAAGACCTGGTCCATTCTTTATCGAATTCATCCCAAACTCTGTTACGAAAAACAGCCTTTCTACAAAAGATACAAGGTGTTGCGCCGTTAACCAATAAGAATGCCTTTAAAATGAAGAAAATGTGTATCCTTCATTAGTATTCTCACTATCAGGATGTAAACACATTTCTAATACTGTTGGAAACAGGTCTTTTGGCTTTCCCGCTTCTATTACTCTTGAGTTACAGAATCATGGAATTCACTTAGTTGAAAACATTTCACTTCACTTTTACAGTGGTTTAAGCCATTATATAATATTACATAAATAATAGTCTACTGTAGAACTATTTGGCTTTAAAATATAGAAGGGTATTTTTATAATATTCAGTGGTAAAAAAAGATAAAGCTATAAATAAAAAAATTATTCATTTGACTACATGAAAACTGGAGACTAGGTTCTGAAATAAAACAGCATTATCCATATGTGTGCATGTGTGCTCAGCAGTGTCCGGCTCTTTGCAAGCCCACCAGTTCCTCTTGTCCATCAAGTTTTCCAGACAAGAATACTGGAGCAGGCTGCCATTTCCTACTACAAAGACAAGACCTATTTATTTATTTGTTTTTACCCTTTCCTTGCTAACCCATTATGAATGAATACTGTAAAATTAGTACTAACAAAGTTTGTTCTGTATAGACTAGAATCCACTATAAACTTTCACAGTACAAATTTACAATTTCCCTTCTTTCTATTCTT
The DNA here is from genome assembly GCA_007570785.1 of Antilocapra americana. Taxonomy (NCBI): domain Eukaryota; kingdom Metazoa; phylum Chordata; class Mammalia; order Artiodactyla; family Antilocapridae; genus Antilocapra; species Antilocapra americana. The sequence continues at coordinate 26,416,853 of ML661338.1, read as the reverse complement.
TTTATTGTCACTCAAAAGGACATTATATATAAGCAAATTGTCTGAATTCTGTAGTCCATTGTATAGAGCACATATAATCTTAATGATGGCTCCCTTGCTCTGGAATTGTTCCATAGGAATTCTCAGGGAATGGTATTATCCCGGAAATGCACTATTTCCCTGTGTTATGAAACTAGCACTATGAATCTTCAGGTCATAGGCATAGGATATGAGATTACAATAATGGGAAATTAGACTTCTGAGACGACAAGTGTGACAATGTTTCAGGTTATTTTTTATGTGATGGCCATTTAATAGTAAATTTGTCTACATGTAATGATGTAATCTTAGTAAAGAAAAAGTTAAAGAAAAAAGATAGTTTTCAATGGTTATGGGTTGAAAAAATAAAATTTGTTGTGCAATGACTGAATTCTACATGCCATCTTACTCATATATCCACATAAAGAATCACAAAAATATTGGTAAAATCAGTTAGTTTATTATGTGAAAATTAATGATCAAACCCTATTTACACATTTAAGTCACATTACTTTTATAATATTCTAAATCAAATTATTGGGAGAAGGCAATGGCACCCACTCCAGTACTCTTGCATGGAGAATCCCATGGACAGAGGAGCCTGGTGGGCTGCAGTCCATGGAGTCGCTAAGAGTCAGCCACAACTGAGCGACTTCACTTTCACTTTTCACTTTCATGCATTGGAGAAGGAAATGGCAACTCACTCCAGTGTTCTTGCCCGGAGAATCCCAGGGACGGGGGAGCCTGGTGGGCTGCCGTCAGTGGGGTCACACAGAGTCGGACACAACTGAAGCGACTTAGCAGCAGCAGCAACAAATCAAATTATTAATTACAAGAATAATTTTACTTCTACGTTCTTCCTAACCATGTGATATACTGTCTCCAGAGTTAATAGAAGCATTTAGGACTGTGTTTATGTACGTGTGTGTGGTATGGTATGCACATGTTTCAATTTTTTTAGGAACAACAATTTGCCCATCTTAATGTTTTGCAAATATAAGCATATGTAAAAGTCAATTTTTTATTCCAGAAATGATGGAGTAGGTAGGTGACTGGTGTCAAATGTTTTGCTGAAAGCCAGCAGAATTGAATGTAAATGTAAAAAGCACATTTAATCAAATATATGAGAAAAGCTACCCCAATCTATAGGGGACTAATGCATGGAGGTGAGCACAGAATGGAGCTGCTGGACACATTGGACATCTTCTTATTCCAATGGAGTGACTGAGAAGCTGAGAACGAGAGCAAAGTTTCCAGCACTCTCATCAAAGCAGAACGACTGAAGTTTGGGACCCAGCAAGAGGGATGATCCATGGCAAATACCCAGATTTTGAGTAAAATTTGTTGTTAAGAACTGAATTCTCACTTTCAGTTATCTATCTTGATTTGTTTCTGGTAACATGAAAGTGATTCTACCACTAGCCTGGCTACCTATTAGAACAGGTGAATCCTTGCTGTAGTAAAATGCTATCAAAGGAACAACTTAACAGAACACTTTCTCAGGTAAAATGAGAAATGTACAGAAATAAGAGTAAACAAGGAAAATGATTAAAAGGCAAGAAAGTAGAAATAAAAAACTATAAAAAAATAATTTTCTGGATTTCCAATTAGGGATACTACACATTGACTGCAAAAGATCATGCTTACAAAATTAAAAGATAAAAACATGGATAATATAAAACAATAAACAATTAAATTCATAAAGTGAAAAACATAGATTAAACATGTAATGGTTAGAGTCAAGAAGGTAAAAAAATAAGGCACTTAGTAATCTTGGGTATAGATGAGATGAAAAGATCCAAATTAGGCATGAAGACAAAAAAATGGTAGAAAATATAGTGAATGCCATATACAAACAATATGAAAAAAGAGAATATTTCCATGAATCATATATGATTGGAATCTCAGAGAAAGGAAAAAGAGAAAGTGAAGCTGTGCAACAGTTCAAGGTAACAGATGGCAGTCTTCCAAAAGTGATAAAAACATCAATATTTGCCCTCATTAAGCTTTACTAGTCCAAAGTTTCTGAAATACAAACAAAAGCCAAACCAAAGAACATCATTATAAAACTGCTGACGACTAAATATAAATAAAAAATAAAAGATACTTTAACTAGAAAAAGGGATACAATTCTGTATCTATAATGTAAATAAAAAAGAGACTGAACTCCTACTCTACTGGTATAATTACATTGGACATGGAATTCTGGGTAGATTGAGTTTGTGAAATTGGTGTATATTGCTTTAAAAAATATTAATCCACTGTCTTTTGGCCTCTATTATTTATGATAATACTATAGATATCATGTGTACCAATGTTTCTCTGACTAGAAATTTTCTTTCCTCTGTCTGCAATCAGTATTTTCTGTTTTTCTCAGATTTTAGCATATGGCTTCATGCCTCTTTCTTTTCCTTGTATTTATGCTATTTTGAGTTGGCTGAGATTCATGACTCTGTATGTTTTGTATATTATTAAATTTAGTAAATAGAGATTGTTATTTCTTTCAGAATATTTCTACCCTATTGTCCTTCTATCTGATATTATACCTCACTGACTCTCTGCCCCTTATTTTTTTAAAATACTTTTACTTAGTATTCTTAAGATTGAAAAACATATATTGATTTGCCTTTCTATTAACTGGAACTATTTTTTTGCTGACATCAATCTGCTATTAAGGACCTTCTAGGAAGATTTCATTTCCCATATTATAATTTTAAGTTCTTAAATTTATCCTTTCACCTATTATTTTTATGGAATTTATCACAACTATATTTTCCTTGCACTGCTTGAATATATTTAACATAGCTGCTTTAAAGTTTTGCTAATCACAAAATTTGGCTCATCTCAGATCCTATTGTTCTCAATCATTCATTACCTTAACCTGTATTTTTTTTTAAACAAGTTTGGTTGGTTTAGTCGCTAAGTCATGTCCACCCCTTGAGATCCCATGGACTGTAGCCTGCCAGGCTCCTCTGTCCATGGGATTCTCCAGGCAAGAATACTGGAGTGGGTTGTCATTTCCTTCTCCAGGGGATTTTCCAGACCTAGGGCGCTGCCTGGGTCTGACCTCCTTGACTGCAGGACCCTGGAAGACACTGCTGCATCTCAGCCAGACTGGGGGCAACCCCTGCCCCGGGACAGACAAGGAAACAAGTTTAGTAACTTTTAATCTTATGATTCAACATTTAGTATGGAATGTTTTACACAAATAAGGCTTGAAGAAACCCTGAACAAATGTGTAGAAAAGCATAAATCTTTATACCTATTTCAGACAATGTATAAAAATGTGTAACAGATCTGAGACTGAAATATAAGTGTCAAACTGTAAAGCTTCTAGAAGCCATCTTAGAACAATATCTTTGCAATTTTTACATAGGCCAAATCAGTAAAAAGAAGACAAACGATGTAATTAAAATGGGAAATATTTGAATAAGTATATTGTTCATAAAAGAAGATACCCCAACGGTCTATGAGTACATTCCATGGTTTTTCATACTGTTAAATGTAAGAAATGCAATGAAAAACATGAGATAATATTATAAAGCAACAAGACGGCTAAAATCTAAAAGATTGGTGATACCAAATGTTGGTTAGAACTTCCAGCAATTGTAATTTTTACATTGCTCACAAAGATGTAAATTAATTTAATCATTTGGAAAAACTGTTTGACAGCTTTCAATAAAATCAAATACATGCCTAGTCTCTGACTCAGAAATTTCACTTCTAGGCATTTAAGATAATTTTATTTTCTTACTTTAAGTCATAGACATTAGTGATACAACCAGTGTCAAAATATCACATATCCTTTAAGAAATAACATCTCAACAAAATTTTAATGCAATTTTTATAAGTTTCTCTAGAGAACCAAGGAAATAGGTGGCTGTTATATAAACAACAACCAAATAAAAACTATAGTCAAACTTCTTCAATATTCTTTCTTCACCAGTTTCACTGCTCTTCTATACCATAGCTCACCCATACTATTCTTTTCCTCTTTCAAATTTCAAAAATAATTCAATCAACAATCAAATCAGCCAAACAACTCCAACTGTGTTTCTCTCTACTAGTTTTCCTGTATACTCTATCACACACACACATACACATACACATTTTCTCTCTCTCTCCCGTGCAAGTCTACCACCCACGCCACTGCTGGAGCATATTCCGACTCTTTGAGACCCCATGAACTGCAGCACACCAGGCCTCCCTCTACATTACCAACTCCTAGACTCCACCCAAACCCATTTCAATTGAGTCGGTGATGCCATCCAGCCATCTCATCCTCTGTCATCCCCTTCTCCTCCTGCCCCCAATCCTTCCCAGAATCAAGGTCTTTTCCAATGAGTCAGCTCTTCGCATAAGGTGGCCAAAGTATTGGAATTTCAGTTTCAACATCAGTCCCTCCAATGAGCACCCAGGACTGATCTCCTTTAGGATGGATTAGTTAGATCTCCTTGCAGTCCAAGGGACTTTCACACACCACCACAGTTCAAAAGCATCAATTCTTCAGTGCTCAGCCTTTTTCACTATCCAACTCTCACATCCATACATGACTACTGGAAAAACCATACCCTTGACTAGACGGACCTTTGTTGGCAAAGTAATGTCTCTGCTTTTCAATATGCTATCCAGGTTGGTCATAACTTTCCTTCCAAGGAGTAGGCGTCTTTTGATTTCATGGCTGCAATCACCATCTACAGTGATTTTGGAGCCCCCAAAAATAAAGTCTGAAACTGTTTCCACTGTTTCCCCATCTATTTGCCATGAAGTGATGGGACCAGATGCCATGATCTCAGTTTTCTTAATGTTGAGCCTTAAGCCAACTTTTTCACTCTCCTCTTTCACTTTCAGCAAGAGGCTTTTTAGTTCCTCTTCACTTTCTGCCATAAGGGTGGTGTTGTCGGCGTATCTGAGGTTATTGATATTTCTCCCGGCAAACCTGATTCCAGATTGTGCTTCTTCCAGCTCAGCGTTTCTCATGATGTACTCTGCATATAAGTTAAATAAGCAGGGTGACAATATACAGCCTTGATGTACTCCTTTTCCTATTTGGAACCAGTCTGTTGTTCCATGTCCAGTTATAACTTGCTTCCTGACCTGCATACACATTTCTCAAGAGACAGGTCAGATGGTCTGGTATTCCCATCTCTTTCAGAATTTTCCACAGTTTATTGTGATCCACACAGTCAAAGGCTTTGACATAGTCAGTAAAGCAGAAAGGAAGTCTCTTGCTTTTTTGATGATCCAGTGGATGTTGGCAATTTGATCTCTGGTTCCTCTGCCTTTTCTAAAACCAGCTTGAACATCTATAAGTTCATGGTTCATGTACTGCTGTAGCCTCGCATGGAGAATTTTGAGCATTACTTTACTAGCGTGTGAGATGATTGCAATTGTGTGGTAGTTTGAGCATTCTTTGGCATTGCCTTTCTTTGGGATAGGAATGTAAACTGACCTTTTCCAGTCCTATGGCCATGCTGAGTTTTCCAAATTTGCTGGCATATTGAGTGCAGCACTTTCACCTTTGGACCTCTATATATTTTCACTTCCATGCCCCTTCACATAATGATGGGCAGAATGACAGCCACAGAATTTTTCATAGTATCCAATTCATTTCCAGTGACTGGGTCCAAAAAGGACAACTGAAGCCCAAATGACCAAAAAAAAAAAAAAAAATCAGCAATGGACTTGTAAACCAAGTACTGATACAGAGAGCAAGAGTTTCTGCCTTTATTGGGGGAAAATTTTCCATCTCCTCAGAAGAGATCCAAGAAAAAGAAGGTCACCGCATGTCTGTACATATTTGAAAATGTTGTAGGATCTCTCATCAATATGGAGAGAAAAGAGTGATAGTAAGCAGAAGTGTTGACTCAAGTAGCCCTCATATCTATCTGCCAAAAGGTCAACAACTATGTTAGTTTTTTTTTTTTTTTTAAAAAAAAAAAACTATTATTCAAACTAGAAGAGTTGAAGGTTGTTGTTTGGAACAGAATATTTCAATAAAGTCAAATATTATATGCTGTTGCTTATATGTAGAATCTATATAAAATGGATATGAATGAATTTATCTGAAAAACAGAAATAGAGTTACAGATGTAGAAAATATGGTTACCTGGTGATAAGAAGGGGGGCATAAATTATAAGATTGGGATTGACATATAAGCACTACTATATAAAAAATAGGTAACTAATAAGGGGCTGCTATATAGCACAGGGAACTCCACTTAATACTGTTCAATGGCTTATATGAGAAAAGAATTTGAAAAGGAGTGGATATATGGATATGTATAACTGATTCATTTTGCTGTACATCTGAAACTAATGCCATATTGTAAATCAACTGTATTCCAATAAAAACTAAAAACAATACTTAATTTAAATAACAGATCTTTACAATAAGGCTCAAACATGCTTGAATATTAGGATTTACTTTCTAGGAAAGTGTAAAATGAGTAACACCACATGAAAGACATGTGTTTCAATAAAAGACAAAGAATGAGGAGGAAATGATAAATTCCTCCATAAAAGTGCAGCAAAGAGGGAAAGACTGTCAAACGTAATGCATTATGTTGTGTTTCTCATACAGTAACAATGATTCAGTTCAGTTTGGTTCAGTCGCTCAGTCGTGTCCAACTCTTTGTGACACCATGAATCGCAGCTCGCCAGGCCTCCTTGTCCATCATCAGCTTCCAGAGTACACCAAAACCCATTGACCTGGTGTTGCCATCCAAACATCTCATTCTCTGTCATCCCCTTCTCCTCCTGCCCTCAATCTTTCCAAGCATGAGGGTCTTTTCAAATGAGTCAGCTCTTTGCATCAGGTGGCCAAAGAATTGGAGTTTCACCTTCAACCTCAGTCCTTCAAATGAACACCCAGGACTGATCTCCTTTAGGATTGACTGGTTGAATCTCCTTACAGTCTAAGGGACTCTCAGGAGTCTTCTCCAACACCACAGTTCAAAAGCATAAATTCTTCGGTGCCTAGCTTTCTTTATAGTCCAACTCTCACATCCGTACATGACCAGTGGAAAAACCATAGCCTCGACTAGACGGACGTTTGTTAGGAAAGTAATGTCTCTGCTTTTTAATTAGACTGTTTAATAAACTAAGTGCTAAAAGTATGTTTTACTTAATTCTCAACTGGATATCAGAAATATATAACTTAAAATAATACCAAAATATTCTTCTTTAAACATTTGACAATTCTTTGAAAAGATTCAGTTCAGTCACTCAGTCGTGTCCAGCTCTTTGTGACCCAATGAACTTCAGCATGCCAGGCTTCCCTGTCCATCAAAACTCCCAGAGCTTGCGCAAACTCATGCCCATCGAGTCGGTGATGCCCTCTCATCATCTCATCCTCCGGCATCCCCTTCTCTTTCCTGCCTTCAGTCTTTCTCAGCATCAGAGTCTTTTCCAGTGAGTCAGTTCTTCACATCAGGTGGCTAAAGTATTGGAGTTTCAGCTTCAACCTCAGTCTTTCCAATGTACACCCAGGACTGATCTCCTTTAGGATGGACTGGTTTGATCTCCTTGCAGCCCAAGGGACTCTCAAGAGTCTTCTCCAACACAATTGAAAAACATCAAGTGTTTAGCACTCAGCTTTCTTTATAGTCCAAATCCCACATCCATACATAGCTAGTGGAAACACCAGTAGTTTTGACTAGACAGACCTTTGTCAATAAAATAATGCCTCTCAGCAAAAGGAACACAGACGTATAGAACAGACTTGTGGACTCTGTGGATGAGGGCAGGGGTGGGATGATTTGGGAGAATGGCATTGAAACATGTTAAGTATCATATGTGAAATCAATCGCCAGCCCAGGATTGTTGCTCGGGGCTGCTGCACCGAGATTTCCCAGGGGGAGGGAGTCAGGAGGGAGTCGGGAGGGGGGTTCTGAAGGGGGAACATATGTACACCTATGGCGATATCATGTCATTGTATGGCAAAACCAATAAAAAATTAAAAAATAAAAAATAAAGTAATGTCTCTGTTTTGCAATATGCTATCTAGGTTGGTCATAGCTTTTCTTCCAAGAAGCAAGTATCTTTTAATTTCATGGCTGCAGTCACCATCAGCAGTGATTTTGGAGCCAAAGAAAATAAATTCTTTCACTGTTTCCATTGTTCCCCCATCCATTTGCCACGAAGTGATGGGAGTGTGTGGCATGACCTTCACTTTTTGAATGTTGAGTTTTAAGCCAGCTTTTTCACTCTCTTCTTTCACTTCCATCAAGAATTTTTTTTTTATTTCTTCTTCACATTCTGCCATACAGGTGGTATCATCTTCATTTCTGAGGTTATTGATATTTCTCCAGGTATTCTTTATGTCAGCTTGTGCTTCATACAGCCAGGCATTTCACATTAGGTACTTGCATTTAAGTTAAATAAGCAGGGTGACATTATACAGCCTTGACGTACTCCTTTCCTAATTTGGAACCCATCTGTTCCATGTCCAGTTCTAACTGTTGGTTCTTGACCTGCATACAGATTTCTCAGGAGGCAGGTCAGGTGGTCTGGCATTCCCATCCCTTCAAGAATTTTCCACAGTTTGTTGTGATCTAGACAGTCAAAAGCTTTGGCATAGTCAATATATCATAAGTAGATATGGTTTTTTTTTTTTTTTTTTGGAACTCTCTTGCTTTTTCTATGTTCTAACAGATGTTGACAATTTGATCTCTGGTTCCTCTGTCTTTTCTAAATCCAGCTTGAATATCTGGAATTTCTTGGTTCACATACTGTTGAAGCATCACTTGGAGAATTTTGAGTATTACTTTACTAGCATGTGAGACGAGTGCAATTGTGTTGTAGTTTGAACGTTCCTTGGCATTGCCATTCTCTGGCTTTGGAATGAAAACTGATCTTTTCCAGTCCTATAGCACCGCCCAGTTTTCCTGATTTGCTGGCATATTGAGTGCAGAATTTTCACTATCATCTTTTAGTATTTGAAATAGCTCAACTGGAATTCCATCATCTCCACTAGCTTTGTTCGTAGTGATGCTTCCTAAGGTCTACTTGACTTTGCATTCTAGGATATCTGGCTCTATGTGAGTGATCATACCATAGTGGTTATCTGGATCAGGAAGATCTTTTTTTATAGTTCTTTTGTGTATTCTTTTCACTTTTCTTAACATTTTCTTCTGTTAGATCCATACCATTTCTGTCCTTTATTGTACCCATCTTTGCATGAAATAGGGTTTCCTGGTGGCTCAACTGGTAAAGAATCTGCCTGCACTGTGGGAGATCTGGGTTTGATTCCTCGGTTGGGTAGATCCCCTGGAGAAAGGAATGGCTACTCACTCCAGTATTCTGGCCTGGAGAATTCCATGTACTGTACAGGCCATGTGGTTGCAAAGAGCTTGACATGACTAAGTGAGTTTCACTTTCAAGGATACTTTTTACATGAAATGTTCCTTGGTATCTCTCATTTTCTTGAAGAGATCTCAAGTCTTTCTCATTTTATTGTTTTCCTCTATTTCTTTCCAGTGATCACTGAGGAAGGCTTTGTTATCTCTCCTTGCTGTTCTTTGGAACTCTGCATTCACATGGGGATATCTTTACCTTTCTCCTTTGCCTTCAAGTTCTCTTATTTTCTCAGTTATTTTTAAGGCCTCCTTAGACAACCATTTTGGCTTTTTGAATTTCTTTTTCCTGGGGATTGTCTTGATCACTGCCTCCTGTACAATGTCACCTACCTCCATCCATAGATTTTCAGGCATTCTGTCTATCAGATCTAATGCCTTGAATCTATCTGTCACTTTCACTTTATAATCATAAGGGATTTGATTTAGGTAGTACTTGTAACTTCATTTTATATAATCCAAATATCACTCACATGTGATGTTTTAGTATTTCCTCCCCGAATTGATAGATATCTAATACAGCAGCTTCAGTAACTGGTCTTTAATCATCACAATTGTGTATTAATGAAGAAAAATTAACCTATATAAATTAACCTGTCCATTATTCAGTGGCTAGAGTACAGTTTAGATGTTTGAGAATGTGCTCTGTTAGAACAAGATAAAAGTAATTACATGTGTGTTAATGGGCAAATTAATTTTATGTGGTCAATATTGTTTTAAACCTCACAGTTAATTATTTTACAAGCATAAGAATTTTCTAAAGAGTATGACATTCTTTATCTTATTTGACAGATAAAAGTTTAAATTGCTAAATTCTCAAGTGAATCTTTTAAGGAAACACATTTTAATTTTGCTGCAGTTTTGTTATAATTAGATAGTGTCTACACAGTAAGAAAATTGCCACTTGATGAATGTAATTCTCTAAAACTATCTGATGGAAAAAATCAAAACTTTGGCTGCATCTGACTGAATATTTTTTCTAAATAGCCTAAGGTTAACTTATATACCTAGAGTAAATGAATAAACTATGATTGGCACAAGTATTTGTTTACACTGTTATGTTTGTATTTATCTGGTAGATGAAGTATTCAGATTCACAGATATTTTAATTTAAAATTGGGTTAATTGATCTTAACATATAGCATTAATTTAAATTTTCTGAAATGTGTCATGACCATTTATTATATTCATGGGTTTTATATTTTGAAATTAAAAAGGCTAAAATTACTAAATTATGAAAGTAGACTCAACAGGTTTGTTTACCTTTACTCCTTCTCATTTTGGCAATGATGGAGTAAGAGGGACTGAATTTGCCTGAAAGCTGAACAAAATATACTGAAGTTTTTTCAGACAGTTGAAGCAGAGCACAAGACCATGATGCTGAGAAAAGGAAAAATTAGGTAAACCCTTGAACTGTCCAGGCTTCATGCAAGGAAGGGCATTCTGAGCCATAGGGTGGTAAAAGATTCAGTAGACCAACTAGATAGGAGCTGAAGCGTCCCCATAGGTCACAAAAGACTGCAACCAGAACTGCCATATGACCCAGCAATCCCACTGCTGGGCATACACACTGAGGAAACCAGAACTGAAAGAGACACGCGTTCCCCAATGTTCATCGCCACATTGTTTACAATAGCCAGGACATGGAAGCAACCGAGATGCCCATCAACTGACAAATGGATAAGAAAGCTGTGGTACATATACACAATGGAATATTACTCAGCATTAAAAAAAACTCATTTGAATCAGGGAGCTGTGTGTTCTCATGCGAACGGGAAGGAGCGTTGGGGCGCTGGAGTCGCGAGGTTGAGACCTTTTCGGCCTGAAACGGGAAGGAGCCGCTGCTGTCCCGCCGCCAGCCCGCGCCGCTCCGACCCCCCGCCGCTCGTCCGGGCCGGCCGCGCCCCTGCTCCCGCCCCTCCCTCACAGCCCGTCCGCGTGTGGCGCGGTCGCCGGGGACCGGGGCTGCGGCGGTCGGCGGCCGGGCGGCGGCGGCGGCGGCGGCGCTGACAGGATTCTCTGGCTAACATTGAACTTCTCCCAGTGGAGCCACAAAGTAAACAGCTCATGACTTCTGATCAGGACGCTAAGGTCGTGGCTGAACCGCAGGGCCAACGAGTCCAAGAAGGGAAAGACAGCGCGCATCTGATGAATGGTCCCATATCTCAGACAACTTCTCAGACAAGTTCCATTCCAGCTTTGAGTCAGGTACCAACAGCCAAGGTTTCGGAGCTAAACCCTAATGCAAAAGTATGGGGCACTCCTCTGTTACAGCTGGAAGCGCGTGGAGCCGCAGACGGGGGTGTGAGCACAGTCTGGGAGGCGCCCCCTGGCCGCGGCCACCTCGGATTGGACACCAACGGTGATGGTGACAAAAGTCATGAGAATGTTGCGCTGTCAGATCTACAGGAGTCAGACCAGACAGCCATGAGCACTTTGGGTCTGGACCACTCAGAGTATGAGTCGCCGCCTGAAAGTAGCGAGACGGGAGGGAATGAGTCTCAACCAGAAAGCCAGGAAGACCCCCGGGAAGTTCTTAAAAAGACATTGGAATTCTGCTTGTCTAGGGAGAACCTTGCTAGTGACATGTACCTTATATCACAGATGGACAGTGACCAGTATGTGCCAATCACCACAGTAGCTAACCTGGACCACATCAAGAAGCTCAGCACTGACATGGACCTGATTGTGGAGGTGCTGAGATCTTTACCTTTAGTCCAAGTGGATGAGAAGGGAGAGAAAGTAAGGCCAAATCAGAACCGTTGCATAGTGATACTACGCGAGATACCTGAGTCCACCCCTGTAGAAGAAGTAGAAGCACTATTTAAAGGAGATAACTTACCGAGATTTATAAACTGTGAATTTGCCTATAATGATAATTGGTTTATTACATTTGAAACAGAAGCTGATGCACAATAGGCTTACAAATATCTGAGAGAAGAGGTCAAAACCTTTCAAGGAAAACCAATTAAGGTAACGCCATTTCCAAATACTGGATTTATAAATGGGTTCACGTCTCCAACCTTCAAACCTGCTGCATCTCCTCTGGCTTCGCTCAGACAGTACCCTCCGAGGAGCAGGAATCCTAGTAAGTCTCACCTGCGCCATGCCATCCCCAGTGCAGAGAGGGGGCCTGGACTGCTGGAAAGTCCTTCCATATTTAACTTCACCGCTGACCGCTTGATGAACGGTGTGCGCAGCCCACAAGTGAGGCAGACGGCTCAGCTGCGAGCTCGGCTCCAGAACCCTCCAGCCTTTGCCAAGAGAGACTTGGGGCCCGGGCGTGTGGAGCAGAGCAGCTTCGAGTCCTCCCCAGGCTTAGGCAGAGGGAGGAAGAGCTCCTTTGGTTATTGGAAGAAGCGGGAGGAGAAGTTCACAAGGAGTCAGACTCAGTCTCCAACGCCGCCCAGACCGCCGTCCCCCAGCTTCGAATTAGGCCTGTCCAGCTTCCCCCCACTTCCTGGGGCAGCAGGGCATTTGAAGACAGAGGACTTGTTTGAGAACAGGCTGTCTGGCTTGCTCGCAGGAACATCCAAAGAAAGGAGCCTGAACGCAGACGCCACCACGAACACTCTTCCCGCGGTGCCCCCCCGAGAGCCTGCGGTGCCCTGTGCTGTGTCCGTATCCTGCGAGCGCACCCCCTCCCCTGCCCGCCTGCCTGAGGACCCAAAGGTGGTGGAGAAGCAGAGGGAAACCCCGAGTGTGGACAGACAGCCTCCCGCCCTGGCCCTGAGCACCACTGCAAGTAAATCGGTGCAGGTGAACGGTGCCGCCTCGGAATTGCGAAAACCCAGCTATGCAGAGATTTGTCAGAGGACAAGTAGAGAGCCGCCGTCTTCCCCGTTGCAACCCCAGAAAGAACAGAAGCCAAACCCGGTCGGCTGTGGCAAGGAAGAGAGGAAGGTCACGGAGAAAGAGCCCCCCCGCCCCCAAGTCCAGCCCAGGACCACCCAAAGACCAGAGGAGGCCGCTGGGCCGCCGGCCGTCACCCCCGGGCTTGGGGCGGCGTCCGCACAGAGAACAGAGCCCCCCACCCAGGCCCCCTCAGTGAGCACCGAGGTCTGGGAGGGCTGCGAGGAGCTGAGGTCGCCACAACTAGGCACTGTCCCGCTCAGACATGAGTGAGCCGCTGGCTAGGAGCTTGCAGTGTAGATGAGGCCCACAAGGTGCCTGCAAGTTATTTTTCTTCTATGAGTCGGATTTCCCCCCTCTTGAAAAAAATCTATTTTTCAGGATTTAATTAATATAAACCTTATTTTAGGTTGGTGCTTAACTGGAGGTGATGCATAAGTCTGATTTTTTTCAGGATAGAAAATGCATTTATCCTAACAAATTGATATTTTTTATTAAGCCTCCATGTGGCTATGAATGCAAGCTATATATATAGTGAGTTTTTCTAAATTAAGTGGAACTATGCTACTTCATTTTTTAAAATAACTGGTTAGCAAGTGCGTATCTCTGAGATGTCCAGGCTGCCGGGTGAAGCTGAGGACCGAGGGAGGAGGACTGAGGTGGTGCTGTGAGCACAGCCTGGGGAAGTGGGTGGGGCTCGCCGGCCTGGGAGCTGCCCTTCACTCGGAAGCCTAACAGGTGGTTCTGGCATTTTCTAAGCAGAGTCCAGTTTTGGTCCACTGGGCGAAGTAAGCCTGCACAGCCCCGAGAGCCCTCTTGTCCTGCCAGCAAGTAACCAGCTCCTCACTCTAGTCTCAAGTGGCTGTTATGTAAGATAAACTAAAAGCACATTGTGAATAGAACTCAAATGAAATATAAACTTTGTAGCCCACTGACATGTTACAGCGAAATTGTACCCTGACGTTTTGCTCCCGTGAGCGGATGGGGAGGGCGTAGAGCCCGGCCTGCAGTTGGCCCTCCCGGCTCCCTGCCCCGGGCCTCCCGGCCCCGCTCCCGGGTCCTCCCAGCCACCCCCACCAGGTCCTCCCAGTCCCCATGCGGATCGTGGGGGAGGCGGTCGTGGTGCCCTCTGGTGGCGGAGGGTCTCAGCCCACTCTCCTTACCTCCAAGACAGGGTCAGTGATCCCTTCTCCAAGTGCTGCTCTCCAAGAACACGCATGCACTAAAGCTAGCAGTTGATAATAAAGTTTAACATAAATTATTTTCTTTTAAAATGCCTAAATTTTTTCTTTAAGTATTCTAAGCAGCAGACATTAAAATAAGAATATTTCCTGCTAAATGTAACCATACAGTTTATTCCACAAAATGTTATTTAATAAGACTGAGGGTTTTTTTTTAAAGAGATTATTTCCATCCAATATTTAAAGACTTGAATTTTATTTAAACTTGAAAATGACTTTGCCTTAACTTTTGTATAGGACAGCTTAAGAGTTCTGAGATGGGCCTGGGTTGGCATGAGTGGGGTCTGCTGTCACGGTGTCACTGGGTGAGCACTGTAGGAAGGACTAGCAGTCATGTTTGTAATTTACCTGGAAGATCTTACACAGTTGATCTTTTTTCAGATTGTTGAAAAATCCTGTAAATGCAAATAGTCAATACTGTATTAAATATGTGCACTTGGGAGTGTGTGCTTTGCTTGTACAGTTGTAAATAATCAGAACATATTAAAAGGTACCCTAAAGAGAAAAATCTGATAAAAATTGATATATTATAAATGTTACTATTGACCTGGATGTAGATAAACTCAATGTTGTGGTTTGAATATTATTTTAATTTGTTGAAGTTTTTTTCTTTTTCTCTTGTACTGGTGTGTTGAACTGATTTCTGCTTCTTTGCTGCTGCGAAAGGGAGATGGAAGTCTGATTAAAACCTTCGAATGTTTTCATGCTCTTCTTGAAAGTATGTTAAGTATGTACTAATCACAGATAATTGTGAAAGGGTTTTCAAAATATAATCCGTAAAGTGGAAACTGGCAGGATCTGCAAGTGAAAGTGAAAAATAATCTCTTTAGAATCACAGATGGCTAATAAGCATGACATGCCTGCGGAGGAAAGCAGGCCCGTCTCCTGGAGAGCAGCGTCTTTGTTCAAAGGCCTGGACACCCACACGGTGCTCATGTTTCTGAGGCCCCTGAAAGGAGCAAGGAATTTACTTCATTGTAGTTGAGAGATTGCTGACTAAGAGAGTTTGAAATGATTGACCTGTTCCACCGAAACCAGTGCATACTATAGGAAGAGCTGGAGAGGCCCAGGACCCCGCGATGTGGCTGCCGGAGGAGGGAGCGATACAGCACGTCGCCCCGAAGTCCAAGCCCCGTGGAGCCCAGACACTGGTTTTCAGTAGCGGCAGGTCCCTCCTTGGAGGGCCATCCGTGCTGTGTGGCCCTGTGACGGTAGCTGGGTCCCCAGGTGGTGTGACCATCGGTCACATGAGGCCTCCGCTCCCGCAGCCTCAAGTCCAGACTTCACTTGGATGTCATTTTTATCGCATCCTTTTTAATTAAGCAAGGGTGATATGCCAAATAGCCATGTAATGTCCCCCAACCCCGCCTTTCTGAGGTTCCTGAGATTTTCCACTCTCAGAAAGCACGGGGGTGTCTGGCTTCCTGCCGCGTAGCACCTCTCTGCGGGCAGTCCCTCAGGTAGAGTCAGAGACGGCGGCACAGACGGCGTTCTCCTCGGACAATTGTGCAGTGTCGTTTGGAGAGATGGGGGGAGAGCCCCGCCCTGTTTCACATGAATTTCGCACAGTCGTTGCTCTCTGAGAGTCCGTGTCATGCTGTTTCTGATCAGGCCCTCCTGTAACCACCATTGGTGGTCCCTAGTGTGGCAAGAAATGTGTCATGTTGCCATGTGGTCAGGGCCACCACAGCACCATGTGGAATCTGCACTGGGGCCTCGGCCTCGGGCAGGCGTGGCTGGAGTCTGCATCCAGGTCCGAGGAGCAGTGGACGATGGGCCTGAAGGAGCAGCCGTGTCGCCAGCTTGCAGGAGGGCAGGGGCACGGACACCTCACCAGGGCTTCTGTTTCTGTTCTACTTTTTTTCATTAAGACTGGAATCAAGCTTATGTGTAAACTATTGGTAATTTAAGTTTCCTTTTGTGTCATTCAGTGTAAAACTGTCTAATTTGAAAAAATGTAGGTTATGAAAAATAAAGATTTAGGCGCTGAAAAAAAAAAAAAATTCTTTTGAATCAGTTCTACTCAGGTGGATGGAACTGGAGCCTATTATCCAGAGTGAAGTAAGCCAGAAGGAAAAACAAAACTGCAGTATACTAACACATATATATGGAATTTAGAAAGATGGTAATGAGAACCCTGCATGCAAGACAGCAAAAGAAACGCAGATGTATAGAACAGACTCGTGGACTCTGTGGAAGAGGGCAAGGGTGGGATGATATGGGAGAATAGCATTGAAACATGTTAATTATCATATGTGAAATCAATTGCCAGCCCAGGGTTGATGCTCGGGGCTGGTGTACCAAGATGACCCAGGGGGAGGGAATTGGGAGGGAGGAAGGAGGTGGGTTCTGGAGGGGGAGCATATGTATACCCATGGCGGTTTCATGTCAATGTATGGCAAAACCAACACAATAAAGTAAAGAAAATTAAAAAAAAAAAAAAGGCTGGGAATAATTTCTGCAGACCCCAGATTAGAGAGTCTTCAGCAATCAAATGCAATATTTACTAGAAATTCCAGAAGGATCATATCTAAGTAAGGGAAATACATTACTCAGAAAGTAGGTGCTATTTTAGAAAATCTTAACAAAATGTTAAAATAAGCCTCACAATGATCACATAGAACTGGAAGAAACTCAACAGCCCACCAAAATAAAGAGCCAAGCATTTATCACAGGAAGTAGAAAAGATTCAGAGACATTCAACAACAGTAAGTTACTAGACATGTTAAGACTAGCAAAGTGCAAAAAATAACCAGAAGAGTAGAAAGAAATCTCAAATGATTGAGAAGGTGAAAAAGATGGCAAATACATTAAAACAGGTATTAAAAATAAAATCAAGATTGTAAAGAAATACATAAAGGTAGTAAAGAGGAAAATGGAAGATACATATTTAAAAAAAAGATCCAAATTCAGTGTTTAAAATGGAAGTGTCTTTTTCATTTGATAGAGTCCCACTTGCTATACCTTTTTTCATGCTTGTATTTTTGGTTCTAACCAAAAAAAAATTGCCTATACCAAAGTTAAGATTTTTCCCTACGTTTTTTTCCAAGAGTTTTACAGTTTCAGGTCTTCTGTGTGTCTTTAATTCACTTTGCCTTTATTTTTATGTGAGGTATAAGCCTAACTGTTTCGTGTGTAGACACACAGCTTTCCTAATTCCATTTGAGACTATATTTTCCCCATTCTGAGTCCATGGCACAAAGATTAGTTGATTATATATGCACGAGTTCATTTCTGGACTCTATCCTCTTCAAAGGCTTCCCTGGTGGCCCAGTGGTCAAGCACCTGCCTGCCACTGCAGGAGACACGGGTTTGATCCCTGGGTCAGAAAGATCTCTTGGCAAAGAAATGGCAATCCACTCCAGTATTCTTGCCTTGGAAATTCCATGGACAGAGGAACCTGGTGGGCTACAGTTCATGGGGTCACACTTTTTATTTTTTATTTATTTATTTTTTTAATTGTTTTTGCCATACATTGTCATGATATCACCATGGGTTTACATATGCTTCCCCTCCAGAACCCCCCTCCCTCCTCCCTCCCCCCTGGGAAATCTCGCTGTACCAGCCCCGAGCATCAATCCTGGGCTGGCGATTGATTAGACACATGACAATTAACATGCTTCAATGCCCTTCTCCCATATCATCCTACCCTTTCCCTCATCCACAGAGGCCACAAGTCTATTCTATACATCTGTGTTCCTTTTGCTGTCTTGCATGTTGGGTTCTGGTTACCGTCTTTCTAAATACCATATATATGCGTTAATATACTGTATTGTTTTTTTTGCTTCTGGCTTACTTCACTCTGGATAATGGGCTCCAGTTTCGTCCATCTGAGTAGAATTGCAAAAAATAAATAAATAAATAAATAAAAATTCATTTGAAGCAATTCTACACTTTTTTAAATTACTGTGGATTTAACAATCTAAGTATCCATTAACAGATGAATATATAAATAAAACTTGATAAATGCATATAATGGAGATATCATGCAGCCTTTAAAGAAGATGGAAATCCTGCCATTTGTGACAACACAGATGAACTTGGAAGGTAAGTGATATGTCAACTGCAGAAGAACAACTATTCCATGATTCCACTTTCTTGAGTTACATAAAATAGATAAACTCACAGAAGCAGATAATACAATAGTGACGGTTGCAGGCTAGGGGATGGGGGAAATGCATTATTATTGAGTACACTAGACAGATATTTATTGTTTCTTAGCTTAAATAGCAATATCTACAATATTTCATAGGTGCTATTTATTCTTTTTAAGCTGCATTTATAGTTTAGAGTCATCACTAGGTACATCATTAACAAAATTCCAGGTATCCTTATGAAGATTTATAAATTAATTCTATATAACTTTTTGGAATCCTGATAAATTAGGTTGAATATCAATAAATTAATTTTCTTTATATATATTAGGGAAGAACAGTAGTAAAAATGATGACCAGATTAAAACTAGGAATCAGGAATTGACAAGCAATATCCAGCTACTGGAACTGGTGAGAACAGTCTTCCTGTTCTTTTTTTTTTTTTTTTTTCTGAGGACAATCTTCTTTACTCAGTCTACTGATTCAAATGCTAATCTCTTCTCAGAATCATCTTTGTAGATCCAGAAATATAATGTTTATTAGCTACCTCTGGGCATCCTTTAACCTAGTCAAGTTGATATCATGTCAATGTATGGCAAAACCAATACAATATTGTAAAGTTAAAAAAAATTAAAAAATAAATAATAAATAAATTTAAGTAAATTAAAAAAAATTATTGCAACTTCCATGTGAGCCACAGGAGTACCCAGCTTTAAAGGGAGGGAATTTAAGAAGAGGCCTGGCATGTTGCAGTCCATGGGGTCGAAAAGA
Organism: Antilocapra americana; assembly: GCA_007570785.1. Lineage (NCBI taxonomy): Eukaryota > Metazoa > Chordata > Mammalia > Artiodactyla > Antilocapridae > Antilocapra > Antilocapra americana. The sequence goes on along the minus strand of ML661338.1, from coordinate 26,397,521 downwards.
GTTGTACATGACTGGGTAACTGAACAACAAAAACAAGGACAACAATTGTGATCCTTACTTCTTGATAAGTGAGTTTCTATATACCGTGAATTCATGTGGGATAGTGTAGTATAGTAGTCAGAACAATTATCCCTTGATAAAGGGTCCTCATCCAACTCCCTGAAACTTGTGAATATGCGACCTTGCATAGCAAAAAGATTCTGTACATGTGACTAAGATTAAGAACCTTGAGATGGAAGAATTTCTTGGATTATAAAAATAAGCTCAAACCTATGAGTCATTCAAAGTGGAGAGCCTTTCCTGACAATGGTCAGAGAAAAAAATGAATATAAAATCAGGATAAGAAAGATGCATAATAACTTCATAGATTAAGGAAGGGAACCAGAGGTGAAAGAATGTGAGCTCCCTCTAGAAATTGGAAAAAGCAAGAAATTGGATGTTTTCCTCTAGAGATTCTGGAAAGGACTCAGCCCTGCCAACATCTAGATTTTACCCAATGTTAGATTATCCTATTTGCTTCTGACTTACAGAATTGTAAGATAATAAATTTGTATTGTTTTAAGCCAAAAATTTGTGTAATTTTTATAGAAGCAGCATAAAAATAAAACAGAATATTTTGTAAGGATCATTTTGTTACAGAGGAGACTCTGGCATATAAGTCCTTCCTAAATTTCAGCTGACCCCTAAACTAGGCATGCACTGAGCATACAATAAGCAGAGTAGCTAAAATAACTGAATTGCTCCTACCCTTCTGCAAGGAGATCCAACCAGTCCATCCTAAAGGAAATCAGTCCTGGGTGTTCACTGGAAGGACTGATGTTGAAGCTGAAACTCCAGTACTTTGCCCACCTGATGCAAAGAGCTGGCTCATTTGAAAAGACACTGAAGCTGGGAAAGGTTGAAAGTGGAAGGAGAAGGGGACAACAGAGGATGAGATGCTTGGATGGCATTACTGACTCAATGGACATGAGGCTGAGTAAACTCCAGGAGATGATGAGGTCAGTGAGGCCTGACATGCTACAGTCCATGGGGTAACAAAGAGTGGGACAGGATTGAGTGACTGAACTGAACTTAATCCTTCTGAAGGGTACAGATTTGTAATTTGAGTCTAGACAAGGTAAATTTATACAAAAGAAAATAAAGTATTGGAGGTGAACTAAGATGGCGGAGGAATAGGACAGGGAGTCCACATTCTCCCCAGCAAATACACCAAAGGAACACTTAAATACCGAACAAACTCTATAAAACAACATGTGAATGCTGGCAGAGGTCTTCAGGCATCTGGATAGACAGCCCATTGCCAACGAAAGAAGGTAGGACCAAAGAAAAAAAAAAAAGTAAAAAGAGAGGCAAAGAGGCAGGGACTGAGATTCATCTCGGAAGGGGAGCCTCGAAAGAGATAAAGGTTTTCGAACGTCAGGAAACATTCTCACTGGCGGATCTGAGAGATCTGAGGTGAATCTCAGAGAGCATAAAAGTTGGGAGTAGAAGCCGATAAATAGTTAAGCCCCTTAGAGAACGTCTCTAACCGCAAACTTCAGCGGACCTGCGGCCCGGGCGCCCCATCCCCCATGAGTCAGCAGACTGCTCAGGGAGGGGCGGGCCACGAGCTTAGGGGGAGGACTGAGATTGAACGCCTGGGGCAGACTGAGGGTCCTAACCGAGGGTGCTAACTGGAGATAGACTGCTGGGTAGTCTTCCCGAGGAAGACCCCCCGCCAGGCTTGCGAGCAGCCTTCCAGAGGAAGCCCCCCCCCCCCTGCCCCCCCCCCTGCCAGGCTCGCGCACAGAACAAAGGGCAGCGAGGACTTGGTCCGCTGCGCGAGACAGCTGGGTGGAACTGGGAGGCTGCGGGCTATGGACCAGCCCAGCCCCCGCCGGAGAGCGCCCTGGCGAGGCTTCTGCCCCCAAACCGCAGGCAGAATTGGGTGCTAGCCAAGACCTCTGGGGACTCTGGACAGTCGCCACCAGAATTCGGCGCTTCTCATATCTGAGAAGACGCCCCCAGTTGCACACTGAAAAAACGGAGCAGCTGGGCCGGGGAAGGGGAGAAGCCGCAGCCCCCAACTGCGTCACCAGAGTGCGCCGCCAGAGTCTGCCACTGCACATCTGAGAAGACACGCCCAGCTGCAAGCAGAAAGAGCTGAGCAGCTGGGCGTGGGGAGGGGAGAAGCCACAGCCTCCAATTGCGTCATCAGAGTGCGCCGCCAGCCAAGAGCCTGAGCAGAGGGGGCAGGAAAAGCGCAGGCACCAGGAGCTGGGCAAACCCCAGAGGGCTGAATAGACACTGAAGGGGCCAGCAGAGGACGCCAAATCAAGCAGGACGAACCGCTTAAGAGCCCAACCAGGAAACTTTGACAAAACACACATCCAACCCCTCCCATAGTGACGAACCCCCACAATAAAGGGACAACACAGCAAGATAAACAAAATGAAAAGGCAGAGAAACACCCAGCAGGTAAAGGAACAGGATTAATGTCCTCCAGACCAAACAAAAGATGAAGAGATAGGATGTCTACCTGATAAAGAATTCCGAATAATGATAGTGAAAATGATTCAAAACCTGGAAAATAAGTTAGAGTTGCAGTTCAATAACCTGCAGGCAAGGATCGAGAAGATGCAGGTAAGCTTTAACAAGGACTTAGAAGAAATGAAAAAGAGTCAAAATACAATAAATAATGCAATAAATGAGATCAAAAACACCCTGGAGGGAACCAACAGGAGAATAATAGAGATAGAAGACAGGATAAGTGAGATAGAAGATAGAACGGCAGAAATAAATTAAATAGAAAGGAGTAATGAAAAAAGAATTAAAAGAAATGAGGACAATCTCAGAGACCTCTGGAACAGTATTAAACGCACCAATATTTGAATCATAGGAATCCCAGAAGAAGAAGACAAAAAGAAAGACCATCAAAAAATTCTTGAAGAGATAATTGTTGAAAATTTCCCTAAATTGGGAAAGCAAATAACCTCTCAGGTCCAAGAAACACAGAGGGTCCCAAATAGAATGAACCCCAAATGGAACACCCCAAGACACATATTAATCAAATTAACAAATATCAAATACAAAGACCAAATATTAAAAGCAGCGAGGGAGAAGCAAAAAATAACCCACAAGGGGAATCCCATAAGGATAACAGCTGATCTCTCAATAGAAACGCTTCAGGCCAGAAGGGAAAGGCAAAGCATTCTTAAAGTCATGGAAGAAAACAAACTACCACCCCGATTACTGTACCCAGCAAAAATTTCATTCAAATTTGAAGGAGAATTCAAAAGTTTTTCAAAAAAGCAGAAACTGAGAGAATTCAGCAACACCAAACCAGCCCTCCGACGAATGCTAAAGGATCTTTCCTAGATAGGAAACACAGATGGGATATATAATCTCGAACCCAAAACAATAAAATAGAAGAAATGGCAACAGGATCATATTTATCAATAATTACCTTAAATGTAAACGGGTTGAATGCCCCAACCAAAAGACAAAGACTGGCCGACTGGATACAGAAACAAGACCCCTATATATATGTTGTCTACAAGAGACCCACTTCAAACCTAGGGACACATATAGACTGAAAGTTAAAGGCTGGAAAAAGATATTCCATGCAAATAAAGACCAAAAGAAAGCAGGAGTGGCAATACTCATATCAGATAAAGCAGACTTTAAAATAAAGGCGGTGAAAAAAGATAAAGAAGGACATTACATAATGATCAAAGGATCAATCCAAGAAGAAGAAATAACAATTATAAATATTTATGCACCCAACATAGGAGCACCACAATATGTAAGGCAAATGCTAACAAGTATGAAAGGGGAAATTAACAACACCACAATAATAATGGGAGACTTTAATACACCACTCTCACCAATGGATAGATCAACTAAACAGAAAAGTAACAAGGAAATTCAAACTTTAAATGATACAATAGACCAACTAGACCTAATTGATATCTATAGATCACTTCACCCCAACACAAGGAATTTCACCTTTTTCTCAAGCGCACACGGGACCTTCTCCAGGATAGATCACATCCTGGGCCATAAATCTAGCCTTGGTAAATTCAAAAATATTGAAGTCATCCCAAGCATCTTTTCTGATCACAATGCAGTGAGATTAGATATCAATTACAGGAGAAAACCTTTCAAAACTTCCAACATATGGGGGCTCAACAACGCACTGCTGAATAACCAACAACTCACAGAAGAAATCAAAAATGAAATTCAGTTATGCATAGAAACCAATGAAAATGAAAACACAACAGCCCAAAACCTATGGGACACTGTGAAAGCAGTGCTAAGGGGAAGGTTCATAGCAATACAAGCTCACCTCAGGAAACAAGAAAAAAATCAAATAAATAACCTTACTTTACACCTAAAGCAACTAAAAATGGAGAAATGCAGAAGCCCAGGTCTAGTAGAAGGAAAGAAATCTTAAAGATCAGGGCAGAAATAAATGCAAAGGAAACAAAAGAGACCATAGCAAAAATCAACCAATCCAAAAGCTGGTTCTTTGAGAAGATAAATAAAATTGACAAACCATTAGCCAGACTCATCAAGAAACAAAGGGAGAAGAACCAAATCAACAGAATTAGAAATGAAAACGGAGAGATCACAACAGAAAACACAGAAATACAAAGGATCATAAGAGACTATTATCAGCAACTATATGCAAATAAACTGGACAACCTGGATGAAATGGACAGATTCCTAGAAAAGTACAACTTTCCAAGACTAAACCAGGAAGAGATAGATAATATTAATAGACCCATCACAAGCACGGAAATTGAAACCGTAATCAGAAATCTTCCAAAAAACAAAAGCCCAGGACCAGATGGCTTCACAGCTGAATTCTACCAAAAATTTAGAGAAGTGTTAACACCTATTCTACTCAAATTCTTCCAGAAAATTGCAGAGGAAGGTAAACTTCCAAACTCATTCTATGAGGCCACCATCACCCTAATTCCAAAACCCGACAAAGATGCCACAAAAAAAGAAAACTACAGGCCAATATCACTAATGAACTTAGATGCAAAAATCCTTAGCAAAATTCTAGCAAATAGAATCCAACAACACATTAAAAAGATCATACATCATGATCAAGTAGGCTTTATCCCAGGGATGCAAGGATTCTTCAATATTCGCAAATCAATCAATGTAATACACCACATTAACAAATTGAAAAATAAAAATCACATGATTATCTCAATAGATGCAGAGAAAGCCTTTGACAAAATTCAACATCCATTTATGATAAAAACCCTCCAAAAAGCAGGAATAGAAGGAACATTCCTCAACATAGTAAAAGCTATATATGACAAACCCACAGCAAACATTATCCTCAGTGGTGAAAAACTGAAATCATTCCCCCTGAAGTCACGAACAAGACAAGGGTGCCCACTCTCACCACTACTTTTCAACATAGTTTTGGAAGTCTTGGCCACAGCAATCAGAGCAGATAAAGAAATCAAAGGAATCCAGATTGGAAAAGAAGAAGTAAAACTCTCTCTGTTTGCAGATGACATGATCCTCTATATTGAAAACCCTAAAGATTCTACTAGAAAATTACTACAGCTAATCAGTGAATATAGCAAAGTTTCAGGATACAAAATCAACACACAGAAATCCCTGGCATTTCTATACACTAACAATGAGAACACAGAAAGAGAAATTATGGAAACAATTCCATTCACCATCGAAACAAAAAGAATAAAATAATTAGGAGTATTTCTACCTAAAGAAACAAAAGACTTGTATATAGAAAACTATAAAACACTGATGAAAGAAATCAAAGAGGACACAAACAGATGGAGAAATATGCCGTGTTCGTGGATTGGAAGAATCAATATAGTGAAAATGAGTATACTACCCAAAGCAATCTATAGATTCAATGCAATTCCTATCAAGCTACCAGAGGTCTTTTTCAGAGAATTAGAACAAATAATTTCACAATTTGTATGGAAATACAAAAAACCTCGTATAGCCAAAGCAATCTTGAGAAAGAAGAATGGAACTGGAGGAATCAACCTACCTGACTTTAGGCTATACTACAAATCCACGGTCATGAAGACAGTATGGTACTGGCACAAAGACAGAAATATAGATCAATGGAACATAATAGAAAGCCCAGAGATAAATCCACGCATCTATGGACACCTCATCTTTGACAAATGAGGCAAGAATATACAATGGACAAAAGACAACCTCTTTAACAAGTGGTGCTGGGAAAACTGGACAGCCACTTGTAAAAGAATGAAACTTGATCACTTTCTAACACCATACACAAAGATAAACTCAAAATGGATCAAAGATCTAAATGTAAGACCAGAAACTATAAAAGTCCTAGAGGATAACATTGGCAAAACACTCTCTGACATAAACCAAAGCGGGATCCTCCATGACCCACCTCCCAGAATATTGGAAATAAAAGCACAAATAAACATATGGGACCTAATTAAAATTAAAAGCTTCTGCACAGCAAAGGAAACTATAAGTAAGGTGAAAAGACAGCCTTCAGAATGGGAGAAAATAATAGCCAATGAAGCAATGGACAAACAATTAATCTCAAAAATATACAAGCAACTCCTGCAGCTCCATTCTAGGAAAATAAACGACCCAATCAAAAAGTGGGCCAAAGAACTTAACAGATATTTCTCCAAAGAAGACATAAAAATGGCTAACAAACACATGAAAAGATGCTCAACATCACTCATTATCAGAGAAATGCAAATCAAAACCACAATGAGATATCACTTTACACCACTCAGAATTGCTGCAATCCAAAAATCTACAAGTAATAAATGCTGGAGAGGATGTGGAGAAAAGGAAACTCTCTTACACTGTTGGTGGGATTGCAAACTAGTACAGCCACTATGGAAAACACTGTGGAGGTTCCTTAAAAAATCTGCAAACAGACCTGCCATATGACCCAGCAATCCCACTGCTGGGCATATACACCGAGGAAACCAGAATTGAAAGAGTCACGTGTACCCCAATGTTCATCACTGCTTTGTTTACAATAGCCAGGACATGGAAGCAACCTAGATGCCCATCAACTGACGAATGGATAAGAAAGCTGTGGTACATATACACAATGGAATATTACTCAGCATTAAAAAACAATTCATTTGAATCAGTTCTACTCAGATGGACGAAACTGGAGCCCATTATCCAGAGTGAAGTAAGCCAGAAGCAAAAACAACAATACAGTATACTAACGCATATATATGGAATTTAGAAAGACGGTAACGAGAACCCAGCATGTGAGACAGCAAAAGGAACGCAGATGTATAGAATAGACTAGTGGACTCTGTGGATGAGGGAAAGGGTGGGATGATATGGGAGAATGGCATTGAAACATGTTAATTATCATAAGTCTAATCAATCTCCAGCCCAGGATTGATGCTTGGGGCTGGTGCAGCGAGATTTCCTGGGGGGAGGGACGAGGGCAGGGGGTTCTGGAGGGGGAGCATATGTAAACCCATGGTGATATCATGTCATTGTTTGGCAAAACTAATAAAAAAAAAAAAGAAAGAAAATAAAGTATTGATTTTTAAGAGAAACCAAAGAAAATCTATAATATATTTACAAATTCAAATTGCAGTTTAAATTTCATACATATGAGTAAAAATATGACCCATATTCAGGGAGAACATCATTAATGAAGACTGACCAGGAGCCAGTCCATATGTGGAACTAGCAAGTATTTTAAAGTGTCTACTATGTATAAGCTGAAGAAAATTTTAAATCTTATCATAATTAATGACTACAAATGGAATCTCAGTAGAGAGGTATTAATAAAAACCATAAAAATAACTAAGTGGAATTTACAGAACACAATATCTTGTATGAAAAAGTAAACATATGGACCTAAGTAGAGATTAATGAAATATATATAATGAAAGATGTGCTTTTCATTATAGGGGACTGGAATGAGAAAATAGGAAGTTAGGAAAATCTGGAGTAACAGGCAAATTTGGCCTTGGAGTACAGAATGAAGCAGGGCAAAGGCTAATAGAGTTTTGCCAAGAGAACACACTGGTTAGAGCAAACACCTTCTTCCAACAACACAAGAGAAGACTCTACACATGGACATCACCAGATGGTCAACACTGAAATCAGATTGATTATATTCTTTGCAGCCAAAGATGGAGAAGCTCTATACAGTCAGCAAAAACAATACTGGGAGCTGACTGTGGCTCAGATCATGAACTCTTTATTGCCAAATTCAGACTTAAATTGAAGAAAGTAGGGAAAACCACTAGACGATTCAGGGATGACCTAAATCAAATTCCTTGTAATTATACAGTGGAAGTGAGAAATAGATTTAAGGGACTAGATCTGATAGACAGAGCGCCTGATGAACTATGGACAAAGGTTCGTGACATTGTACGGGAGACAGGGATCAAGACTATCCCCAAGAGAAAGAAACGCAAAAAAAGGAAAATGGCTGTCTGAGGGGGCCTTACAAATAGCTGTGAAAAGAAGAGAAGTGAAAAGCAAAAGAGAAAAGGAAGACATTCCCACCTGAATGTAGAATTCCAAAAAATAGCAAGGAGAGATAAGAAAGTCTTCTTTAGTGATCAATGAAAAGAAATAGAGGAAAAAAACAGAATTGGAAAGACTAGAAATCTCTTCAAGAAAATTAGAGATACCAAGGGACTATTTCATGCAAAAATGGGCTCAATAAAGGACAAAAATGGTAGGGACCTAACAGAAGCAAAAAATATTAAGAAGAGGTGGGAAGAATACACAGAAGAGCTGTACAAAAAAGACCATGACTTAGATAATCATGATGGTTTGATCACTCACACTCAGGTAGAGCCAGACATACTGGAAAGTGAAGTCAAGTGGGCCTTAGAAAGCATCACTACAAACAAAGCTAGTGGTGGTGATGGAATTCCAGTTGAGCTATTTCAAGCCCTAAAAGATGATGCACTCAATATGCCAGCAAATTTGGAAAACTCAGCAATGGCCACAGGACTGGAAAAGGTCAGTTTACATTCCTATCCCAAAGAAAGGCAATGCCAAAGAATGCTCAAACTACCTCACAATTGCACTCATCTCACATGCTAGTAAAGTGATGCTCAAAATTCTTCAAGCCAGGCTTCAGCAATACGTGAACCGTGAACTTCCAGATGTTCAAGCTGGTTTTAGAAAAGGCAGAGGAACCAGAGATCAAATTGTAAACATCCATTGGATTATTGAAAAAGCAAGAGAGTTCCAAAAAAACGTCTACTTCTGCTTTACTGACGATGCCAAAGCCTTTGACTGTGTGGATCACAATAAACTGTGGAAAATTCTGAAAGAGATGAGAATTCCAGACCATCTGACCTGTCTCTTGAGAAACTTGTATGCAGCTCAGAAGCAACAGTTATAACTGGACTTGGAACAACAGACTCGTTCCAAATAGGAAAAGGAGTACGTCAAGGCTGTATATTGTCACCCTGCTTATTTAACTTCTATGCAGAGTACATCATGAGAAATGCTGGGCTGGAGGAAGCACAAGCTGGAATCAAGTTTGCCGGGAGAAATATCAGTAACCTCAGACATGGAGATGACACCACCCTTATGACAGAAAGTGAAGAGGAACTAAAAAGCCTCTTGCTGAAAGTGAAAGAGGAGAGTGAAAAAGCTGGCTTAAGGCTCAACATTAAGAAAACTAAGATCATGGCATCTGGTCCCATCACTTCATGGCAAATAGATGGGGAAACAATGGAAACAGTTTCAGACTTTATTTTGGTGGGGCTCCAAAATCACTGTAGATGGTGATTGCAGCCATGAAATCAAAAGACGCCTACTCCTTGGAGGGAAAGTTATGGCCAACCTGGATAGCATATTGAAAAGCAGAGACATTACTTTGCCAACAAAGGTCCGTCTAGTCAAGGCTATGGGTTTTCCAGTAGTCATGTATGGATGTGAGAGTTAGACAGTGAAAAAGGCTGAGCACTGAAGAACTGATGCTTTTGAACTGTAGTGTTGGCGAAGACCCCTGAGAGTCCCTTGGATTGCAAGGAGATGAAACAAGTCCATCCTAAAGGAGATAAGTTCTAGGCTTTCATTGGAAGGACTGATGTTGAAGCTGAAATTCCAATACTTTGGTCACCTTATTCGAAGAGTTGACTTGTATTTTCTCCTAGACTGAGTTCCATGAAGTCAAGAGTTCTCTCTCTTGCAGTCATTCTTATATCCTTGTTATGGTGCCTGCATCAGAGTAAACATATTTTCAAATGAATGATTAAATAAATGATTGTTTAATTGATTTGTGTTAAAAAAAAAGAAAAAAAGAAAAGACCCTGATGCTGGAAAGGACTGGGGGCAGGAGGAGAAGGAACCACTGAGGATGAGATGGCTGGATGGCATCACCGACTCGATGGACATGGGTTTGGGTGGACTCCAGGAGGTGGTGATGTAGAGGGAGGCCTGGCGTGCTGCAGTTCATGTGGTCGCAAAGAGTCAGACACGACTGAGTGACTGAACTGAACTGAACTGAAAGTAGAGATTGCGCCTAATATAATAGAGAGTTATTAAATTTGATCAATAAAAATAGTCAGGTAAGCCGAGTAGGACAATGGTTTTTAAAAACTGAAAAAAGTTAAGTGTCAATTACTTTGAGACAATAAATGCCAAAGGCTTAATAATAGTGTAATAGGAATAAATGAACAGAAGAAAAGAAGAAAATGGACCTGAAAAAGTATTTAAAGCCATATGGCCAAAATCTCCTACACTTTGGGAAATATTTCAAGTAAAAGAATCAAGAAAACCAGCAAACTCTAAGTATATAAATAAAGAGAAAATGACATATAGGCAAACCACAGCCAAATTAACAAAAATAAAAAATGAGAGAAAATCTTGAAAGTAGGCAAAGAAAATACATTAAATTTAGTGGATCCAAACTACAAATAACTTTTGTCCTATCCACAGAATCAATGAAAAAGGATACTATTAAGAATTGCATGTCCATTAATCATACCAATGTTTTCTTAGGTCAGTCTACTAAGGCAATAGAAATAAAAGCAAAAATAAACACATGAAACTTAAACAAACTTATAAGCTTTTTTACAGCAAAGGAAATCATACACAAAACAAACACACATACTACAGAATGGGAGAAAACATTTACAAACAATACAACCAACAAGGGATTAACCTTCAAAATATACAAACAGCCCATGTAGCTCAACATCAAAAGCAACCCAACCAAAAAATGGGAAGAATATCTATACAGGCATTTCTACAAAGAAGATGTACAGATGGCCAAAAAGTACATGAAAGGATGCTCAAAACCACTGAATATACAGTTCAGTTGCTAAGTCATATCCTTGTGACCCTGTAGACTGCAGCATGCAGGACCTCCTTGTCCACCATCAACTCCCAGCCCCTATTCAAACTCATGTCCATTGAGTCAGTGGTGCCATCCAACAATCTCCCTCTGTCATCCCATTCTCCTCCCACCTTCAATCTTTCCCAGCTTCAGGGTCTCTTCAAATGAGTCCGTTCTTCACATCAGGTGGCCACAGTACTGGAGTTTCAGCTTCAGCATCAGTCCCTTCCAATGAGTATTCAGGACTGATTTCCTTTAGGATGGACTGGTTGGATCTCCTTGCAGTCCAAGGGACTCTCAAGAGTCTTCTCCAACACCACAGTTCAAAAGCATCAGTTCTTTGGCACTCAGCTTTCTTTATAGTCCAACTCTAATATCCATACATGACTACTGGGAAAACCATAGTTTTGATTAGATGGGCCTTTGTTGGCAAAGTAATGTCTCTGCTTTGTAATATGCTATCTAGGTTGGTCATAACTTTTCTTTCAAGGAGCAAGAGTCTTTTAATTTCATGGCTGAAGTCATCATCTGCAGTGATTATGGAGCTCCCCAAAATAAAGTCTGTCACTGTTTCCACTGTTTCCCCATTGTTTACCATGGAGTGATGGGACCAGGTGCCATGATCTTAGTTTTCAGAATGTTGAGTTTCAAGCCAACTTTTTCAGTCTTTCACTTTCATCAAGAGGCTCTGTAGTTCTTCTTTGCTTTCTCCCATAAGGGTGGTGTCATCTGCATATCTGAGGTCACTGATATTTCCCTCAGCAATTTTGATTCCTGCTTGTGCTTCATCCAATCCAGCCTTTCTCATGATGTACTCTGCATATGTTAAATAAGCAGGGTGATAATATACAGCCTTGACGTACTCTTTTCCCTATTTGGAACCAGTCTGTTTTTCCATGTCCAGTTCTAACTGCTGCTTCCTGACCTGCATACAGAATTCTCAGGAGGCAGGTCTGATGGTCTGCTATTCCCATCTGTTTAAGAATTTTCCACAGTTTATTGTGATCCACACAGTCAAAGGCTTTGGCACATTCAATAAAGCAGAAGCTGTAAATGCTGGAGAGTGTTGAGAAAATTTAACACTCCTACACTCTAGGTAGGAATGTAAATTTTTAAGGCCAGTATGGCCTGCCATATGACTATGAACTGTCGTATGACCAGAAATCCCACTCTGGGTATATATTTAGAGAAATACATAATGTCAAAAGATACATGTACCCCAATATTCACTGCAACACAATATACAATAGCCAAGACATGGCAGAGACCTAAATATCCATTACAGATGAATGGATAAAGAAGATGTGACACACATAAATACAATGAAGTACTATTCAGTGGTAAAAATAATGAAATAATGCCATTCACTGCAACATGGATGGATCTAGCTTACTAGGCCACATGAAGTAAGTCATATATAGAAAGACAAATATCATATGATGCTACTTATATGTGGAATCTAAAACAGTGATACAAATGAACTTATTTATAAAATAGAAACAGACTCACAGACTTAGAAAACAAATTTATTGTCATCAAAGGGGAAAGGTGGGGGAGGGATAAATCAGAAGGTTGGGATTAACAGATAGACACTACCATATATAAAACAGATAATCAACACAGACATGTTGTATAGAGCAGGAACCATATTCAATACTCTGTAATAACCTATATCAGAAAACAATCTGAAAATAAATAGATACATGTATGTGTACAACTAAATTGTTTTGCTGTACACATGAAACTAACACAACATTGTAAATCAGCTATCCCCCAATACAGAATAATATTTTTTTTTAAAAAAGCATATATACATTGATAAAAAAAAGTTATGCACATATACGAAGGAACACACCTCAGCCATAAAAAATTAAAATAATGACATTTACAGCAACATAGATGGATCTAGATAATACCATACTAATTGATGTAAATAAGAAAGAGATAAACAAATACCATATGATATAACTTATATGTGGAATATAAAATATGACACAATTTATCTATGAAACAGAAACAGACTCACAGATATAGAGAAAAGACTTGTGGTTGCCAAGGTGGAGATAGAGTAGAGAGAGGGATGAATTGGGAGTTTGGGATTAGTAAGTGCAAACTCTTATATATGAATGGATAAACAAAAAGGTCCTACTGTATACCACAGGGTACTATATTCATTATCCTGTGATAAACCATAATGGAAAAGAATATGAATAATTATACATATACATATATATATATATATATATATATATATATATACACATACACACACACATACACACATACATGGGCTTTTCAGGTGGCACGAGTGGTAAAGAACCTGCCTATCATTGCAGCAGACATAAGAGACACGGGTTCAATCCCTGGTTCGGGGAGATCCCCTGGAGGAGGGCCTGGCAACCCACTCCAGTATCCTTGCCTAGAGAATCCCATGGACAGAGGAGCCTTGCAGACTATGGTCCACAGAGTCACAAAGAGTCAGACAAAACTGAAGCAACTCAGCATGCATGCACACATCATATATATAACTCAATCACTTTGTTGTGCATTAGAAAGTAATACATTGTAAATCAACTATACTTCAATAAAATAAATGTTTAGTATTCTTTAAAAGGGAATTCTATTAATATATCCAGTTAAAATGACCTTCGATAATAAAGGTAAACTAAAGATATTTCATACAAAACAAGAGAATTTGTTTCCATCAGAGAAGTACTATAAGAAATAATAAAAGAAAATCTTTAGGTTGAAAGAAAATGGTACCAGATGAAACCTCAAATGTGCACTAGAAATGATAATACATGAATAAATATAAAAACAGACTATTTTTCAGTATTTCTTTAGCATTATATAACTGCTCAATGCCAAAGGAACACCATAGCTTTGTGTAGTTTGGAATGTTTGCAAATGCTTATTCCTATAACAATCATAGCATAAAATAAGGGAAGAAGTGAGTAAATTAAAATTTTATTTGCACAATTCTCATTTTTTTGTAAACAGTTTCAATATTTGCTTATATAAACTTCAAAGGTTAAACATGTATTTTTCAATCTCCACAGAAATCTCCAAAGAAATAATATAAAGCATCATATTGGAAATGCTGTTCACTAAAATATATCTTTAAAAATACTTTTTTAACCCAAAGGAAGGCATAAAAGGAAAGATGAAAAAAATATATAAGACAAACAGAATACAGGTACAATGGTAGATATCACCTATATATTTCTTACATTCAAATATTCACATCTCTTATTTCTGACTCATACCTAATTGAATTTAAAACAATTTTAAAAAGGAATCAGTGTACTATCTCCTAGTTTCAATGGGACTATCCATGATACTTCTTAGCTACCATTTACTCATTTTTAACTCTGTCCTTCAGGGTTGTTACTCAGCCTATCACATCCAAAATTCAATCTGTCCTCATGAGAAGTATAAATACTTGTAAACTTGGCTGAATATTAATAAATACATTTTATAGACATTTTAGGGAATAATAATACAAATGATGATCAGGTGGAAAGGATGTGAGAAACAGTAAATGAAAACTAGATCTTAGAACAGTTCTCCACTGATATGCTGTTAGGAACTAATGTAAGAGAATGTGACTGTTCCTTGGGGCATGGATTGAATTAGAGGTATAGAAGAGCGAAAGGCAAGATTCAGTATTTTCAGATTAAAAAAAAGAGATAAAATCCAAGTTTTCAGCCAAATGAAAGTTTGCCTCATTTTTCTCTATGAACTGAAACAAAATTGTAAATATCTGGTTAAAAGAGGTAGAAGAAATTACAAAATAAGAAAGGACTACTTTAGGATTATAAATGTAAAATAACACAAGGTCTATTGTTTATCACTGAAGCCATTTAGTTAGAGTTTATTAACTTTCTTACTAGTGTGCTGCCTTTTTTTTTTTTTTTTAGTGAATCCGATTTACGCTTATTAAAGTTTCCATTGGTTATTCTTGGTTTCTCTATTTTCTCTATGAGAGCTTTATTATCTTCACTGTAACTACTCCCATCACTAGGGCTAAGATAAATATTATTCAAAATAAATGGCACATTCAAATGTGTCTTATTTAAGGAGAAATTAATTAAAAAAAATTCTTTAAGTACTTCCGAGGTGGCGCTAGAGGTCAACAACCCACCTGTCAATACAGGAGACAGAGACACGGGATGGATCCCTGGGTCAGGAAGATCCCCTGGAGAAGGGCATGGGAACCCACTCCAGTATTCATGCCTGAAAAATCCCATGGCAGAGGCGCCTGGTGGGCTACAGTCCATGGGGTTGCAAAGAGTTGGACACGACTAGAAGCAACTTAGCACACACGTGCATTTTAAAGGTACAAGCAAAAAGTATGCTAAAATGGAGAATGCTATTCCAAGGGTCTGGTGAAAGCCAATGCCATTAGCTAGCTGCATTTACTGTGAAAAGGTAGGGAAAGAACCTCATTTTTACTAAAACCCAAATAGAGAGGGCTGTGTGGACAGAGTTCCCTTTGGAGAGAGGGTACCTTTGGGGAAGAGAGTTCCCTGAATAGGAAGGGCCAACTTCATGAAAAGAATCAATTATATGGGAAGAGAGGACCAAGATTAAATACCTTGACTTTACTCTCCTCCTTTCCTCAAGTTTTCTACTGGTAATTCCACTCCATTAGCCATGAAAAGTGAAGAAGTCTGTGCACATCCCACCTCTAGGCACAGATCTGAGGGAAGCGTGAAGAAGCAGATCTATATTGTGAGAAGTCACTGTACATGAGAGGAACTCTATCTTTCTCTTATACAGGCATAATATTTTTGACATACTAGAAACAGTGATACAGTATATCACTGTTTTTGACAACTTGCAAATATAGTCTTTTCTCAGTATCTGAGGGAGATTGGTTCTAGGACCCTCTAAGTATACCAAAGTCCAAGGATGTTCAAGTCCTTTATTAAAATAGCATAGTATTTGCATATGACCTACTCAATCCTCCCATACACTTTAAATAAAATCTAGATTTTGTGTGAAACCTAATATCATGTAAATGCTATATAAAAACTTGCCAGTGCATGGAAATTCAAGTTTTGCTTTTTGGAACTTTCTAAATTTTTTTGGTAATATTTTGAAGTGGGTTGAATCCACAGATGTGGGACTCTCAGAAAAGCAGGACCAACTGTAATATTAACTTGACTACTGACTAAATGAATCCATTTATTTAGAAAAAATAATGTGTTACATAGATATTTCTGTATGCCATAATTTAGCTCTATATTATATAGTGATAACATCTATACTATATTAAAAATGACAGTTGGCTATGATATCTGAAATTTGTAATGGAAATTTAGTTGAAAACTTACATTAACTGTAAATGATTTCTAATAAGCTCTTACTTTTTCATGTAAATAATGAATTTATGTGGATTTATTATGTATGATATACATATATTATATAAATCATTGTATAATTTATGTATAAATTCCTCATTTATTTGTAAATTTGTCTTCTAAGTTTTCATTTCTTCCCCAAGTTTCACCTTACTCATTGAATCACTGATTTTTTTTTAATCTGCATCTCTGAACAGGCCATATGTCTTTTTTAGTTGATGTTTTCATTTATGGTAAAACAATTTTTTGGTACATAATCCTTTCAAGTATGTCATATGCCTTTGAAAGCTTCGTTAACTCTTTTAGGCCACTAGCAAATTACTACTTCAGTGCACCAAATGTTCCCCTTGTCACCTAAAATAGTTTATGCATCTTCTAAAATAGTCTAACTTGGTCTTAAATAACTGGTTACCACTGACAGCTTACTGTGACAAAGAACAGCACAATTCAAGGAACATTATTACTTGCAGTCATTCAGTTAGGAGCTGAGAGAATTTGTGCTGGGATGCATGAAATTCTCTATAAAAATAGTTAATATACATGTTCTATCAAAGAACAGAGAATGCCATTTACCTCCAAGAAAACAGGGTGTGCAGGTGTATGTATAGA
Source organism: Antilocapra americana (assembly GCA_007570785.1). Lineage (NCBI taxonomy): Eukaryota > Metazoa > Chordata > Mammalia > Artiodactyla > Antilocapridae > Antilocapra > Antilocapra americana. The sequence goes on along the minus strand of ML661338.1, from coordinate 26,380,226 downwards.
ACTAAGGACTGAAGTCATGTGGAGGTTCCCCTAGGCTAGTAATGACTTGTATACTGTTAGATACAGAGCACAGTTGCTTTTGGGAAAATGATGAAAATGGCATATATTTAAATTCAGTAGAGCTGAGTTGAAATCAAAGGGTCAAATATAAAAAGAACCACATGTGATGAGGGGAAATATTAAATGGATTAAATGGAGACTCTTCAATAATCAAAGCAATACAATTTAAGTAGTTGAACAAGTAGATTCGTTATGTAATTATATTAGGGAGGAGTTTCTAAAACAAAAACAACTGTTAATTCTGAGAGATATTTGTCCTTAGTTGCACAGTGCATTGTTTTCAATCATCAAAACATTTTTTCTCCAAATATGTATTGAAAGTCAGTAGTGTTCAAGTTGATGTAACAGCTCCAAAGTAACTAGGTGTATGTTAGAGAATCTTCGCGTCTAGGAGGGAAGATGAATCTCTTATATCATTAAATAAATTTGGGATAAAAGGATGAATGTTATTTTTTATTTTCAGTGGTATAATATTTGCTGTGGATCCACATGGGTCCATTCTTTCAGTCTACTCTTTCAAAATAATATTGATGTTGAATCACTGACTATTTTGATTTCTAATAATAATGAAAACCTTCCTTACATGTACCTTATACTACGGCTGGACAAACTTCAAGAATAAGTGTTATTCTCAGTTCCTACAACTATGTATCTACAATTGAGTTTAGATTGAAATTATGCCATACACCATGCATAGCTCAGAGTCCTCCTCAGGTACATTGGTATCTTTCTTTTCTGTCGTTCTATCCACAACTTATTTACACAATAATAGAAAGAAAATAGAGATTAAAATTAGCCTAGTGTATTACAGTTTTTGTCAAGGTACAAAATAAAGCTGAATTATATAATTAAAATTTGTATTTGAGTATTAACATAATTTCTAAAGAGATGTCATAAAACTACATAAAATGACACTCTTCATACTAAAATTGCACCTTTGTTTTTCATTGAATTATATATTTTAGACAGTTTTTTTAATAGCTCTTACTGATCTTCATTTATTCTGAAAGTAAAATAATTATGAACCATAATTTATTTAACCATACATACTTACTAGATAGTTTTGCTGTATCAAATTGTTTATTTTTTTGGCATTAAAGTAGCGATTTTGGCTATATAATTGCAACTATATAGTATTATTTTAATTAATTATTCAGCTGAAGTATAGCTTCCCCAGTGGCACTAATGGTAAAGGACCCACCTGCCAATGCAGGAGACACAGAGATGCAGGTTCAATCCCTGGGTCAGGGTGATCTCCTGGAGGGGGGCATGGCAACCCACTCCAGGATTCTTGCCTGGAGAATCCCATGGACAGAGGAGCCTGGAGGGCTGTAGTCCATAGTGTCAGGCACAGCTGAGGCAACCTAACAAGCAGACTAGGTTTGTCATAGCATGCATAGTTGATTTACAACGTGGTGTTAGTTTCATGTGTATAGTACAGCAATTCAGTGTGTGTGGAATATATACTAAAGAATATATATATATATATATATATGGAATATATATTTATGGAATATATACTAAAGAATGTGCTAATCATCGGACAACTGCAGTCATCTCCCATGCTAGTAAGACCATGCTTAAAATCTTACATGCTAGGCTTCAGTACTATATAATCTGAGAACTTCCAGATGTCGCAGCTAGATTTAGAAAAGGAAGAGGAACCACAGATCAAAATGCCAACATTCACTGGATCATAGAGAAAGTCAGGGAATTCCAAAGAAATATCTGTTTCATTGGATACACCAAAGCCTTTGACTGTGTGGACCATAATAAACTGTGAAAAGACCTTAAAGAGATGAGAATACCAGACCACCTTACCTGTCTCCTGAGAAACCTGTTATGTGGGTCAAGAAGCAACAGTTAAAACCCTTTATGGAACAACTGATTGGTTCAAGATTGAGAAAGGAGTACAAGAGGGCTGTCTGCTGCCACCCTGTCTGCTTAATCTATACACTGACAACAGCAAGAGAAATGCCCTGGCTGGATGAGTTACAAGCTGAAATCAAGGTAGGCGGGAGAAACATCAGCAACCTCAGATATGCAGATGATAACACTCTAATGGCAGAAAGCGAAGAGGAATTAAAGGGCCTCTTGATGAGGGTGAAGGAAAAGAGTGAAAGTTGGCTTAAAACTAAATATTAGAAAAAAACTAAGATCATGGCATCTAGCCCCATTACTTCATGGCAAATAGAGGGAGAAAAGGTGTAAGTAGTGACATATTTCCTCTTTTGGGGCTCTAAAATCACTGCAGATGGTGACCACAGCCATGAAATCATAGACGTTTGCTTCCAGGCAGGAAAGCGATGAGAAAACTAGACAGTGTGTTGAAAAGCAGAGACGTTACTCTGCTGACAAATGTCCAGTGGTCATGCAGAGTTGTGAGAGATGGACCTTAAAGAAGGCAGAGCATGAAAGAATTGATGCCTTTAAATTATGGTGCTGGAGAAGACTCCTGAGAGTCCCTTGGATAGCAAGGAGATCAAACCAGTCAATCTTAAAGGAAATCAACCCTGAATACTCATTGGAAGAACTGATGCTGAAGCTGAAAGCCCATTATTTTGGCCATCTGATGTGAACAGCTGACTCAGGAAAAGTCCCTGAGTAAAGACTGAGGGCAGAAGAAGAGGTTGTCAGAGGATGAGATGGCTGGATTGCATCACCAATACAATGGACCTGAAACTTGGGCAAACTCTGGGAGATGGTGAGGGACAGAGAGGTCTAGTATGCTGCAGTCCATGGGGATGCAAGAGTTGGACATGACTGGGTGACCGAACAACAATCCATGGAACATACATATTGAGTAGAGTTCTTTGTGCTATACGGTAGGTTTCTGTATCTATTTTATATACAGCAATACCTTAAATCAGTATTAATAATGAGTATCTATCTACACATAAAAATCAGTAAAAGTTAACTAGTACAAACTAATTTGATTATACATTAAGTAAATTTAATGTGATTATTTTATCAAAAGGGTAGGTACATTTTTCAGTTTTGGTAAATATTGACTTCAATAAACTTTACACATCATTTTACATTATGTATGAGTCCCTGGTTCCCCACACCGTTGGTAGAAATATTGGTCTCCAAATTTGACTTAATTTGATAAGGAAAATTTCTGAGTACATTGTCATTTGCCTCTTCCCCAAGAAACTTTGATATGACTTCAGATATGTGTTACCAAATAGACACTGTACCATATATCTTTATTAAGAAATGATAACAGGTAAATAATAGAAGAAAAAAGGAACCCAGTTGACAACCATGCAGACAATATATTGTACAAATATCAAAAGCCACCTATGATCATAGCCAGATGATTTCATTGAGAGATAAAGTTTGCAGAGCAACTGTTGTTGGTTTCATCAGTATGAAGCTCAAAGGAGATAAACTCTAATTTTGAGAGCACAGATATTGTGAGGTCAAATGTTGGAATGGCTACCATTTATACCACAGCACCTGACAAGCAAAGAATAAGGGCATCTGCCTCTGAATGACAGTCCTGTATTTCTTTTTTTATTTCTTTCATATTCCTCCATCTTCCACACAAATCTGTCTTTTATACCTCATCTCTATTTTTCTATGTTTTTATTTCAAAGTAGTTTTATCTTACTTTGATAGTATTCCCCACAAAATAAAACCTTTCTATATGCTCATACACACAAAATAGATTATTGAAAGTGTAGCCCCATGGCAGTTCAACTGATTCTACCAATCTATTCCTTAAAGGAAAATGATAACAAATAATAGTTGTATTTTGCTCACTATTGCCACAGAATAGCACTTTTTGGTGAGGGTGAATTATATATTCAATACACACTTAATTTGACAAGATCAGAACTAAATTGCTTTTCTGAATACTTCTGATTACAGCATATTGTGCTAAACTGTTATGTCTAACTGTGTAATCAAATACACTATGACTGTCCTTTCACTAAAGCATGCCAATGACATACAAAAAAGAAGGGGATAAAAAATATGCGGGTACAAATGCAAGCACTTTACCTAGGAAACATACGTGTGATGTTACACAAGCCTTTTCTTTAAAATCTGACCAAGTAAAGCTTTAAATACAGAGCTGGGCAGACAAAGCAGTGCATTTACAATAGCAGAACATTATAAAACACAACAAAAACAGCTAAAAAAGTCATCAAAAAACCTGGCAATTTATGCAACGTGTGTGCAGCCAGATAGGTAAAGTGCAATTTTCTGACAACAGATCTAAAGGAGTAATATTACAGGCATCCATGGTATATTCTAGTGTGTCAGTTCTCTAGAATTAAACCAGGACCTCTTTCAAATGAGAATAGTAGGTACTTCTGTATTCACTAAGCAAGTCTAAGACTACGGTATTTTGGTTTAAGCACATGTTCTGAGTCCTTTTATCTCATCAGTTGCTCCCATGTATTAATTTAGTTCAGGCAAATGGCACAGAATAAATGAAAGCCCTCCAAGTTAAGTTCGGTATACGGCAGCATCCTCATGGATTATCAAACATGTTAATAAAAGCAACCATTTGAGATTTCCAAAGACACTAAAATGAAGAGTGCATAATTATAATTATGATTTACTCTATACTAAATTTATGTCCTTGTGTTTTTAAATGATACATGAAAATCATGACCTTTGTAGGACAATATCACTTGGAGGATGAAAAGTCTTTATAAAAGTCATGTGGAAAGCATCATGATTTTTTTCCAGAGTTTCCCATATTAAAAAACAGAAATTTCCCATTATTTCTAGAACCATATAAAATTATTTTCTGATCATATGGACAAGAAATCATGAAAACTCTGAGTGTACCCACTGTGTTGTGAAAAGGAAGAGGTTTTAGCAGTAAAGAAAACTTATTTCTATTACATCCTGTAGAATAATTTTCTCTATGACTGACTGACTGAAAGTTGCTCAGTCTTGTCTGACTCTTTGTGACTGGCTGCAATACTGGAGTGGTGAGTCTTTCCGTTCTCCAGGGGATCTTCCCAACCAAGGAATCAAACCCAGATCTCCCACGTTTCAGGCAGATTCTTTACTAGCTGAGCCATCAGAGAAACCCAAGAATACTGGAGTGGCTAGCCTAATCCTTCTCTAGTGGATCTTCCCAACCCAGGAATTGAACTGGAGTCTCCTGCATTGCAGGTGGATTCTTTACCAACTGAGCTATCAGGGAAGCAAATTTTCTCTATGACTGTGTAAAAATCACTCCACATTGATAGTTCTCAGTTGTATTCACCTTAATACCAGCTAGTTTTTAGGTTCTTCTATCTCTATGATAGTTTAATTTCATATATAAATCTATGGTTGCTGACATTTTAATAAGCATCACATATGGGGGGGTGTTCAAATTATAGCAAACACCACACTCAGTATAAATTTTATGAAAATCTTTAAAAGTATTTAATGTTTGATACCTTCCTAAAGTTCTAATTTATTAAAGAATCTACCTTTAATAGCCTAAACTGTCAAAAAATAAAGCTGAAGTTGACCTTCTATTTATATATAAGTACATGTAATTTTTCATGCAGGAATGATCACAAACACAAGATTTGAACAGATACAGATTTAATAAAAATGTAGGTTCAAGAAATAAAAGAAAATGGTCAGGCCTTAAGTAAATTACAATAGTAACAAACAAGAAGACAAGCAAAATCTTCTTACTTTTCAGGATATTAAGATTAATTTCTTTGTAGACAAATGTGGAAAAGCCCTACAAAGTCAGAAAAAATAAGACTGGGAGCTGACTGTGGCTCAGATAATGAACTCCTTGTTGCCAAATTCAGACTTAAAACTGAATGAAGTAGGGAAGACTCCTAGGCCATTCAGGTATGACCTAAATCAAATCCCTTATGATAATACAGTGGAGTAGGAAATAGAGTCAAGGAATTAAATCTGATAGACAGAGTGCCTGAAGAACTGTGGACAGAAGTCTGTGAAATTGTACAGGAGGCAGGGATCAAGATCATCCCCCCAAAAAAGAAATGCAAAAAAGCAAAATGGTTGTCTGAGGAGTCCTTACATATAGGTGTGAAAAGAAGAGAGGCAAAAGACAAAGGAGACACGGAAAGATACACCCATTTGAATGCAGATTTCCAAAGAATACCAAGGGGAGATAAGAAAGCCTTCCTCAGTGATCAATGCAAAGAAATAGAGGAAAATAATAGAATGGGAAAGACTAGAGATTGTTTCAAGGAAATTAGAGATACCATGGGAACATTTCATGAAAAGATGGGCACAATAAAGGACAGCAATGGTATGGACCTAACAAAAGCAGAAGCAGTGTCAAGAATACACAGAAAAACTATACAAAAAAGATCGTAATGACCTAGATAATCACGATGGTGTGTTCACTCACCTGGAGCCAGACATCCTGGAATATGAAGTCAAGTGGGTCTTAGGAAGTATCACTACGAACAAAGCTAGTGGAGGTGATGTAATTCCAGTTGAGCTATTTCAAATCCTGACAGATGGTGCTGTGACAGTGCTGCACTCAATGTGCCAGCAAATTTGGAAAACTCAGCAATGGCAACAGGACTGGAAAAGGTCAGTTTTCATTCCAATCCCAAAGAAAGGCAATGCCAAAGAATGCTCAAACTACTGCACGATGGCATTCATCTCATACACTAGTAAAGTAATGCTCAAAATTCTCCAAGCCTGGCTTCAACAGTATGTGAACCATGAACGTCCAGATGTTTAAATTGGATTTAGAAAAGGCAGAGGAACCAGATATCAAAATTGCCAACATCCGCTGGATCATCGAAAAAGTGAGAGAGTTCCAGAAAAACATTGACTTCTGCTTTATTGACTATGCCAAAGCCTTTGACTGTGGGGATAATAATGAACTGTGGAAAATTCTTAAAGAGATGGGAATACCAGACCAACTGACCTGCCTCTTGAGAAATCTGTATGCAGGTCGGGAAGCAGCAGTTAGTACTGGACATGGAACACAGACTGGTACCAAATCAGGAAAGGATTACATCAAGGCTGCTTTCACCTTGATGTAGTGTCACCCTGCTTATTTAACTTATATGCAGAGTACCTCATGAGAAATGCTGAGCTGGATGAAGCACACGCTAGAATTAAGATTGCCAGGAGAAATATCAATAACCTCAGATACACAGATGACACCACCATTATGGCAGAATGCAAAGAAGAACTACAGAGCTCCTTGCTGAAAGTGAAAGAGAGTGGAAAAGTTGGCTTAAGGCTCAACATTCAGAAAACTAAGATTATAGCATCTGGTCCCATCACTTCATGGCAAATTGATGGGGAAACAATAGAAACAGTGACAGATTTTATTTTTGGGGGGGCTCCAAAATCACTGCAGATGGTGACTGCGGCCATGAAATAAAAAGATTTTTGCTCCTTGAAAGAAATGTTATGACCAATCTAGATAGCATATTAAAAAACAGAGACATTACTTTGCTAACAAAGGTCCATCCAGTCAAAGTTATGATTTTTCCAGTAGTCATGTTGGATATGAGAGTTAGACTGTAAAGAAACCTGAGCGTGGAGGAATTGATGCTTTTGAACTGTGGTATTGGAGAAGATGCTTGAGAGTCCCTTGTACTGCAAGGAGATCCAACCAGTCCATCCTGAAGAAAATCAGTCTTGAATACTCATTGGAAGGAGTGATGCTGAATCTGAAACTCCAATACGTTGGCCACCTGATGCAAAGAATTGACTCTTTTGAAAAGACCCTGATGCTGGAAAGACTGACGGTGGGAGGGCAAGGGTACATCAGAGGATGAAAAGGTTAGATGGCATCACAAATTCAACTGACATGAGTTTGTATAAACTCTTAAGAGTTGGTGATGGACAGTGAGGCCTGGCATGCTGCAGTCCATGGTGTCTTAAAGAGTGGGACATGACTGAGCCACTGAACTGAACTGATTAAGATTAAATTAATGAATACCTTATCAAGATCAAGGGTTAATGAAATGTACATTTTATTGGCACCAAAGAAAAATAAAGTAACTGAATCATTAAAAAATATTTAGGTATAAATCTAATGAAACATGTACAAATCCACAGGAGAAAAGCTCTGATTTTAAAAAAGAAAAGAATATCTAAATAATTTGAGAGATAATTCATGTTCATGGATAGGAAGATTCAGCATTATTAAGTTGTCAATTCTTTTCATTTTGACTATAGAATCAAAAAAAAATCCAAATCAAAATTCCAAAAAGTTATTTTATGGATATTGACAAACTTATTCTAAGATTTATATAGAAATGCAAATGATTCAACAATATTAAAAAGAACAATATCTGAGGACATACTTCTCACTCTCAAAACTTGCTGTGTGTTATTGGGAAAAGAATAATCAAGACTGTTTGAAATTGGCAAAAGAGTAGACAAATAAATCAATGAGATGAGAGGCCAGAAATATACCTACATACATATAGTCAACTGATATTTGTCAAAGGAGAAAAATTCCTCAATTCAATGAGGAAACGATAGTCTTTTCAACAAACTGTCCTAGAGCAACTGGACATCCACATGACAACAACAACAAATCTAGACACAGACTTTACATCTTTTCCAAAATTTAACTCAAAACGGGTTACTAAAACTATAAAACTTTCAGCAGATAAGATAGGAAATCTAGGTATCTTCAAGTTAGGTGATGATTTTTTTGATACATAATGGTGACTCATGAAAGAAAAAAGTTAAGTTGGACTTTATTAAAATAAAAACTTTTGGACTTCCCTGGTGGTGTAGTGGTTAACAGTCTGTCTGCCAATGCAGGGGACATGAGTTTAATCCCTGGTCTGGGAAGATTCCACATGCCATGGAGCAAATAAGCCTGTGAGCTCCAATTACTAGGCCTGCAAGCTGGAGCCTGCAAGCCACAATTACGGAGCTCATGCACAACAATTACTAAAGCCTGTACTTGACAACAAGAGAAGTCACCACAATGAGAAGCCTGCACAAGGCAACCAGAGACGAGGCCCTGCTTGCTATAGCTTGAGAAAGCCCACCTGCAGCAACAAAGACCCAGCGCAGCAAAAAATAAATGAATAAATAAGAATTTAAAAAAAAATTTATTCTGCAAGTTATACTACCAAGAGAATGAAAGACAAATCACAGACTGGAGGGAAAAAATTGCAAAATACATTTCTGGTCAAATCTAAAACAATAAGAACATCAAATGCTAGCCAGGTTGTACAACAATAGGAAATATCCACCCAGTACTGCCGGGGATGCATAATGGTATGGCCGCTTCAGAAGACAGTTGGCAATTTCTTATAGATGTAAACATAGTCTTACCATACAAGCCGGCAACTGTAATCCTAGGTAAATAAAATATCACTCAGAGATATAATAGAGAAGGCAATGGCAACCCACTCCAGTACTCTTGCCTGGAGAATCCCAGGGATGGGGGAGCCTGGTGGGCTGCTGTCTATGGGATCGCACCGAGTCAGACACGACTGAAGCAACTTAGCAGCAGCAGCAGCAGCAGCAGCAGCAGAGATAGAAAGAAAAATGCTATGAAGATAATAAAAAGACACAGAAATGAATGGTGTATTGCTAAGTGAAAGAAGGTTTAAAAATATGTTACAGTATGATTTCAACTGTATGGCATTCTGAGAAAGTCAATACTATTGAGGCAGTAGAAAGACAAGTGGTTGCCAGGGGTTGAGGCAAATGAAGGGATGAGACACAGATGATCCATAGGGCAGTAACCTATTCCATAACACTATAATGGTGGAGACATGGCAGTATGCATCTGTCAAAAGTCAAAGAAATAAAAAGAGTGGACCTTCATATAAACTAGGCATGAGTACTAAGTTGCTTCAGTCATGTCCGACTCTCTGCGAACCCATGGACTGTGGCCCACCAGGCTCCTCTGTCCTTGGGATTCTCCAGGCAAGAATACTGGAGTGAGTAGCCATTCCCTCCTCCAGAGGATCTAACCAACCCAAGGATTGAACCAGCGTCTCTTACATCTCCTGCATTGGCAGGCACGTTCTTTACCACTAGCCACCTGGGAAACCATTACATAAACTTTGGGCTTTAGTTAGTAATAATGTATCAATATTGCTTTATCAATTGTAATAAATGTATCACACTACAGCAAAATGTTAAATAGCAGGGGAACTTCACGTAGGAAAGAGAGCAAGATTTATGGGAACTTTCTGCTCAGTTGTTCTGTAAACCTGAAACTTCTCTAAAAAACAAAGCCCATTTAAAAAGATGTACATTGTATTAATAATTTTTGGAGAAAAAATACCTCAAGCATGACATACAAAATAAGGTCTATGGGTCTAGTTTAAAAAAAAAAAGAAAACTAAAACAAGAAAATCAGAAAATCTCTAGAAACATTTACCCGATTATTGGCAAGAAGATGCATAACTCAGGCTTTTCCATTTAGAGTCTTTTCTGTGTTAATATAAAGATGACTGCAACAGGAAGGAGGGGATTTAAGCTCAGAGAACAAAGCCCTGTGAGTTCATCACCTTCGTGTATATCTTCTAACAGTCGAAGAAACTAAATATGCCATGGATTATTCAGATCAACACTTTGAAAATCAATGTACTCCCAAAGCTTATGTCCCTCTTCTGAGTTTCCCCAGGGTCTGTACCAAAAGTAACATTTGATCTCTTGAATAAACAGATAGTCTTTGTTTGTGACTTCAGATCAAAGCTACTACACAGATGGGGAATCTCATGGGAAAGGAAGTGGAAAGGATTGTGGCTTATACTAAGCTAGCTCTATATTTTCTGACTTCCTGAGTGTCTATAAAAATCTAGTAAATCACCTGGTTATTGACATCACTGTGAAAAAATACTTCAGATATTTCTCACTGCAGCTGGTCTTGGGAAAAAAGGCAACTTTTATATTTTATATTTTCACAAAAAAAATCTCTCTTGCTATTCCCAGTAAGCATAATCCTTACGTTTTCACATCAATCACCTTGCCTATAGGGAGGTTATGTTGGTTATATTTAGGGTGATTAAAAGCACTTGGTAATGTCTCCAAGGGTGTGTCATTGATTTTCTCATGATGATTCTGAGTCTGTCTTTATCCAAAATTGGTAAAGACAACCTATTCTGTATATTTGCACACATACATGTGTGTCAGTGGGTGTATATTGCTAAAGTTGATTACAGTCTAGCTAGTTTAACACTTGTTTGCCATCACTAAACATAACACAAAATAAGAGGCATTTCCTAAAACACACACAATACACTCAGGTAACTACAAGAAAAAATACACATAAATAAGACACTGTGTGCTTCCTTGAGAATAGTGTTGCAATGGGAAAATGTGGTTTGTGCTCTTGAAAGAACACAAACAAAATGAACTTTTGGAATACAAATCCTTCCGAGGATGGGGACTGCCTGAAGGTAAGGTTCTTATAGCATGGTGAGAGTAGAAGATTATTCTTAAACCCCAGAGCTAGTTATTGGTTATATTTGGTGTCTAGGTCACCTGCCCTGTAGTTCACTGCTCTTTCTAGTAAATTTTGCTGCTTTTGTTCTTGGTTTCTCACCTACCAAATCATATTTGACAAGCGCCACTTAAGGTTACCACTGTAGATCACTAGAGTTCTTTTCCCCAGCAGTTCGAACCAAAGGGAAAAGAGGATAAAGAAAGTAGAGAAAAAATAAATCCTTGGGTTCAAAGGAAAGTGCAGAAGGCCATGCCTTTCCCAGGGCTATCATGAATGTACACAGCTCTGGAAAAAAAAAAAAAGCAGTCTGCACTGTTACTAGTTTCTACTGGTTTTCTACTAAAACTGTGTGCATTGACTTGGTCTTCTTATAGTCTTTAAAACATTTCGGATTTCCAATGTCTTTAAGCACTTTTGTGGCAGCTGCAGAAACAATCTGGAGTATGTGTTCTTTTCTTCTATATAGGAAAGTAAAGAATCTTAAGTCAGTAAAGACCTGCTGTGCCTGAACTTGTCTCTAACAAGTATTTTACTTTCTTTTCCCATTCAATTTAATGTTGTTTTCACACCTGCCTTGATTTCTCCTGCAGCCTTTTATCCAAGTAAAAGGTTTGTCAACTCTGTCTCCTTTTTACACTGTCCTTAATTCATACAAAGACAAGTAATTCTTTCAAAATAAAGAGGTCCATACTTTAAGACTTCCAATCTTCTATTTGTGTTTAAATTCTTATACAAGTCAATCCACATCATTCTGTACATGAAATGGGGGTATGATAAACTCATGGTTATTAAATTGTTACTGACTGTAAATCAGGAATAGTAATGTTTATTAGTTATCCGATAATGCATATAAATGATTTTGAACAGACCGCATCTAGTACATAACAAGTGCAAAGTAAGTGCAGCTATTACTCTTTTTGTTATTGTTGTTCCTATCATTAAGCAGGCCATTAACTATTTGCTCCTCCAAATTCATTTGCTGCCCTTCTCTGCCCTGTTTTGTGCCCCCGGGAGGTTGCTCTCTGTGAAATGTCTCCTCAGAGCATGTTTGTCTCTGGCTTCCTGTTCCTGCTGCCCATGGAAATCACCACACAACACCAGAGGGCAGGAAGAGAGAGCTGAGGTATTTATCACCTGCATATCTCAGGTGCCTCCAGGAAGCAGCTGATAACGGTTATCTTGAGTCACAGCTCCTACAGATGGCTTTTCATCTATGGCTACAACTCTGACTCAGCTCACATAACACCCTTCTAGATCCAAGGTCAATATTGCTTACATTGCTACTGTTCTCTTTATTTTCTCTTGTATTCTAAGGTCCATTTGTGCTGTTCCAGCATCTATAAATAATCCTTCATTAAGCTTTCTTCAATCAAGTCTTTTCAGTATAGTCTGCTCCCAGCTAAGTCAAATCCAACAATAATACAAATTACTACCTCCCCCATCACACCATTACCACCACTAGTATAAACTACTAGTGATACTATAAAAGCTACTAACATGATTATTATTGCAATTGCTAGTGTTACTACTATTACTATTATTTCTGCTTCTTTTACCACTACTGGAAGTAGAATAATACTAGAAGTAATACTAACGTCACTGTGCTATGATGACGATAAAGTGAAACAATACTTCTTTCCTTCTGTGAATGCAATCATTTCAGTGCCATACCTCTCAAATTTTAGGTATCCTTCTCTTATTTTCCCAAAGACCAAAGACTATGGCAAGTAGTTTTATCATCTATCTGCTTGTAAGTTAACATCTAAACTTGTAAGCTATCATCTAAATTTCTATCCCAACAGTTAAAGCTCATTCCATGGAATAATTTTTACTATTTGTCTAAATGAGAAAACAGAAAACAGCTGGCACATTAGCTTCACACTCTTATTTACCTGACAAACCAGCCAGATAAATTAGGTGATTCATCTGTAGATAGGCAATCATCACAGAAAAGAAAATAGCAAAGATATGATGCATGCTCAATAGCACAGAGTGTGTCATGTGACTGACGTCATATGCATCACATATTCTTTTGATAAATTTAGTATGACTTCAGGCTTCCCTGGTAGCTCAGCTGGTAAAGAATCTGCCTGCAATGCAGGAGACCCCAGTTCAATGCCTGGGTCAGGAAGTTTCCCTGGAGAAGGGATAGGCTACCCACTCCTTTATTCTTGGGATTCCCTGCTGGCTCAGATGGTAAAGAATCTGCCTGCAATGCGGGAGACCTGGGTTCAATCTCTGGGTGGGGAAGATCCCCTGGAGGGTATAGCTAACCCCCTCCAGTGTTCTTGCCTGGAGAATCCCCATGGACCAAAGAGCCTGGAGGGCTGCAGTCCATGGACTCGCAAAGACTCGGACACAATAAGCAACTAAGCACAGCATAGCACAGGATGATTTCATCAGGACCTGCCTTATTGTAAAAATGAGAACAACTGAACAATGGGATCAAACACCTCCAAAATAGATATCATGAGAAGAGTCAGCACCTGTGTAAATGGTCTCTTGTCTCAGATCCTGCCTATTTTTGTCAAGAATCACATAGATGACTAAGTGCTGGTAAGTAGCATTAGCTGGAATAATGCTATAGAAGTTTGATCTCTTGAGAAACTGGTTGACATTTTATTACACAGTGAACATTCACTCTATTTTATAAACATTTTATTCTTCAATAGTGTGAATACTTTGTATTATTTTCATAGACTCTTTTTTCATTGAAGTTATTAGTTGCTGGTGTAGAGAAAAGTGATTCAGTTTATATATATGTCTATAAAATATAGTTATGCATATATTATTTTTCAGAGTCCTTTCTATTATTTTTTATGACAAGATATTGAATATACTTCCCTGTATTATACCGTAGGGCCTTGTTGTTTATTTTACATATCATAGTGTGTACTTGCTAATCTCAAACTCCTAATTTATTCCTCTCCATCCCCGCATTTCCCCTTTGGTAACCAGTAAGTTTTTTCCTGTGTCTGTGCATTTGTTTCTGTTTTGTACATAAGTGAATTAGCATCATTTTTTGTAGATTGCTCATATAAGTGATATCATATGATATTTGTCTTTCTCTAACTTACTTCACTAAGTATGATAATCTCTAGGCCCATCCATGTTGCTGCAAATGGCATGTTTCATTCTTTTTTTGGCCAATCAATTAAGATTCTGTTGATTGCTTAAGGTTGCTTCCATGTCTTGGCTATAGTATATAGTGCTGCTATGAATCTAGGGTGCATATATGTTTTTGAATTATAGTTTTGTCTAGATAAATGCCCTGGAGTGGGATTGCTGGATCATATGGCAATTCTCCTTTTAGTTTTGTTAAGGAACCTCCATACTGTTTTCCATTGTGACTGCACCAATTTACATGCCCCCAACAGTGCAGAGGGTTCCGTTTCTCCATATCCTCTTTAGCATCTGTTCGTACAGGTGTGAGGTGATACCTCATTGTAATTGCAATTTGCATTTCTCTGAGAATTAGAGATGTTGAGCATCCTTTCATGTGCTATTGGCCATCTGTATGTCTTCCTTGGAGAAATGTTTGTTTAGGTCTTCTGCCCACTTTTTTGTTTGGATTGTTGTTTTTATATTGAGCTATATGAGCTTTTTATATATTTTGGAATTTAGCCCTTGCCGGATGCATCTTGTACATCTTTATATTTTAGTTGTTTCAAAAAGATTCTATTTGATAAATGTACAATTTATAAATAAATACAATTTTTATTTATATATCTTGAACTAGTGATATAATTTCTTATTAACTCCATTTTCATTTACATTAACTTTTTTTTTTATTGAGTGTCAGTTCTCTATAGTTTCAGGAGTTATTCCTCAACACTAAACTGTCTCATGTTCAAACTCATAATTTCCAATATCCTAATGAGAATCAGCATTAAATTCACAAATTCACAAGCTCAATATTAAAAGTCCTTTCAGTACCATAGACTTGGTTTTTGTCCTCTAAAACCAAGACAGTGATAGATGCAGAAAAAAAAAAATCACAGGTAGCAGTGTTTCAATTGCTATGCCTGCCTCATTCCATTTGCCAAGTTTAAGTATTTTATTTTGCTATGTGTGCTTCTTTTCACATGGTCTTAATTGTGTTACCACATAAATGACAATATCAAAATGATTCTTGTTTGTGAAACTTGTTAGTTTGAAGCAACTGTCAAAAGCTCCTTTTCTCAGAAATTATGAGTTTCATCTTAAAACTTATCCTGCACAATTTTTGACATAGTATGTATTTCATTGCTTTTCATTTATGGGTTTGGGTATTCTACTTTCTCATTAGTTAATTTATCTGGCCCCCCATTTTCTCACATAAATTCCTTCAAGATGCCACTATACGTCCTCTTACCTCAAATAAAGAAGTGATCCTGTAGTCAAGCAAACAAATATTTATTTAGAGCGCCCCCTTTTTAAATTTGAGTGTACACCCTTTTTTTTTTCTATCATCTTTCTCTCTCTTAGCATCTTAGATCTTCCTTTTCTGAGCCTGTGATAAAATGATAATATAAACTAGTCATAATCCCTGCCCTCAAGCAATTTATGGCTTAATAAGGGATAGCCATTGATCACATAATCTCACAAATACATGCAAAACCATAAATATAGCAAGTATAACAGTAAAATATGTATTTTATAAGAGCATGTAACAAGGTACGCTGACCTGATCTTAGTGTTCAAGTTATATCAGAGACAGCTCTTATGAATAAGGAAGATCTGATTCTCTTTTGGTGAGGTCATTGGACATTCAGTGAAAGATTTTCAATGACATAGAAATGTGATTGGATATGCCATTTTTAAATATGACTTGGGCTTCCATTCAGAGAAGTCATCCAAGACAGGGCAGCACGGAAGCAGGAGAACATTAAAGTGGCCATTCTCAGATGCCAGATGTCCCATATATCTGTTGCATATCAAACTACATCAAAACTTAGAGGAGTAAAACTATAACCATTTCACTAAGCTCACAAACTCTGTGGGTCAGGAACAGGGCACAGGGAATACAGCTGAGGGTGACTTCCTCAGCACCTCAGTTGAGGTGCTGAAATCATCCAGAGGCTTCTTCATCAACACCTTGCATGGGGTTACTTTAGGGCTGGGCACAGCTGAGATGCTGAACTGAACAACTATATATGGACTTTCTATGTGGGTTTGCCTTCCTTATAGGATGGCAGATTCGTGTTAGTTGGACTTCTTACATGGTAACTTAGGGCCCCAAGTATGCCTGTTCCAAGAAAACAAGAATGAAGCCGTAGGGTTCTTTATGACATGCTCTTGGAAGTAAAGTGGCTTCACTTCTGTCCTACTCTATATGTGATATTCAAGGTGAAAGGGCAAAAATTCACACCTCTTAATTTGCAGCCCTGTCTTAAAACTTCCACAATTGTCAAATGTAATATTAATTGAATTAAAGGAGTTAATATGCTGAGAACAGGGTATATTTGGTGATATTGGAAGAAGTTTACGATGTAATGATGCCCTGTATTTTTTCTTGGTGTAGGATTTTTGTTTATTTAGCTTTTCTTTTTAAAACAGTCTTCCAACAAATTTAGAACTGTATTACTCTTTTCAAAGAATCAACTGTTTTACTTGTTTTTCTTTTATCATAAATTTGTTTTCTATTCCACTAGTAATCTTTATTATTTTCTTGCTTCTTATAAGTTGCAGTTTATTTTCTAACTCATTAAAACAGATACTTAGAACTGTGATTTTGACCTTCATATATAAAATACGTTTTCAGCTCTACATTCCTCCTTCACCCGTTTCAATGATATCCTTCATTTTGATTTGCAATATATTGTTTTCTATTTATGTAAAAAGTATTATCAACTTCTATTGTGACTTTCTCTCTGACCAATGTTACAAATTTATTGTTTAATTTCTAAATATATATGAATTCTGTGCTTCTTTCTTCTTTAGAAGTCTCTAACTTAATTTTAATGTGGTCAGAGAGCATCCTTTATACTCTGTATTTTATCAGTACTTTGAAATTCATTGACACTTGCTTGACAGCCCATCATATGGATAAATTTTGTCAGTATATCATGGGCATTTAAAAAGAATGTGTACTCTGCAACTGTTGAGTTTAATTCTTATTTATGTGACAATTAAATACCGTTTTTATTACATTTTTCAAATTATTTATATATTTACAAATTTCCTGCTGATTTGAGATTTATTTCTCATTTTGTTTTGGAGATTTCTGCTACATCTATTTTAAATTATATTTTCATTTGTAAATTCTTATATATTTCAGGCAAATTAGCCTTTATATTATCTTACAATACCCTTATTATCTTTTTATTGTAACAAATTCAATAAAGACTTTTTACTTTACAATATTGTGTTGGTTTTGCCATACAGTGACATGAATCAGCCATGAGTATACATGTGTTCCGCTTCCAGAACCCCCCTCCCTCTTCCCTCCCGATTCCATCCCTCTGGGTCATCCCAGGGCACCAGCCCTGAGCACCCTGTATCAGGCGTCAAACCTGGGCTGGCGATTTGTTTCACATATTATAATTTACATGCTTCAATGCTGTTCTCCCATATCATCCCACCCTTGCCCTCGCCCATAGAGTCCAAATGACTGTTCTATACATCTGCGTCAATTGTGCTGTCTAGCATACAGGGTTATCATTACCATCTTTCTAAATTACATATATATGCGTTAATTTACTGTATTGGTGTTTTTCCTTCTGGCTTACTTCACTCTGTATAATAGGCTCCAGTTTCATCCACCTCAGTAGAACTGATTCAAATGTATTCTTTTTAATTGCTGAGTAATATTCCATTGTGTATATATACCACACCTTCATTATCTATTCATCTGCTGATGGACATCTAGGCTGCTTCCATGTCCTGGATATTGTAAACAGTGCGGGGATGAACATTGGGGTACATGTGTCTTTTTCAATTCTGGTTTCCTCAGTGTGTATGCCCAGCAGTGGGATTGCTGGGTCATATGGTAGTTTTATTTCCAGTTTTTTTAAGGAATCTCCACACTGTTCTCCATAGTGGCTGTACTAGTTTGCATTCCCACCAACAGTGTAAGAGGGTTCCCTTTTCTCCACATCCTCTCTAGCATTTATTGTCTGCAGACTTTTAGATGGCAGCCATTCTGACTGGTGTGAAATGGTACCTCATTGTGGTTTTGATGTGCATTTCTCTGATAATGAGTGATGTTGAGCATCTTTTCATGTGTTTGTTAGCCATTTGTATGTCTTTGGAGAAATGTCTGTTTAGTTCTTTGGCCCACTTTTTGATTGGGTCATTTATTTTTCTGGAATGGAGCTGCAGGAGTTGCTTGCACATTTTTGAGATTAATTGTTTGTCCATTGCTTCATTTGCTATTATTTTCTCCCATTCTGAAGGCTGTCTTTTCACCTTGCTTATAGTTTCCTTTGTTGTGCAGAAGCTTTTAATTTTAATTAGGTCCCATATGTTCATTCGTGCTTTTATTTCCAATATTCTGGGAGTTGGGTCATAGAGGATCCTGCTTTGTTTTATATCAGAAAGTGTTTTGCCTATGTTTTCCTCTATGAGTTTTATAGTTTCTGGTCTTACATTTAGATCTTTAATCCATTTTGAGTTTATTTTTGTGTATGGTGTTAGAGATTGTTCTAGTTTCATTCTTTTACAAGTGGTTGACCAGTTTTCCCAGCACCACTTGTTAAAGAGATTGTCTTTTCTCCATTGTATATTCTTGCCTCTTTTGTCAAAGATAAGGTGTCCATAGGTGTGTGGATTTATCTCTGGGCTTTCTATTTAGAATATCCTTCTTTAAAGTGATGATTATTACCTTAATTTACTTTGCCTGGTATTTTAATATAACTAAATTTTTCTTTTGCTAGTGTTTTCATGGCATCTTTCATTTTCTCATTCATTGTCAATTTTACATATTCTTATATTTCATATGAATATTATAAATACTATAGATTCATTTTTAAATTCCATTTTTAAAAATTTGCATTTTAAGCTATATTCTTTATTCTACTATTTGCTGATAATTGGAATTAGGCTAAACCTACCATTTGCTTTGTTTTATTTCACTCCTATTATTTTTTTCTTTTCCTTCTCATTAAAAAAAATTTTATTTAGTATTAATTAAGTGTTTTAATTTCATTTTCCATTAGGTTTCTAGCTGTTCATTCTGTTAGTATATATTTATCACTTCTTAGATAATGAAGGATGTTAAGAAACTATAATTCTAATTAATTTTTCTTCCATACATTTGATAGTTATAACATGTTATTGCCTCATTTTATGCAGATGGTAATATATTTAGATCTACATACCTGCTTATCATTCTTTCATCTTGTACCTCTTATATCAAATATTATGTTATTTTGCAACTACTCCCAAAATAAATATATTCCATTGGTGTAGAATTCTAATTTTTCTTTGAAGTACTTTACAATATAATTATTTTTCTGGCTTATATATGCTCCTCTTAATAAATCAGTTGCTTATTTTAGGTTTAATTTTTTAAAATAATATGTTGGTTTTCTTTGACTTCTTCCATAATTTTCTTTGCCCTATGGTTTATAGAGGACTTGTTGTAATACACCTAGATCTCTTGCACTTTTTCTGTGTCTTTGTTTTCTTTTTTCTTTCCCTGGCTGGGGTTCTAAACAATTAAGAAAAACTCTCAGCTATTATGTTTTTATGTTACTTTTAATCTATTTTCATTGTCCTTCATTGTCCTTCCCATATGCAGTCTGATTACAAACAGAAACTTTCTACTTTGATTCAAAAGTCTCATACTTTTTAATGTTTCCCTCACATTGTCTTTTTGCATTTCAGCGTATGTATTTTCCACTGACTTATCTTCTACTTAATTAATTCCATATCACCTAGATAGCTTTCAATTTTGATAATCATTGCTTTCATTTCTGTATGCTCCATCAGATTTTTTTATACTAGTGAATTATTTCCTGAAATTCACAGCCATTAACTAGTTGGTAATCTAATTATATTTATTTTAATGCCCTGTCATATGTGGATATACTGTGTATTTGTCTATTCCTGCATGTGCTTTTTGGTCAGTTCTTGTCTTTTTTTCAGTATGTGTGGTATGTTTGTATTTTATATTACATAGGTGAAAAAATCCCCAATATATTTTCCTCTTCAAAGACAACATATTATTTTCTTCTATAAAGCAGGTGGTAATGGAGAGTAAATCTTATTCTATAGACAGGCTATAATAAATTGAACTTGTCCCCAGTGTTTTTCAGGATTAGCCAGTTCCTCAATAATCTTTTCCTCTTTTTGTGGCCCTTTATGATTCCAGCTAAAAACCTGGTGTGACTATCAAGGCCCATTATCTTTAATGAAGCATAAATAATGTTCTTCATTTCCCATCTCCATGATTTTGCTGAAAGCTCAGTTCATTCTTTTTTATTTCAAGAATCCAGTTTTGAGTCATTGAGTGCCTTGATGAAAAAAGCCATACTAATTTAGGATCATTTGCTGCACCTCCATTCTCCCTGGGATGTTGGTGTCACAATACTTACTCCCTTGGTATTTCATATTTTTTTAAATATTTTTTTCTGCTCTTCTAGTTAATCTTAGCAGGACAGCTGGTTAGAAATATTTTTATATCATTTCTGGAAGCAGAAATTTCTCCCTAATTTATTTTTCTTCATAGGTTTGCCCCTGGCAAAATATTAGAGATTGATACACTCACTGGCTTGGCTCCTCTCATGATGACCCTGCCTAGCTCTTCCGTCCATGGATTCTCCAGGCGAGAATACTGGAATGAGTTGCCATGCCTTCCTTCAGGGGATCTTCCCAACCCAGGAATTGAACTCAGGTCTCCTGCATGGCAGGCAGATTCTTTTTACTCTCTGAGCCACCAGGGAAGCCCAAGAATATTGGAGTGGGTAGCCTATCCGTTATCCAGGGGGACATCCTAACCCAGGAATCAAATTAGGGTTTCCTGCATTGCAGGCAGATTCTTTACCAGCTGAGCTACCAGGGATGCCCTCTTACAGTGACACATGAGGACTTTATCTGTTTATTGTCTTTTTCTCCACTCAGTGATATATCCATAGCTCTGAGAATGGTGAGGGTAACATACAAAGCAGACAGCGCACATGGATGATAGTGGAATTCAAATAAGGAGTCAAAGTGGAAGGTATCAATTTTAGAAAACACTGAAGTTTTGTGCCCTTGAGACCCTTTATCACACAGATGCGCAGTTCAATAGGACTCTGCTGAAGTGGACCAGAATTCATGCTTGAAGAAGCAAGATTTACACAAATGTACACAACTGAGGATTGTGCTATTAGCATGAAATCATATTGAGCAAAATAAATATAGATCACAGTAACACTTATGATGCATGCAGAGTTGATACCTTTCAAAAGGTAAAAATAAAAATACAAGTTCCCATAGGGTAAAAAGGCTAGCACAAATAACAAAGTCTTTAAAAAAAGAGTATATCATTTTACATAATACTACTTGTATTTTTCAAGTTTTAATACAAACAAATAATCAGTTTATTAAAAATTTTTATAATGATCCTTAATTTACAAATGTAGTCTTAATCTCAGCTATATATTCTCCCATATCAAATAATCAAAACATTTAATTTTAAAGTTTTAACGTATATATTTTCATTTTTTTCTTATATAAAAAATTTAAACAAGGAAAAACTGTAACAACTTGAAATCATGTTCTTTTTGACAGAAATGGCATTGTCCCTGAGGCTCTCAGTGATCAAATGACAGTGAGATCAAAGCACTATCCAAACCATACCCAGTGAGTCTGTCTAAAGCAGCATCAGTCAAATAATAAAGTGTTGATTTAAAAACTGTCTCAAAGTGCAATATGTATTTAATTATCATGGACAGATATACTGGTACAACATTACTACTTATTCTTCTGGAAATACTAAGCAGTGATTCACTTAAAATATTATTCAGCAATACTTAATATCCACTATTATGATACTGAATGAAGCAGGTGAAAAAAATAAAACCTGTTCATTTTTGGAAAAACAAAATAATAAAAATAATTTAATTAATTTAAATTAGAACCCCCAGGAAAAAATATAAAGGTAAAACACTGTATATAGGAAAATAGAATTAATAAATGTAAAAGCTGAAATAGTTGAATTAGCTCCTCCATACACCAAATTTAACAAATCAATTCAAAGGATTATATTATTTTAAAATAGGTACAATTCTGAAATGAGTATCTAAAAAATAATTTTATAACACACAATAATAAATAAGGACAATAAGAAAAAGATTCAAAATATCATATATATATATATACACACACATTTACATGTGTATATATATATTTAGGCCTGTGTGACATCAATATTTTTGATAAGTATGGGTTTTCAAGTTTGTCTCAAGAAATGATTTTTTTTAAATATTGGCAAATGAGAAAATGCAGGATTTTATTTTTCAAATTTACTCCAAAAACAGGTACTAGACCTAGATGAATTTATGAGGTAGCACATCAGCTTTGTGAATGGGCTGTGGATAGAGGGTAGAAAGTTTTCAAGAAAACTGTTAGTGGGATCAGGAATGACACTGAGAAAACCCTTACATGAAATTGAAAAAAAGATGATACTTGTAACAGAAAGTTTATCAGAACTATGACCTGCACTGACATGAAAAATAGAAAATTTACTTCAGATCTTTTGTATCTAACTAAGAAGATTAACCTGTATGTGAAACCTGTATGCAGGTCAAGAACCAACAGTTAGAACCAGACATGAAACAATGGACTGGTTCCAAATTGGGAAAAGCTGTATATTGTCACCCTGCTTATTTAACTTCTATGCAGAGTACAACATGTGAAATGCCAGGTTGGATGAATCACAAGCTGGAATCAAGACTGCTGGGAGAAATATCAATAACTTCAGATATGCAGCTGACACCACCCTTATGGCAGAAAGTGAAGAAGAACTAAAGAGTCTCTTGATGAAGGTGAAAGAGGAGAGTGAAAAAGCTGGCTTAAAACACATCATTCAGAAAACTAAGATCATGGCATCCAGTCCCATCACTTCAAGGCAAATAGAAGGGGAAAAATTAGAAGCAGTGACAGATTTTCTTTCCTTTTCTCCAAAATCACAGTGGATAGTGACAGTGCTCATAAAGTTAAAAGACAGTTATTCCTTGGAAAGCTATGACAAACCTAGATAGTGCATTTAAAAGCAGAGACAATCGCCAGCCCAGGACTGATGCTCGGGGCTGGTGCAGCGAGATTTCCCGGGGAGGGGGGGGAGGGAAGAGGGAGGGGGGTTCCGGAGGGGAAGCATATGTAAACCCATGGTGATATCATGACAATGTATGGCAAAAACAATTTAAAAAAAATAATAAATAAATTAAAAAAATAAATAAATAAATTGCAAGCCCTTAAAAAAAAAAAAAAAAAAGCAGAGACATCATTTTGCTGACAAAGATCAATATAGTCAAAGCTATGGTTTCTCCCATAATCATGTATAGGTGTGAGAGTTGGATCACAAAGAAGGCTGAGCACCAAAAAACTGATTGAATTGTTTGAGTGTTATTGTTGTTCTTCGTTGAATAATTGATTGTTTCAAATCACAGTGCTGGAGAAGACGCTTGAGAGTTCCTTGAACTGCAAGGAAAGCAAGCAAGTCAGTCCTAAAGGAAATCAATCCTGAATATGCTGAAGCTCCAACTTTGGACACTTGAAGTGAAGAGCCAACTCATTGGAAAAGATCCTGTTGCTGGGAAAGATTGAAGGCAAAATGAAAAGGGGCCAGCAAAGGATGAGACGGTTACATAGCATCACTGACTCAATGGACATGAGTTTGAGCAATGTCTGGGAAATAGTGAAGGGCAGAGGACTCTGGTGTGCTGCAGTCCATGGGGTCTCAAAGAGTCAAACATGACTTAGTAACTAAACAACAACAATAAAAGCTATTTCCAAGAAGAATTTTAGCTGTATATGATCATTAAGAATATAAAGAAATAGGTAAGATATGAAATGTTTGACTTTAGGCAAAATATAAAGGAGTTTGTTGTGCTAGAACATAATAACAATTTTTATTCTAGGTATTTCCACCCAGCAAAAAGAAAAAATAAAAATGGGGAATAACATCAGGGCAAAGATAAAATCCAGGATTCAGAGTGTAAAACATAATTTTAGTAACACTTATATCAGAGGGGCTTCCCAGATGACACAACTGTAAAGAACCTGCCTACCCATGCAGAAAACAAAGAGATGCAAGTTTGATATCTTGATTGGGAAGATAGCCTGGGTCTAACAACCCGATCTAGTAGTCTTGCTTGGAGAATTCTATGGACAGAGGAGTCTGGCAGGCTATAGTCCATGGGGTCACAAATAGTGGACATGACTGAAGCGACTTAACACAGCACAATTATAAATTGTTTGTTAAGACATCAGAAAGATTTAAGTATTGCCTTGTAAGCAATCTCAACTTGACAAAGTATCAGCAAACTTTTTGGTAGACACCAGATAGCAAATATTTTCAACTTTGTTGCCCATAGGATCTCTAAAGAAATACTCAATCATGTAGAGAGAAAGAGGTCACAGAAAATACATAAAGGAATGGATGTGGCTGTGTTATAATACAACTTTATTTACAAATTTGGCGTGTGTGCCATAATTTGCTAACCCTGAGCTATATAAAAAGTGGCATAAGTGCATGCCTCTTAGACATTCTCTGATAAAAGTTACAGCAGAAACCAATACAACATTGTAAAGCAATTATCCTCCAACTAAAAATAAATAAAATAAAAGAACCCCAAAGTTGTCTCACACAACTCCAACTCTCAGTTCATGGCAGAGAGGGTCTATCTGAAAGAAATGTGAAGCTGTGCCTCTTGGTCAATGGTATAAATTCCAATATTATTCTCATAAACAAAACAACAACAGCAAACCCTACATTATTTCTTCTGTGCTTAGTCTGACTCTTCAGGACTCCATAGACTGTAGCCCTCCAGGCTCCTCTGTCCATGGGGATTCTCCAGGCAAGAATACTGGTGTGAGTTGCCATGCCCTCCTCCAGGTGATCCTCCCAACCCAGGAATCGAACCCAGGTCTCCCATATTGCGGGCGGATTCTTTACTGACTGGCATTATCAGGGAAGAGAATCATATTGGAGGAAATGCCATCATGCAATAAAATTGACAAGAGTGGATAAAAATGAAAAGATATCTCTGTGCTTCAACCTTCTAGTATGAGAAGGAAACTGAGAAATCTACTCAGCTACAGTCATAGGTCATTTCTAATTAAAAAGGAAAAAAGAAATATGACTTGGAGCCAGAACCAAGTATCAAAAGGTAAAACCAAAACCACAGAAAACCATATCAAAGGAAAAGGATTGGACCCTAATGAAGAAACTGGTAAATGCAGTTGGCTGAGTTTCAGAACTGTTACAGATCAGTGACTTCTATGTTCATCTCATGATGCCTGTTTCCTAATGGGATCATTCAAACTTAGCCCTGCCTCATTATTATATATGAACATGCAAGAGACAGATACATTCTCTATTTATCTCAAAAGTTATTAGATGAGAACAAATATGTACACGCAGATTAGATCCCAAGGAACCTCGTCTGTACCTTGACCTGACTGAAATGAGATTCTAGATTTTAACTGATGCTTGGACTTGAACTGATAATGTAATAGTATAATATTTTATTTTTTTAAATTTTCTTTACTTTATTGTGTTGGTTTTGCCATATATTGACATGAATCTGCCGTGGGTATACATATGTTCCCCCTCCAGAAACCGCCCCCTCCTCCCTCCCGATTCCCTCCCCCTGGGTCATCTCGGTGCACCAGCCCCGAGCATCAAACCTGGGCTGGCGATTGATTTCACGTATGATAATTAACATGTTTCAATGCCATTCTCCCATATTTTAGAAGATAGAGTGAATGTGTTTTGCTTGTAAGAAAGATACGAGTTGTATGATCAGAGGGAAGAAGGCTTCAAATTGCATTTTGCAAAGACGACTTTGACAAAATCTCCTACTATACATGTTTGTCAACAATATGATCCTGTGATTCTCTAAATAAGAGCTAGTAGTCCACACCATTTAGTCTGCTTAGACCTTGAGAATGTGATTAGCAATAGAGCATGGCAAAAGTGGTACTATTTTACTTTCAAGGATATGCTTCTATCCAGGCATTTGGGAATACTAATTTGGAGACACTCTTTTAGAACTCAGACACCATATGTTGAGAAATTCAAGCCAAATGGAAATGTCATTAGTAGATACCTGTTTTGCTAAACCTAACTCAGGCCTGAGTCAGCAGTCAGCATCAATTGCCAGTAATGCAAGTTTTTCCTCTTGAACATTTAAGTCTAGTTGAGAGGCTACATGTCTAAAGCCACCATCTGATGGAAACTGTATGAAAATCTTCCATAAGACCTGCTTATGGACTTCCTTGATGGCTCAGTAGCTAAGACTCCATGTTCCCAATGCATGGGGCTTGGATTCAAATCCCTGCTCAGGGTCAAATGCTTCAATTAAAGATTCTGCATACCACAGTGAAGATCTTTGGTTCCATGTGCCACAACTAAGATCCAGCACAGACAAATAAAATACATAAATAAAAATACTTAGAAAAGAACTAGTTAGCTTCACCTTGTCAATTCATAATACTGTAATAGACAATAGTAGCTTTTTATTTAAAGTCATAAAATGTTGGCCTGATTTGTTATGCTGAAATGGATGAATAGCACATAAGATGAAATAATTTAGGTTGGTTGTTCCGGTTGCTAAGTTGTGTCTTACTTTTTTGTGACCCCACAGAGGCTCCTCTTGCCCACAGAGGATTTCCAGGCAAGAACAGGGGAGTGGGTTGCCATTTCCTTCTCTAGAATTAATTCATACACTGCACATTATTGTTGAGCTCAAAAACGCAAATTAATTTGAGGTTTAAAATACTATAGGGTACATTTTTTTTTTAGTGTTTTTACTATACAGATCATCTGCAAAATCATTAAAATGAAGATTATGAGTTGGCAGAAAAAAGAGATCATAGATACTAGGGGTCATTTGAGACACCCAATTTAATTACATGTGATGAAAGTTAAATAGTCATTTTTTCACAATTAAATATTATTTGAAAACTATTTCTCTAAAAGACTAAGGATTGTCATGCTGCTGCTGCTAAGTTGCTTCAGTTGTGTCCGACTCTATGCAACCCTATGGACAGCAGCCCACCAGGTTCCTCTGTCCACAGAATTCTCTAGGCAAGAGTACTGGAGTAGGTTGCCATTTCCTTCTCCAAAGGATTGTCATAGATTCCATCATTTGTGCCCCATTCATGTGCCATATAAAATGTGTTTGGACCTCCCATTGAGAAGACTTACTTCTTGAGATTCCTAACATCAGTGGCCTAATTAATTTTCATGATACTATGTATTTGGCAGGCTTCTGAACTCTGTGTACCTACAATAATTCTGAGTCAATTTGTGAAATGGGTAAATACTATAATCACAGGTTAAATGAATTATGGCTCCAACATATTTACAAAAATAAAAGAATATAAGAAAGCTGTGCATCGTAACAATCACAGAAAGTCAACAACTTTTAATAGTCTTATTTTTCAAAAGATGGTAGATTTAGAAAAACACCTCTCACATTAGAAATTTTGGATTTTTGCCTTCCTCCTGATAACAACAAATATAATTTCTTACTTAAAAATTGGATGTATGAGACCATAATTAAATAACACAGTCTTCCAATAATTTTCTTATTCTCTTCAGGACAATCTGAATATGTGTTAGTTTGATTCTGTTAATAGCAGAACTTTGAGGGAAAGTTTAGAGACACTGGCATAAGGCAAGGCTGAGAGATATTAAAATATTTGTTTCATTATAATATTGTAAATCCAAGAGAATAGGGATTATAGCCTGAAAAACAAGGGTAAATAAATGATGGAGGTTTCTGCAAGCCTGGAAATTTGTAAATATTTTCAGTAGGTAATAAGCTACTTTATAATTCATTTTAAGATGTGAATTTATGAGGCCAGAATTTTGTTTTAGGAAATTTAATCTGATGAGATTATCCAAAATTAGGTAGGTTGTGTACTACCAGCAGAGAAACTAATACTGAGACAGTATAGACATACATAATAGAGGACTTCCCTGGTGGTTCAGACGGTAAAGCGTCTGCCTACAATACCGGAGACCCAAGTTCAATCCATGGGCGGGGAAGATCTCCTGGAGAAGGAAATGGCAATCCACTCCAGTACCCTTGCCTGGGAAATCCCATGGACGGAGGAGCCTGGCAGGCTACAGTCCATGGGGTCACAAGGAGTAGGACATGACTGAGCGACTTCACTATAGGCATAGTAAGTAAAAGATAAAAGGAAGACATGGAGAAATGTAAAAGCAAAAGAAGGCAAGAGAAGGGAAGGGAGAAGACAAGACATTAGAGGAGAAGTGAGAGAAGAAAAGAGAGGATAGAAGAGACCAAAGCAAAATGCACATGATTTATTTATTCAGATGCTTTAAGTTTCCAAAAGTTGTTGGAACATTTATTGTTCCTTGGGCGGCTGTGGCAAACCTATTTTAAAAACAGTGAGACTGAAACTAGCAGAAATAATTACCTGGACTTTTAACTCTCAGCAAGTGAACAATAGACCTCATGAAAAGGTTCATTCTGAGTTACTACAGGCTTCTTGAATTCTCCAGTTTATAGCTTCTGCATTTACCTTTAACTTTTAACCTCACTTTAATATTCTTGTTCAATTTAGATACTATCTCCCCAGCTCAGTTCTAGCTCTTAGTTCACTAACTTACTTTCCTGAACACTGCAGCTCTATCTTCAAAACTTCTCTAGGATCAGAGACTTCATCATCCCATCTTCCTCTCTTCACTTCTCAATCCAGGTATTTTCACTATTTACATATCCTGGACTTTCACCCCCTCCCATTTACATTCCCCAGGGGAATTTACTATGCTTCTTTTCCATTGCTACCATTGTCTCTGTTTTTCTTAGGTTAGATCTTTAGATCCCTCACTACAGCAAATATGATTTGTTTATTTTCCCCTATGGTTTCTAAGTATGTGTAGATGGGCACTACAATGAACTTGGGATAAATTGTGAAGAATGTATCATACTCTACTGCTGTTTAGAACTCAAATCTTCTTTTTTTTAAAATTTTTTATCCTATGCAAACTATTTTTAAGGAAACAATATGATTCTATTAAAGCTAAAACTGGAAAATAAATCCATTCTCAAGTAATACTGATCACATCTATTAAAGCTGAGTATGACTGAAACTTTTGTAGCCCTTAGAAAAATATTTAGTTGGGAATAATTAAGAACTTGATGACAGTTACTCTGTTGATTCTTAGGATTATAAAACAAAGGAGATACATTTTGTAAAGCATGAACTGCACAGTATCCCACACATAATACTGTTCATCTAACAATTCAGACATGACATAATGTGGTATCTCCCAAACCTTTTAAAAATTAAATAAGATATATCAGATACTTGGATATAAATATTCCTATATTTTAATCTTTGAGTTTTAGTTTTCTTAAAGAGAATAGGAAATTTGTAAAGACATAGATTGAATTAAGACCTCCCATAGTTTTGTCCTTGATGCAATTTAGTCAACATTAATAGGTGGCACAGTAGTAAAGATGTGGCCTGCCAATAGGAAAGTCCCACGAAACACCAGTTTGATTCCTGGATTGAGAAGATCCCCCGGAGAAGGAAATGGCAACACACTCCAGTATTCTTACATAGAAAATTCCCTGGGCATAGAAGCCTGGCAGGCTACAGTCCATGGGGTCATAAAGAGTCAGACATAACTAAGCATGCACACACACAGTCAACATTAATAAGTATACAGAGCAAATTATGACAAATAAAGAAGAACATACTACACTATGAAAATGGAAGGGTTAGTCACTCAGTCATGTCCAACTCTATGCAATCCCATGGACTGTAGCCCATCAGACTCTTCTATCCATGGAATTCTCCAGGCAAGAATACTGGAGTGGGTAGCCAGTCCCTTCTCCAGGGGATCTTCCTGACCCAAGGATCAAACCCAGGTCTCACCCATTGCAGGCAGATTCTTTACCTTCTGAGTCATCAGAGAAGCCTGCATACTTTAGTATATGCTTGTGTAGTTTAATTTAATCTAACACTATTTCATTCAAAATGAGATTTCTTGTAAAAGAATTTAGTAGAATCATGATTACTCAAAATCTATTCAACCTATCAAACCACAGCCTAGTGGAATAGGCTGGAATTACAAAACTTGAGACATTTATATCTATATAGACTTACTTTGAAAATAAGAAATTGTACTATGAATACTGATACCTGGAATCTCTGCTCCCTTTTGTATCACAAGAGAATTGGGTTGAAGTTGTTTTCTGCCACCATAATGGTGGTTATAATTTCAGTGCAACTGGCTCATATGACAAAAACCAAAATGCTTTGTCATTTTGCCTTATTAATTTCCTGTAAATATATTTTTTCAAAGACTTGGAAAAGTCAAAACTCAACACGTGCTGATTAAAAAAAAAAAAAATCTACAGAACTGTTCAAAATGCAGAGTATTTCCCTAAGAGGAAGTTTCATCAACATTAGAAGTTGAATCAGTGTTTACCAGATGAGGGCAGCAGAGGGACATAATACAGGTAAAAGAAAGGTAATATTGGGTTGTCAATAATCCCAATGTAAGAATTCTGATTTAAGAACGCAGATGTATAGAATAGACTCGTGGACTCTGTGGATGAGGGAAAGGGTGGGATGATATGGGAGAATGGCATTGAAACATGTTAATTATCATATGTGTAATCAATCGCCAGCCCAGGATTGATGCTCGGGGCTGGTGCAACAAGATTTCCCAGGGGGAGGGAGTCGGGAGGGGGGTTGTGGAGGGGAAGCATATGTAAACCCATGGTGATATCATGTCATTGTATGGCAAAACTAATAAAAAAAATAAATAAATTAAAACAAAAAAAAAAGAAGACTGGGCACTGGAAATGAATGTAGATGAGAGTTTGAAAAGCAATGACAGTGTCAAGAGCTAGCTTGGGAAAAGAAAGACTTATCCCTGCTTCCACCTTAATCTCTACCACCCTACCCAAATTTTTGGATTTGGGCAATTGACTTTT
Organism: Antilocapra americana; assembly: GCA_007570785.1. Classification (NCBI taxonomy): domain Eukaryota; kingdom Metazoa; phylum Chordata; class Mammalia; order Artiodactyla; family Antilocapridae; genus Antilocapra; species Antilocapra americana. Next base: position 26,348,654 of record ML661338.1, on the reverse strand, counting down.
TATAGAATTGGTTTTATATAAAATTCTATATAAACACTTCTTTAGATTACTGGCCTGCAACAATATTGCCATCTCTATAGAATTTATGAAACTGTCACCTCCACTGTACTTTTTAGAGATTGCAATATATTACTTTATAGGATCCAAGGGTTAAGAAAGTACACAATAAAAAAAAAAAACTCAAAGATCAGAAGATACTTTTTAACTCCGTTTAAATAATCTAACATATAAGTGCATTTCTCTTAATTGGGGGCCCACAGCTGTATTTCAAATGTCTCCATTTTTTGGAAGAAGGAGGGCACGGTAAAATTAAAATGTACAATTTAAGCAAAATCAAGTATTTATCAAACATCTACTATTTAGTTGATAAATATATTTTCTTCCTTTCACCTTCCATTTTGTAACATTTATCTTTCTCCTTTGCCTATTGTAACTTTATAATAAACTGTAAGATCTGGTAGTGCAGTTGTTTAGAATTATTTATATTTTTTGGCACTGGATTTCTATCATTTCATACATTTTATTCTAGAATATTTTAGAATTATTTTTCTTTAATTTTTTTCTCCCTTTCCCCCACAAAAATAACAAAACATTAAAACTTTATTTCACTCTTATTAAACTGGGAATTAATAGACTCTAAATTTACTCAAATTTTGTTTTCAGTATCTTTATGAAGAAACTTTATTTTTCTATATGTTACACTTTCTCATTGAATTATTCTATCTTTATTATGGAGAATGGAATTCTAGAACTCCTACAAGGATGTTACTAATATATAAAATCTTCTATTGGTATTCAAATTATTAGTACAAACCCTACACTTTGCTGGAGAAGGCAATGGCAACCCACTCCAATATTCTTGCCTTGAAAATTCCATAGAGGAGCCTGGTGGGCTATAGTTCATAGGGTCTCTAAGAGTCAGACGTGACTGAGCGGATGAACATGTATGCTCACTAATACTCTGTAAATATTTTAAATAATTATAACAAATTGTTGACTGATTTTTGTATGCTATCATTTTCAGCAAAATAATAATCCAATTATTGCAATTTGTATGCATAATATTTGTAGTTTATATGGTATTCTAACATTGTTACATGAAAATCTTAAAACTAGTTATATTGAAACTGTTGATTGCTATCTAACATTTATTATTCCTTTTTTCTTTATAAAAAGAAAAAAATCCCAGATGGAACAGCTGAAAACACTGAACTTGTTCTTTGCAGCGATGTTAAAAAATAATCAACTCCCTAGATTGCCTTGCAATTGGAAGTGAATATGTAACTCAATTCTAATCCATGATATTTATATAAAAGATACTCATGGAGACTTCTGGAAAACCTCCTTTAGAATAGGCAAATTCTCTTAGCATGATGCTTCTGACTTTTGCCTTCTCTGTTTCAGTCCTTTCCCTCTTCTTCTGCCTGGATTTATGGAAACAGCATCCAGTGGGAACAGCAGGTGTTATATGAAGGAGTTGTCTCTTATTTATAACTACATACATTCTTGATTAACGCAGATGTTATCGTTACATTATGTCTGAGTTCAGTGATTTATCTCAAGAATTTGATGGGTGAAAAGGGTATTAGGGCAGAATGTGGATCTGGCAGTCATTTTAGTAGAAAAGAAGATGTAAACTACCCATCTTAGGACATTGGGAATGTAAATGGACAAGAAACATTAAGAACCCACATGAGCTTCTTAGTCATGAATTTAACATGAGGCAAATCAGTGTATCTCTATGGTGCTTTTCTCTATCTACGGTTACCCGAATGGCTGCTGTGTATGCAGAGTTGGGTTGAGTTAGGCTTAACCAAGAGTGTAAATTTTCCAAATTAATATGAATAAGAACACAAGAGAAAAGGCAACTGAGCATATATATTCAAGGGAGTGATTATTTTAATTTAATGAAATTTAAACTGTGTAAGGGAGGAAGAGAGAATATCAAAGGCACAGAAATAAGTGAAAGAAGAAATGATCAATCTTACTGGAGTTAAAAGAACATTAGGTAGAGCTCATAGAGAGAGATGCTTTGTGCTAGTCAGGGTTCTTCAGAAATGTATAAGAAGAACCAGTGGGATATGGGTGTTAGGGTGTATTTATGAATGTCTATGTATAAATCTTTAAATCTCTATATATTTATAATCAGATCTATCTATAGGTATCAATACTATATTTAGAAATCTATCTATCTATCTATCTATCTATCATCTATCTATCTATCTATCTATCTATCTATATATAGTATATCTTGTAGATATACTATATATACAGTAGTAGATATAATGATCATCTGAGTTAAATACACCCATTCCACTCCATTTTATTTCACTGATTCCTAAAACGTCAACATTCATTTTCACCATCACCTGTTTGACCATTTCCAATTTGCCTTGATTCATGAACCTAACATTCCAGGTTCCCGTGCAATATTTCTTTTTACAGCATCAGACATTACTTCCATCACCAGTCACATCCACACCTGGGTGCTGTTTTTGCTTTGGCTCCATCACGTCACTCTTTCTGGAGTTATTTCTCCACTGGTCTCCAGTAGCATATTGGGCACCTACCAATCTGGGGAGTTCATTTTTCAGTATCCTAACTTTTTGCCTTTTTTGCTATTCATGGAGTTCTCAAGGAAAGAATACTGAAGCAGTTTGCCATTCCATTCTCCAGGGGACCAAGTTTTACAATTATACAGTGGAAATGAGAAACAGATTCAAGGGTGAGCATCTGAAGAACTATGGATGGAGATTCGAGACATTGTAGAGGAACCAGGGATCAAGGGATCATGCCCAAGAAAGATATGCAAAAAGGGAAAAACATTGTCTGACAAGGCCTTCTAAATAGCTGTAGAAAGAAGAAAAGCAAAAGGCAAAGGAGTAAAGGAAGGATATACCCATCTGAATGCAGAGTTCCAAAGAATAGCAAGGAGAGATAAGACTTCCTCAGTGATCAGTGCAAAGAAATAGAGGAAAACAACAGAATGGGAAAGACTAGAGATCTCTTAAAAAATTAAACATTTTCTTGAAGGGAACATTTCATGCAAAGATAGGCAAAATTTTAAGGCAGAAATGGTATGGACTGAAAGAAACAGAAGATATTAAGAAGGCAAAATAAAAGGCAGAAATGGTATGGACCTAAAGAAACAGAAGGTATTAAGAAGAGGTGGCAAGAATACACAGAAGAACTGTACAAAAAAAATCTTCATGACCCAGATAAACACAATGGTATGATCACTCACCTAGGGCCAGTCAGCCTTGAATGTGAAGTCCAGTGGGCCTTAGGAAGTATAACTACGAACAAAGCTAGTGGAGGTGATGGAATTCCAGTTGAGCTACTTCAAATCCTAAAAGATGATGCTGTGAAAATGCTGCACTCAATATGCCAGCAAATTTGGAAAACTCAGCAATGGCCACAGGACTGGAAAAGATCCTTTTTCATGCCAGTCCCAAAGAAAGGCAATGCCAAAGAATGTTCAAACTACCGCACAATTGCACTCATCTCACACACTAGCAACATAATGCTCAAAATTCTCCAAGCCATACTTCAATAGTATGTGAACCATGAACTTCCAGATTTTCAAGCTGGTTTAGAAAAGGCAGAGGAAGCAAAGATTAAATTGCCAATATCCGTTGCTTCATCAAAAAAGCAAGACAGTTCCAGAAAAATATCTGCTTTATTGATTATGCCAAAGCCTTTGACTGTGGATCACAATAAACTGTGGAAAATTCTGAAAGAGATGGGAATACCAGACCACCTGACCTGCCTCTTTAGAAATCTGTATAGTATACAGGTCAGGAAGCAACAGTTAGAACTGGACATGGAACAACAGAGTGGTTACAAATCAGGCAAGGAGTCTGTCAAGTCTGTATATTGTGACTCTGCTTCTTTAACTTATATGCCAAGTTAAAGTACATCATGAAAAATGCTGGGCTGGATATAGCAAAAGTTGAAATGCAGATTGCTGGGAGAAATATCAATAACCTCAGATATGCAGATGACATCACCCTTATGGCAGAAGGTGAAGAAGAACTAAAGAGCCTGTTGATGAATTTGAGAAGAGAGTGAAAAAGTTGGCCTAAAACTCAACAAGTTATGACCAACCTAGACAGCATATTAAAAAGCAGAGACATCATGTTGTCAACAAAGGTCCATCTAGTCAAGGCTATGGTTTTTCCAATGGTCATGAATGGATGTGAGAGTTGGGCTATAAAGAAAGCTGAGTGCCAAAGAATTGATGCTTTTGAACTGTGGTGTTGGAGAAGACTCTTGAGAGTCCCTTGGACTGCAAGGAGATCCAACGAGTCCATCCTAAAGGAGATCAATCCTGGGTGTTCATTGGAAGGACTAATGCTAAAGCTGAAACTCCAATACTTTGGTCACCTGATGTGAAGAGCTGACTCATTGGAAAAGACCTTGATGCTGGGAAAGTTTGAGGACAGGAGGAGAAGGGGATGACAGAGGATGAGATGGTTGGATGGCATCACCAAGTCAACAGATATGGATTTGGGTGGACTCCGGGAGTTGGTGATGGACAGGGAAGCCTGGCGTGCTGCGGTTCATGGGGTCGTAAAGAGTCGGACACAACTGAGCAACTGACCTGAACTGAACTGAAAGAATTCTATGGACTCTATAGTCCATGGGGTCACAAAGAGTTAGACACACTGAGTGACTTCCACTTCACTTCACTTATACAATAGCTCTCTTCTCCAAATATACATAAGGCTTGGGGACAAAGAATGTACCTGTCTTAAAACCTAAGTTCCTAGCAGAGATTACTTGGCTTATAAAAAACACTCAATACTTTATACATTGAAAAAGAAATAGGTTTATAAGTGAAGGAATAAATGAAGCTAATATCACTCATTCATATTGATCACAGACAGCTTCAATGTTGTGAAATTAAGAATGATACATAAAAAGAATATCCAGATTTACAGATGAAAACTGTAAACTGTGAGTGCTGAATAAAACTGTTGTGAAAGCAAAGATGACATTATCTAAGAAGTTTATAGTGAAAGAAAATGACATTCAAATTAGAAATGCACTGCTAAATACATAGGAACTATGCATATTTGGAGATGATGGGGAAGGAGTTAGAAAATAGAGAAAGGTATAAGAAATAGAATGAATCATATTTAAAAAGACCTCCAAGAGAAAGTAGGGCATCAATAACATTTTGCAAGCCTACATGAATTTATACTATAAGGAGGTGGGTCATACATAAGATAAATAATGCAATGTGCTAATGTTTCAGAAACCAGTGTAGTAGAATTCTATAGAATTCTATTTTTCATCATACATTTTAAAATCTACTTGTGATAATTTGTCATGTTCAAATCAAACATAAACAATGGACTCTCTAATGCATAGCATTAATGTAGGAATCTCACATAGAGTAGGAGGTCATAGAGACAATTTTCAATTTCTACTCCAAATCATAAATATGATGATGAGGTTAGAATCTCTCAGAAATATGATACAAGATTCTGTAAATGCATCACTCAGTAGACAAACCATTTCTTTACCCTTATTTTTAGATCTGTACTGATATTAAATTGATTGATACAAACTGCACTGTACTGGTCAAACTGTCCATGAAAAATTAAATTCAACAATGAACCTTAAAGCTCACTGACTCCTAGAAAGTACACTCTCTATTCAGGGCTAATTTTTTTTTTTCTTAATCAAACTCATGTTTCCACTACATCCACAGATTTTCAGACCTAAGGGGAGCAATAGAAAAGAAAAAAGTAAAAGATGGTATCTTTATGCACTACCTATTAGAAAGGATATGGATGTATGGTGGATGAAATGTATACTCATGTACCTTATTTGAGAGAAACTTTGAAATAAAGAGTGCTGACAGGGCTAGTGATTGAAAGTGTAATACTCTCCTGGCCTTGTCAAAAGCAAAATGATGAATTTAAAATTCTAAGTATTATTCAATTTCTCCTAATTGTTTGGGTAATTAAATGGAAATAAAATCAATAATAATTTAGTAACATTTAGAATTGTAATTAATCACCTTACTCTTTGTGAGGCTAAAATGATATCTTTGTTTCATTTTCTGTGTTGTCACACACAAACAAAACCATATTCTCAATTGCTAAGATATACAAGTGTATATCTATCTACCTATATATGTATAAATTACTTATATATATATAAGTATAAATTATTGATATATACAAGTAACTCCAGAAAATATTTACAAGACTAATATAAATATTCTTTACATAAGGCTTTTATATTTTCTCTGTTTATAACTCTTAGAAAAATCCCAGTTAAAAGTAGCCATAGCTAATCTGGAATACCTAAGCGGAAAAAATTTTTAGCACCAGAAAATTTTATTCTATTACTGTAAATTCTCCTATATTGGCTCAAAATATTGTTACTAAATATTACCATAATTTAGGTAAACAAAGGATTTTCTTTCAAAAGTCAACATTAGGCCCAAGACTTTCATCCCTGCCAACACTATCACAATCTAATATTAATGTGTTTCATGTAGAGATGTATATCTAACCCCTGGAGTCAGCTCAATTAAATCTTAACGTGAGTTAATTCCTGTTTATTGTCATTTCCCCCACCTACTGTTATGATTGATATAGCCCAGTTATATTTTGAATAGGTAATCTGAAGACTTTATAATTCAATAAGCACATATGAAAATTAACTAAATGAAAATTCTCCATTGAAAATAATACTTCTTCTAAGCATTTGCATTATCTAGTACCAGGACCCTAAATTTAGTGTATTAATGGTCTGAGTTTTTCTTTTATTTGTTTATTTATTTTTAGTTTTTCTTTTTAAATTATTTACATTTCACATGTCAATTATATATCAACAAAATATATAAATATTTTTAAAATTCTAAATAAAACCCACTCAGTATACTTGCCTGGAAAATCCCATGTACAGAGGAGCCTGGTAGGCTACAGTCCATGGCATTGCAGAGTTGGACATGAAAAAGTGACTTCACTTTTCACTTTCATTTCACAAATGTTTATGTTTTATTGTTTAGCTAAAGTATGATTTCTTCTATCCTAGAATTAATGCATTTCACTAAAATTATATTAAACTTACCCAGTACCCATTATGTTTTTTAATATTTAACTTCTAAATGTTTAACTTTTTCTTTACAACACACTTTGTATTTTTACATTCCTATCTGTATGTTATGAAAATAAAATTATATCTTTAGAAAATTTTAACCCAAGAGTTAAAGACTAACATTATTTTTGCTATATCATATATATTTAAATATATCTTTATTTATTAAATATATTTACTTATTTATTTATAAATAAATATAGATATATTTAATAAATAAATATTTATTTATTAAATATATCTTTTACTATATTTTAAATAAGATATACTTAAAACATATAGACTTTGAAAAGTTTTCCCCCATAGTTCAGATGGTAAAGAATCTGCCTGCAATGCAAGAGACCTGGGTTCAGTCCCTGGGTGGGGAAGATTCCCTGGAGTAGGAAATGACAACCTATTCCAATATCCTTGTCTGGGAAATCCCATGGACAGAGGAGCTTGGCAGGCTACAGTCACAAACAGTTGGACATGACCTTGGATTTTGAGGGATTTATAGATTTTAAAAGTAATAAACCTAAAGCAGTTTATCAGGTGATTTGTCTAAGTAATTTGCTGTACTGCGTAACTAACATTCTCGTAAGTTTCACACACAGTAGAGTAGGGATGACCACAATATATTTTCTACTGCTTTAGTTTTCAATAGATTGTTTTATTATTATAATTAGGATATCATCATATTTTGACAATTATATTTAGTTTTAGGGTACTGGTAACCTAAAATGTTAGGCAAAACAAAGGCAATGCCAAAGAATGCTCAAAGTACCACATAATTACACTCATCTCACATGCTAAAAAAGTAATGCTCAAAATTCTCCCAGTCAGGCTTCAGCAATACATGAACCGTGAACTTTCAGATGTTCAAACTGGATTTAGAAAAAGCAAAAGAACCAGAGATCAAATTGCCAACATTGGCTGGATCATCAAAAAAGCAAGAGAGTCCCAGAAAAACATCTATTTCTGCTCTATTGACTATGCCAAAGCCTTTGACTGTATGGATCACAATAAACTGTGGAAAATTTTGAAAGAGATGGGAATACCAGACCATCTGACCTGTCTCTTGAGAAACCTGTATGCAGGTCAGGAAGCACCAGTTAGAACTGGACATGGAACAACAGACTGGTTCCAAAATGCGAAAAGAGTACATCATGGCTGTATTTTGTCACCATGCTTACTTAATTTATATGCAGAGTACATCATGAGAAATGCTGGGTTGGAGGAAGCACAAGATAAGAATCAAGATTGCCAGGAGAAATAACAATAACCTCAGATATGCAGATGACACCACCCTTATGGCAGAAAGTGAAGAACTACTAAAGAGCCTCTTGATAAAAGTGAAAGAGAAAAGTGAACAAGTTGGCTTAAAGCTCAACATTCAGAAAACTAAGATCATGGCATCTGGTCCCATCACTTCATGGCAGATAGATGGGGAAACAGTGGAAACAGTGGCTGACTTTATTTTTCTGGGAACCAAAATCACTGCAGAATGTGACTGCAGCCATGAAATTAAAAGATGCTTACTCCTTGGAAGGAAAGTTATTACCAACCTAGATAGCATATTGAAAAGCAGAGACATTACTTTGCCAACTAAGATCCATATAGTCAAGGCTATGGTTTTTCCAGTGGTCATGTATGGATTTAAGAGTTGGACTATAAAGAAAGCTGATCGCCGAAGAATTGATGCTTTTGAACTGTGGTGTTGGAGAAGACTCTTGAGAGTCCCTTGGACTGCAAGGAGATCCAACCAGTCCATATTAAAAGAGATCAGTCCTGGGTGTTCATTGGAAGGACTGATGTTGAAGCTGAAACTGCAATATTTTGGCCACCTGATGTGAAGAGCAGACTCTTTGGAAAAGACCCTGATGCTGGGAAAGCTGTAGGAGAATGGGACAACAGAAGATGAAATGGTTGGATGGCATCATTGACTCGATGGCCATGGGTCTGTGTGGACTCTGGGAGTTGGTGATGGACAGGTAGGCTTGGCATGCTGAGGCTCATGGGAGCAACTGAACTGAACTGAACATGAACATCGGTATTTTCATCATTTTTATTTTCTTCATATGATTAGAATTTCAGTTTTTTTCTCTGGTTCAAAAGATAATATTTCTAAATTCCAAGTTTGTTAGGTTTTGGGGATCTCCCTCCGTTTTATTATTGTTAATGTCTGATTTCATTGCCTTTTAATCAGAGAAAATGATCTTTGGTATTTTTACTTTTTAAAATGTACTGAATGTTTCTGGGGCATAATAAATGATTTTTAAAACATAAATAAATAAATTAAAATGACCACCAATATGAAAAAAACATGGTGGGGGAAGATTTACCATTGACTTACTCCAGTGCCATTAAAGAAGTACATTTCTGCTATGCCAACCCCCTCCAATGTTTATACCTCATCAAAAGATGTGGAAAGGAAGAAACACGGTGAAAGTAACAAGAAAGAAACACAGGGCTACTAGACGTCTAAGACTTACCTAGAAAATTTTAGAAAACTTGCTTTTCACCACACTTTACCATCAACAGGGCTGCAATATGATAAAAATGGATAATGGATGAAAGGGTTGCAAGGCATAGACTTTCTGGAGAGAAGGAGACAAAAATAAGGACAGTGGAGGTAGCTGAAGTCTCTAGCTTCTGCTCCTACAGCACCATGAAACAAAGTCCAACTCAAAGCTATGTTAACCTAAATTGACAACTAAATATGTATTTACCCCAGTTCCTATCGCCTGATACAATATATTTGGGTATCAAGAACAATCTACAAGGAATGCTAAAAGGCAAGACAAAATACAGTCTGAAGAGACAAATCAAGAATCAGAACCAGACTTAAGTATGACTTACATTTTGGTTTTACCAGAAAGGAATGTAATATAATCATGATTAATATAGTGAAGACTCTAATGAAAAAGGCAGAAAAGATGCAGAAACACATGAGAAATATAAGCAAAGAGATGGAAACTCTAAGAAATTATCAAAAGGAAATGCTACATATCAGAAACATTGTATCAGAAATGAAGAATGGCTTTGATTAACTTACCAGATAGATATACACACAGCCAAGCAAATAGTCAGTGATCTTAAAGATGTGTCAATAGAAACGTCACATAATAAACTTTTAAAGAGGAAGGAAAAAGAATGAAAAAAGTATACAAAAGAAAACATAGCAGAATAAATATTTAAATTAATAATGGCAGAGAACTTTCATTATTTTTTTTTATTTTTATTTTTTATTTTTTTATTTTTTTTTAATTTTTTATTTTTTTAATTGTTTTTGCCATACATTGTCATGATATCACCATGGGTTTACATATGCTTCCCCTCCGGAACCCCCCTCCCTCTTCCCTTCCCCCCCCCGAGAACTTTCAATAATAAATGGCAGACACCAAATCATAAATCCAGGAAGTTCAGGGTCCATCAAGCAGGTAGTTACAAAAAGGAAAAAAAAAAGGCAACATGTAGAAATATATATAGAAATGTGTGCATAATTGAGTTGCTATATACATACCTCCTTGCAAGGGCCTAGAACACATTCCAGAAGTAACAAGCACCACCGGTGCCCAATCTTGGTTTCTAATACCATTCTATGGAAAATAAATTGGTGCTCCTTGAAGACAGGACTGATTTGGAGACTGGCGCAGGAACTATACATGATAAGCCTGTAACAACATCTAGTTTCAAAAATTACAAAAATGTGCCTCTCCTCAAATAAATCCACAAGGATATATTAATATGAACAGATGATTGAAAAAAGAAATCAGTGGAGAAGAACACAAAAAATCCTATATTTAGAAGATTTCTAATTTATATATATATCCCTTTCTTGAGGTGATGGAGCTTACATCCCTAGTCCTCAAGTAAAAGCTGCACACAGTGACTTTCTTCCAAAGAATACAGCATGTGAAGGGAAAATAAAAATAATCATTTTACAGTAGAGAAGCTGAGAAACACTACGTCAACCTATGTGATCAAGGTTAACATCAACAGTGATAAATCACATTTACATATTACACCACTGACATGAAATGATAAGAATAGAACTTTACCTTAGTGGTCTTCCTTCTAATCTAGTTATGAGAAAAACATCAGACAAATCCCAGTTGCGGGGCATTCTACTAAATACCTCACTAGTATTCTTCAGAACTGTCAAGGTCAGCAAAAGCAAGAAAAGTCTGAATAAATGTCACAGCCAAGAAGAGCATAAAGACACACGACAACTAAATGTAATGATATCCTGGAAAGGATTATGGAACCATAAATGGGCAGCAGGGAAAACAGGAAATCTGTAGAACTCATGGACTTAGTTAATTATAATGCATTACTATTCACTAATTGTGACTAGTGCACCATACTCATGTAAATAGTTAACAAGGGAAACAGGATATGGGATATATAGGACTCAGCAGTATCTTTGCAAATACTTTCTAAATCTAAAACTGTCCTAAAATGTTATAGTTAACTTTAAAATGTTATATAAGAGAAATTAAACAATGTTAGTTTCTTTTCTAACTCTTGCACAATTAAGTCCTAGTTTTAGGCAAAAGACTCACTATGTCTTCTGTATTCCTAAAAACCCCTCCACCTACCACCACTATTTTTTACTTTGTTCACCTGGTCCTTCCTTTACTCCTATGTATTCTTTGCCACAGATCTGTGGTACAATTCTATTACAGGTGACCTGATTTTCAATGTGCTTTCAAAACAGCCAATGCAGACAGATTAGAATTAGATTCTCCTGAAAGAGCTGCAGTGTGGTGTCCTGAGATTGAATTGGAGGCAATCACCAAAGCCTTTGGGTGAACAAGAGAAAAAAGGAAAGAAAAGGATATAGCGTACTTCTAGCTTCTGAAGCTATGAAGAAATCAGGCATAGAATTCCTATGCCTGTCTTCCTTATAGCCTTAGAAACTGGAGAAAAGTAATCTTTAACAATCTAGAGAAAATGATTTCAACACTAGAAAAAACATGTATTTAATTAGAAAAGAGCAATTAAAACACTTGATAAAGACAGTTTTCATAATTTTAGAGTTTACTTGCTTTGAGAAAATACGCAGTATTACTTATCTTACATATTGCCAGTCAGAAAAAGTTTTAAAATGATGGTCCACATTTGCTTCAATAATTAAAGGCACTATTCAATAGCTGAAAATTAAAAAGAAACTATATAATATTCCATTACCATTTCTTAGATTCCACTACTTCCATAAAATATTGACAGTACAACGCTGTCAGCAGGCCAGCATTTCATTCTTGAGCTTCAGTAGAAACTGGATATAAGGAACTTAGATGTTTACGACTGCAAAGGAAGTTCCCCCAGAGAAGGAGGCAATCACACCAATTCTAATTTCCATGGTTGAGCAATAAGGGGTAATAAACATGAGGAACATATAAAGCAAGTAACAGGAAAGCTTCTTGGTACACAGAAGCCTTCTTTTTGGCTACTCTGTGCAAAAGACTTGTGGATTTGAAAACTGTATTTCATAGTGTTTTCAATCGGTAGCTAAATGAAATATATATTCCTAATTTATAGTATGACAATATGAACACTAAAATACCCATTGTATGAAGTTTGTTCAAAGTAAAAGGAAAACAAAAAGGAATTTAAGAAACTCAACAGATAAAATATTTTTATATAGAACGCATTGCAATTATATCTTTTAAAAAACATATTTTGGATTAAAAAGAAATGTGTATAAGAGCAAATTTAACGTCTTTTGTGCTCTACTTACACAATATTTTTATATGTGCACCTCTCCACCTCTAGTTATTGCCCCTTTCCTGATGGAAAGTAAGCACCTAATTTTTTGACTTGAAACACTAAAATACCATAACACTGAATGAAATTTCCAAATTGTCTTATAGTTTGACAGGAAATTCAAGTTTTAAAAAGAGATACCGTATTGTTTAAAGAAACTGCACTATTTATTAAATTTTATAAAGTTCCCAGAAAATGTACATTTTGTTATATTATTTGTGTCTGATCAGTATTAACCATTGATTATCTGAGGTGCTCTGATCATTTATTTTGTCTGCTTTGGTGGCCCCAAGACATACTTTCCAAAAAACTCTGATTTAACCTTTCCTTTTTTTCTCTTAATGGGTTTCCCTGGTGGTTCAGATGGTAAAGAATCCACTTGCAATTCATGAGACCCAGGTTCAATACCTGGGTCAAGAAGATATCCTGGAGAAGGGAATGGCAACCCATTCCATTATTCTTGCCTGGAGAATTCCATGGACAGAGGAGCTATAATCCATGGGGTCGCAAAGAGTTGATCATGACTGAGCAACAACCACCCACACACAATATGGGATTACTAGAATATTTCTGTATATTAAATAAACTTTTGACATATTTTGTATGTCAATCCTATGTTTTTTTTCATTTCTTTGTCTCACACTGTCTTCTGTAAGTTTTCTCTATCATTTTCTACCTATGTTATTAAATAAAAGATCTATTCAGTTATTATTCTAATCTGTTGCTTTCAATTTTCAGTTAGCTTAAATTTTTTAAAAATAATATTAACAATCAACCCAGAAATGTATTTTGAAATTCTATCCTATTTATCATTTGTTTATTTTAAAATTTGTGTTTGTAAGTGAAGATGAAGTGAGCTAATGGTAACAGATGACAAATCCTTTGTTAATATTTTCCACTTTTCTTACTCCAAATATATTTGCCTCAACAGATTCTATCCACTTAGTAATCAAGAAAGTTGTGACTAATTTTCAAATGAGAAGAGTTTATCATTACAAGATTACTCAAAGAACAGATCTAAAGAAAAGGAAAAAAAGTGTTTGAGTAATTTTAATTAGATTTGTTATTTAACTCATTCAGTAATATTTAAGTTATTTTAAAACATACAGATGTTAAGGGTTTTTTCATAAATAGTTCAATTAATTTTGCCTAAATAGTTCAATTAATACAACAGTAATTTTGAAAATTTTATACAGACAGTAAGGGAGAAATTGTCCCCATTGTTCATAATAGTTATTTTCATTCTCTCAATTCAGTTCAGTCACTCAGTCATATCTGACTCCTTGTGACCACATGAACTGCAACATGCCAGGCCTCCCTGTCTATCACCAACACCTGGAGTTCACCCAAACTCACGTCTACTAAGTTGGTGATGCCATCCAACCATCTCATCCTCTGTCGTCCCCTTCTCCTCCTGCCCTCAATCTTTCCCAGCCATCAGGGTCCTTTCAAATGAGTCAGCCCTTCTCATCAGGTGGCCAACATATTGGAGTTTCACCTTCAACATCAGTTCTTCCAATGAACACCCAGGACTGATCTCCTTTAAGACGGACTGGTTGGATCTCCTTGTAGTCTAAGGGACTCTCAAGAGCCTTCTCCAACACCACAGTTCAAAAGCATCACTTATTCCATGCTCAGCTTTCCTTATAGTCCAACTCCGACATCCATACATGACTACTTCACTTATAAAATGATCTTGATGGCAGAGATTTATGTGAACTGTGTATTTTGGGAGCATATTTGGCTTTAATCATGGCCAACTCTGTTGCTGTAAACATCACTAGAATTCTGAATTTTAGTGACTTCATCATAAATCCTTATGACTGTTACACATCCAGTGACAGTTCTAAACATAAATACTTATTCAAAAGCAAAGAATCATGAATCTCGTTCTCTACACCCAATGTATACATCAACTTAGGACCACAATGCTTTGGCCTATTCAGAATTATTGCTTTCATAAATTTATAGAAGCTCCTACTTAGATTTAGAGACAATCTTATAGGCATTTATTTTCTAAACATTCTACAGTAATTGTAATATTGTTTTCAAGAAAGACTTTAAATGAAATATGTTTTTTCCTGAGGCATAACTTACTAGTTTAAAGCAATATTAGCTATTTCCCCCAACTTTTGGTCACATACTATAAAATCCAAACACTTTACACTAACTTATGTAAAGTTAATCCTTATGACCCTCATGAGGAAGGTGGTCAAATAAACTATCATTCATTCCAGGACCTAAAAATAATGTAAAACATAATAATTTATGTATTTTTCAGAATTTCTTTAGCCTTAATTTAAAATGATTATTTCAATAATAATTTTGTAAGACAAAACTCGTTAAAGACAGTATATCTACCTGTTCTTGTTCAGGTGTTATGTCTGACTCTTTGTGACCCCATGGACAGTAGCATGTCAGGCTCCTCTGTCCTCCATTATCACCCAAAGTTTGCTCAAATTCATGTCCATTGAGTCAGTGATGGATCTAACCATCTCATCTTCTACTGCCCACTTCTCCTTTTGCCTTTAATCTTTCCCAGCATCAGAGTGTTTTCCAATGAGTTGACTCTTCACATCAAGTGGCCAAAGTGTTAGAGCTTCAGCAGCAATCATTCCAGTGAATAATCAGGGTTGATCTCCTCTAGGATTGAGTGGTTTTGATCTCATTGCAGCCCAAGAGACTCTCAAGTCTTCTCCAGCACCACAATTTGAAAGCATCAATTCTTCAGTGCTCAGGCTTCTTCATGGTCCTCCTTTATGATGTCTCTGCTTTTTAAAACTATGGATATCTACTTAGAATTCTGAATATTTCCTTAAAATAAGTAGGACAAAATTGTAAATCATCTCAATTTCTTACAGTCTGAGAGAAATAATAAATTTAACCTATCTAAAAAAGTATCTTCTAAATACAGTTATATAAAACCAGAGTTACTTCCTCTCTCTGATTAACTCTGATTCTTTAATTTAGAGAAGAAACATTTCTTTGTCAACAAAGGTCTGTCTAGTCAAAGCTATGGTTTCTCCAGTAGTCCTGTATGGATGTGAGAGTTGGACCATAAATAAGGCTGAGCACTGAAGAACTGGTGCTTTTGAACTGTGGTGTTGAAGAAAACTCCTGAGAGTCCCTTGGACTGCAAGGAGATCAAACAAGTCAACCCTATAGGAAATCAACCTTTAATCAATCCTATAGGAAATCAATATTAAAGGTTGACTTCCAATAGGAATATTGGAAGGACTGATGCTGAACCTGAAAGCCCAATACTTTAACCACCTGATGCAGAGTTGACTCACTGGAAAAGATCCTGATACTGGATAAGATTGAAGGCAGCAGGAGAACGGGATGACAGAGGATGAGATGGTTCGATGGCATCATCAACTCAATGGAAATGAATTTGAGCAGACTCTGGGAAATAGTGAAGGACAGGGAAGACCGGTGTGCTGCAGTCCATGGGGTTGCAAAGCATTAGACATGAATGAGCAACTGAACAACAGTAATAAATTTAGTTGATATATATAAATTTGTTGTTGAGATATACTTAATCTCTTTTTGATTCCAAAGTTTATTTTCAAAATAATTACAATTCTCAAAAAGTATTAAAACTCAATGCTTTAGAACTATATACTTATATTATCATGATTAAAAACTCCCAACTGATTTTGAGAAAAATACACATCACCAAATTATAAGAACTCACAATATATGACCCTTAGGTTGGCCCAAGATGTACTCAGCAAAGTTTACTTTAAAAAAAAAATCTTATTAATTATGGACAGCAAAGAGAAACACCCAAATTGCTTTCAAATCACTTTGTGTGGTTTCCATATTGATATTATTATAAATATTGTAGTTCATTAGTGGGTTTGTAAATAGAAATAAAAATTCTACACATTTATATTTTATAGTTTGGGGAATTTTTAAATTTAGGAAAATTTTAAAATTTAAAATTTCCTCACATTGAAGGAAAAATGTGAAAATTTGTACAAAAAGTCCCATATTTGCCTTATCTAGTCTCATCTATTATTAACATTTCACATTACTATAGCATGTTTGTTAAGATTTTGTAACTGTTTCATACTCTATGATTAACTGAAACTTATGTTTTTTTCAGATTTCCTCAGTTTTTCCTTGATGTGCTTTTTCTTTCTTTCTTTCTTTTTTTTTTTTTTTAACCATTTCAGGATCCTACTCAGGATGCCATGTCACATTTAGTTCTCATATCTTCCTAGGCTTCTCTTGGCTCTGGTGTTTTCTCAGACTTTCCTTATTTTGAATGACCTTGACAATTTTGTAGCCTACTGGTCAGGTATTTTATAGATATCTTTTGACTGGGATTTGTCTAATGTTCTTCTCATAATTAGCCTGGGGGTTCTCTGTTTCTGTAAGGAAGCTCATCACCAAATCCAAGTTTACTTAGTTTTTCTTATGTACTTCTTCAAGAGGTTTTCTAGTTTTGAGTATTATAATCCATTTTAGTTTTATATAATGCATATTCATACAGATGTCCAATTATTCTAGCATCACTTGTTGAAAACACTACCCTTTCTGCACTGAATCACCTTTGCTTCTTTGTCTAAGATCATTCGACTGTACTTATGGATAACTATTTCTGGACTCTCTACTCTGTTATTCTGACCTATGTCTAGTCTTTTACCAATAACTTGCTGCCATGATTACTACAGTTCTATAAGTTTTGAAAATAGGTGGTGTGTTCCCTCCAACTAGGTTCTTCTTTACTATTGCATAGGATATTCTATGTTGTTTTACTCTTCATATAAACCTTAAAATCCATTTGGTACTATCTATAAATATTCTGACAATCTATGCTTTCAATGAGTGTATTTATACAATTCATGTTTAAAGCAATTTTAATATAGTTTCATTAATATTTGTATTTGTCAGCTTTCTCTAGAGAAATAAAATCTCTGAGAGAGAGAGAGAAAGAGAGAGAGAGAAGGAATTGGTTTAAGGAAATATGGAAGCTGACAAGCCCCAATGTCTGCAAGGTGAGTCAGCAAGCTGGAGATCCTTGAGAGCCTATGGTTTAGTCCTAGTCTTGAGATCCAAGAAGAGTTGATGCTTCACTTTGAGTATAAAGGCAGGAAAAATTTTCTCCTGACTCAAGTGAGGGTCACCATCTTTGATTTATTCAAGCCTTCAACTGATTGGATGAAACTAACTCACATCAACAAGGGCAATCTGCTTCACTTCAGCAACAGTCAAATGTTAATCTCTTCCAGAAAGACCCTCATAGATACACCAATAATAATCTTTGGCCAAGTATCTTGCTGCAGTCCATGGGGTCAGAAAGAGTCGGACACGACTGAGCAACTGAACAACAAGTCTCTTGGTATCCTGTGACCCATTAGAGTTGACACAAATCTTGGCCATCACAACATTTATGAACTCTGTGCCTGTTTTCAATTTTTTGTACTGTTCTTCTCCCCACATCCCACTCATATTTTGTATTCTCTGGTTTTAACTAAGCATTTCTTATGATTCTGTTTTCTTTTATTTTATTCCTAACTTAAAAAAATCTACTCATTTCTTTAGAGTGTGCTATATTCATTTATAACTAATCTAAGTCTACTTTCAAATAACATCTTATTTCAGGAAGTGTGAAAGTGCTTTATGACAGTGCCCCAATCAGGCCACCTGACCATCATAATATTGTTGTCATTAATTTACTTTATTCATATACTATAATCACTTAATATAATATCATTGCTATTTTTAAACACATATTTTGATATACTAAAATATGAAAAAATTTAATTATCCTACCATATTTATTCTTTATTGAATGTTTTTCCTTTCTCCATGTGGATCTGAGCTTCTGATCAACATAATTTTCCTTCTCCCTAAAAAATAATTTTAAAAAAATTCTTAAACAAATCAATGAAGGTAGAACATTCTCTCAAGCCATACACAAAAATAAACTCAAAATGGATTAAAACAAATGTGATATGACACCATAAATCTAGAGACTATAGACAAAATATTCTCTGATATAAATCATAACAGTACTTTCTTAGGCCAGTTTTCTAAGGAAATAAAGATAAAAGCAAAAATAAACAAATGGGACCTAATCAAACTTACAAGTTTTTGTATAGCAGAGAAAACTAGAAACAAAATAAAAAGACAACCTATAGACTGGGAGAAATTATTTGCAAACAATGTGACCAACAAGGGCTTAATTTATAAAATATACAAACAGATGATAAAACTTAAAACAGAAAAACAACCTAGTCAAAAAATGGACAGAAGACCTAAGCAGGTATTTCTCCCAAGAAAACATATAGATGACCAAAAAGCACATGAAAACGTGCTCAATATCACTCATCATCAGAGAAATGAAAATCAAAACTATGAAGTATTATTTCACACCAGTCAGAATGGCTATCATCAAGAGCTCTACTAACAATAAATGCTGGAGAGGACGTGGAGTAAAAAGAATCTTCCTTCCAACCTGTTGGAGTGAATGTAAATTGGTACAGCCACAATGGAGAACAGTATGGAAGTTCCTTAAAACACTAAAAAGAGTGTTACCATTTGATCCCCCATTCCCACTCTTGGTCATGTATCAGAAGAAAATTCTACTTTGAAAAGACACACATACCCCAATAATCATAGCAGCACTATTTACAATAGCCAAGACATGGAAGCAACCTAAATACCTAAACGTTCATTGACAGATGAATGGATAAGGAATACACACATCACTGTATCAATTTACTGTACACCAGAAACTAACACAAAGTTGTAAATTAATTGTTCTTCAACTTCAAAAGTAAATAAATATATACATAAAATGTAATTCAAAAAATTTTGCAGGGAAGGTCTACTGGTGGTGAATATTAGTCTATAATTTTTTGTTATCTATAAGAATCTACTTCATTTTTGAATGGTGCTTTTTCTGGATACAGAATTCAAGGTTTTTGTTATTGTTGTTTTTTCTCAATGCTTCAGACATTTCACTTCAATCTCCTGTTGTCTGCATGATTTCAGAAAATAATTATATATTTTCAAAATTTCTCTGCCATTATCACTTTGAAATATTTCTCCTGATATTTCTTTCTTTTGGAATCCAGGTTGTACATGTGTTGTATCATTTGAAATTGTTCCCAAACTCTTGGATGTTCTATTTTGTATCTGTTTGTTTGGGGTTTTTTCTCTCTTTTTTTATCTTTGTATTGCAGTTTGGGAAGCTTTTATCTTCAAGCTTACTATTTTTTTTTTTTTTCATCTGTGTTCAATCTACTGGGAGCTAATCAAAGTCATTCTTCATTTCTCTTTTAGAGTTGTTAATTTCTAACATTTCCTTTTGATTGTTCCTTAGTATTTCCACCTCTTTGCTTATATTGTCAATCTGTTCTTGCATATTGTCTACTTTTCCATTAAAGCCCTCAACATATTAATTAGAGTTGCTCTACCTTCACTCTGAAAATTTCTAATTCTGATTCATACCTGAGTTTGGAACTAGTGCTTGCTTTGTTTCTTCAGATTGTATTTCGTTTTCCCTTTTAGCATGGCTTATTAGTTTTTCTTTATATGAGAATGTGATTTTTAGGGACAATAGGTACTGATATAATTAGTTTTTAGTTGTAATCTAACTAGGATCTGGGGTGTTTTAATGTTTTGCTATAGCTATAGGTGTTAGAGGTAAGTTTCTCTACTTTCCTTGTTTTCATCTCCTCTCTTAACTTTTGACTTCCTTAAGAATTCTTCAAATACTGTGTATCATAACTCTTTTATCTATAATCCATCATTGTACTGCAGTCTTATTAATGTGGTTGTAAGGTGTTTTGGATGTAAAGTATTTTAGAATGTTATGACCCAATCTCAATTAAGTAGGTCTGTGTCCCTGGATGTGACCTAACCTATGGTATTCTATTTCCCTCCCTTTAGGTGAGACAAGAGGCTAGTGTGGAGTGGGATTTGGTACCAGCACTTCCTGCAGGCAAAACAGATCTCTGATAACCTCCTCCCTCTAGAGCAGCCCTTTTTTGTGGAGAACAGTATGGGTTTATGTCCATATTGTCACTCTCCTATCCCTTTGGCAGAAACAAAAGGGATTTTCTAGACTCCTCAGTATGAGAATCTGGTGTGGTTACTGAAGATAAACATCACAAAAGTGTAGGAACACTTCTAAGACTGAAGCCCTCGGTTTTTCACTCTCGTGCTAGTTTACAATTATCCTTCAGAAATTCATCAAAATCATTATTTAAGCATTCTTACCAATTTATACTAATAGCTCCAGCATCTTCTATTTCAGGTAAGTAAATCCTTGCTCCAACTTTCTTTATTTGCCAATCTCTCTATATTTTAATGAGACAGTTTGTTCTGTGACCTCAGTTCTCTAATTAGGCCAAGTAGAGCTGATTTTTTTTTCAGCTATTTTCTTCTAAGTATGGAGGTGACAGTTGATAAACTCTTTGTATTTTAGAGCTGAAAGTACAGCTTCTATTTTACTTGACAATATTGTAAAATTTCTGGATACAATTAGGAAATCTATGAACACTAAACTAGTTCCAAATACATTTCTGCCACAGATTTTTGCTTCTGTATTTGTAAGAACATAGTTGTAGCCAGAAAGTTTCTTTCAAGTTTCTATTTTCATTATTTCTATGAAAACATAATTTTATCTTCAATATTCAACATTTAAATTGAATTTATAATAGCACTCAAAATGATATCAGATATTTTACCTTTGACATAATTTCTAAAATCTTTGATTATAAGTACTGAATTATGAAAATCAAGTCATTAGTCTTGAGGAACCTGATGTCACTGATATACCTTGTATCAGCAAACTGTTTAAACTCTTTCTAACATAGCCTTATTAAGTTTTCTTCACTTTTCTTACATGCTAAAAGTATGGAATAAAAAAAGAGCACTTGATCTAAATGAAAAATCATTCTTTACAGTGTGATGTGTAAATGTAGCGTCTGATGCTGTACGAATTAAACCATAATATTCGTGTTATAATTTTATTGTCATTATATTCTGACAATGACTTTCAAATTATGAAGAGGAGGCTGATATTTCTTAAACATATTTTTGTTATCTGGTTTACATGTTGTAAGTGATAGTTCAAGCCCTCCTTTAGAAACACCAAACTCCGATAAACTGTACAAGACACACTCATTGTCAAATTTCTTGAGTAACAGAAAGGTATTTCATAATTTGTTATTTAACAAATACTTTTTAATAAAGTATCAATATCAAGTATGTCTATTTCAGTATACAATGTTGTTACCAAATATAAAAGTTATGGGTTTACATCATGAAATAAGTGACAGAAACATATTATTAAGGATATTCAAACTTCTCTCCATGCTTCAGTTCCACAATAGTGTTGATCAGCTTCTATTTCTCATATGTATCTCCTGTAACTCACAATGTCTTTTTATTTTTAGTTGACATTGTGGACTATAATCTAGGGACTAAACTGATCTCTCACACCATAGCTCCACTGCTGATAGGGTCAGTGTACACTGAATATTTTTCTGATTATAATCTGAGTCTAGAGAATTTAGCTATCCTGTTACAGCTGCGTGTGAGACTACTTAGCTTTGTCAGTTGGTGCCACACTCTCTGTTTCTGAAGGGGAAACACTAGTGATACAGTTTCTTGGAAAGTTTGAGAGAAGATTCAAGTGTTTGCTGATCATTTTTTTTTTTTCAAATTAAATTACATGTCAGAACTAGAATTCCATCTAATACAAAGGTCTCATACATTATCAGATGAGACCATAGTAGCAACTCTAAATACACAATGGGAAAACTTAACCTACTCTAGATTACTTTAATGTAATGAAAAAGTGATTCATTGCTAAATGGGAGAAACACTGAGGCAACAGGCAGAAACTGAAACTCTCCTAGGAAAAGCAGGAGATACATTTTTTTTTACTTTATCTGCGTTTACTCTTTTCCTAAGCAAAACATTTTTAGCTGGTCGGCATCTTTTTACACAAAATGGCTCCTTTCATCATACTCTTCCTCACTTATAAAGAAATTCAATTTGTGAGTAAAGTTCTTAAAGTTCAGTCCTTGAAATGAAGTGCTTTATGGTCTTAAACAAGGAGAATGGGACATCCCCCTCAACACTCTTTACCTCTGACCCCTGCCATCATTATTCTAAACAGGAATATAACTCTACCAGTGCAAGTTCAAAACAGCTTGGGGCCATTCCAGCTGTCTCTTGCAACATAAAAAATACTCTAAAACTGAGCATATATATACAACAATTTACAATTACACTTCATGGTTCTGGGGACCAACAGACAGCTGAAGAGTTATTGCTCCAGGCTCTCATGTAAGTTTGTTGTCAGATAGTAGCTAGAGTTGGGGTCAAATGGATGCTTTTCCATTTACATGAGTGATGTCTGGCCTGGCTTGTCAGCTCTCAAAGAAGATAACTTGGACACCTCACTGCATCGTCATCCCAGTGTTATCGGACTTACACATTCAAAGTGAGCACGCCATGAGACTAAGGCAAGCCTGCAAGGTTTCTTCTCACTAGCCTGAAAAGTCATCTCAGTGTTGCATTAGACATACACTATTAGTTTATCTTAAATCCTAGGGTCAGCCCAAATTCAAGTTGAGGGATCTATTTAATTTAAGGGATCCCAGGAATGCTGGGAAGCATGATTCATTAGGTAGCCATTTTGGGGTGAAAATAAAAATATGCTCTAATTGGAATTTATAGATTATTTTTTAGTTTATGTTAATCTGACCTCTCGTTAAAATTGCTATTTTTCACCATTATATCATTAAAATCTCTATGTCCTTCATTTATGTTCTGCATCTTCTCTCCTCCTGCTTATTTTCTTTTCTTTTTCTTTTTTCCTTAATCTGTCCATTGCTATCCATTTTTAACTATGAACTTTCACATTTAATCCATTCTTCTAGCCAGAAGATATTTTTTTGAAAGCTGAATTTGTTATCCAGGATATCTATTATTATTTCCAGCTCTATGTCTGAACAAATTTAGTGAGGATATCAAAATCTGCATCCAGCTCATAGAGATACATTAAAGAAGAGCATCAGGGGAAGACCATAGAACATGTCAGAATGACTTGAACTTGAGCCTTGTTTGTTGCTGTTTGTTATATTCATTCACCCAATTTGTCTTGCTGTGTACATTTCTCCATCTTACACAATAGGAATTCACATTAGAGTCTGTCAAACAGCTTGCTAAAACCATTTTCACTCTGTCTGCAGCACTTCCCTGAGCTTACAGTCTCATGACCATATCAAAAAAGACAATTGAACTAGCCTAGTGTGACTTATTTAATGAGGTTATATTAGTTCCTCATCATCACCACTCTCCTTTATAGGTGTTTCAACACTTCTCTTTTATTAATAGACTCAGAGAAATTATTCAAAACTGGCATCAGAATCTCTGGTTGCTGAATACGCCTTCTACTTGGCCTCAAAACTTGTAAATGCCTTTGACTATCTAATTTATCCTATCTGTCTCTACTAATTTTTAGGGATGATGATCCTTCATTTAAACCATCATCTTTTAGTGCCTCAGAATTTAATTCATACATATAGAATACAAAAAATTATTTAGTAGAGTTGCACTGTTGCAATTTCCCCTCTTGTTTGGATTTGAATATCATCTTACCAATAGCAAGTGCTCAATTTTCTATTCCAGTGTGACTCTTTTCTTTAATAAGAAAAAAGAGAGCACAACAGGAGTAGCAGAATTTTTTTCTCAGTGCCATCATTAGCATTATAACATATTTTTTAAAGAGTGAGCTGACAACTTGCTGGCTCTTCTTCCTCTGAGCATAACTAAAATCATCTTTCTTATCCTTTGTTAGTTTTTTTCCCCATACATGCCAGTTCATTATTTGGGGTATGACTGAGTCTTGAAGATGTTTTCTTTTTTTTTCAGGTTTTAGACAAAAATATCCAATCTGAGCTTAACACAGAGTTCTTTATAAAATCACAACAAGCTCTTTGGGTATTTTGTTTCTAATTTAAACCTTGCTTTTTTCCCATCAAGTGTTAAGGTGAAGGTATTTCAATATCTTTCAAAATTCTTCCTCAATGGAGTAATCTGTGATTATGCAGTCAGAATTTTTTTCCAAAAATTTATAGCACTGGTCTAACACCTTCTTATTTAGAGACTTAGCAGAAATTGATGTACTTTCCTTAGATTTGAATGCCCAATTTTTGTGTGTATTCTCTTGCTTGTTGACCATTCTCTGACAATAAGACAAAATTCCTCTAAGGTTACCATCAATTTAATGTTATCAAGTATTTTTCTTCTCAATCTACACCTAGAACCACATGGAGAGTTTTCTATGACTAGCTGGTAACAAAAATCACTCTTTTATACATATATATTTTTGCCATGCTCAAAATAGACTACTGGAACATTACAGTTTGACTTAGGCCAGAAAGACAGCAGCAGCTCCAAATCCCACCACGGTCAGAACTTCAAGCAAGACCTTTGTTTGTTGGTTTCCTGGAAGAACCAACCAGAAATATGGATCTACATAGTTAGTGACATGGCTGGATTATCAAAACCACAGACAGAACAAGATTAATGCAGAGAGAGTTGGGGTGGAGTATGTGATTGGACAGTCAAAATGTACCCATGGGTAAGGATACATATTTTCTATTCAAATGCTGCCAAAGGACAACCACTGCAAAGGATGCTATTTCTCTGTCCCTTTCAGTGTTTGTTTATAAGACTCATGAAGAAAAGGGACCATGGTAAGAGTGATGTAAAGTAGCATTTGCTCACCAATGTGGACTTCTACTTACTAAGGCTGATCACCCGCTAACAACAGAACCTCAAACTGAGTTTCTAAGGTTATTTGTCCTTGAGGAAACAAACAAGTAACATGGTATTTGTTCTTGTTCAGTTGCTAAGTAGTATCCTACTTTTTATGACCTCATTGACTGCAGCAGGCCAGCACTTTCCTGTCCTTCACTATAACCTGGAGTTTGCTCAAATTCATATTTGTTGATGTTACATACATTTTATTGAACTCCTTCCATCATGGAAGGACAGAAGTTTATCTTCAGAAAAATATACATTTGCCTCACCTACTCTTGATTCTTTCATCGGCACCACTATCCATGAAACTTTCCTATGTCTTGTTCTTATCATGACATTCACGTTTTTAGCTGTTGGCATTGTGTAATAGAAACACAATGACTTAAAACAACATTTAAAAAATTGTCTCATCAGTTGGGAGTCAGCTGATTTAGACTGAGATTAGCTGGACTTGGAGTCAACCTGAAGGCTGTGTCTAGGTCCACATTATATGTCGCTCATTTTCTTTAGATCATATATATGATCTAAAGAAAGATCACACACACAGATATATATATATATATTATATATGTAAAGATATATATATATGATCTAAAGAAAGATCACACACAGATATATATATATATATTATATATGTAAAGATATATATATGATCTAAAGAAAGATCATATATAAGATCATATTATATATATATATATATATATATTTGATAAGGATAATTTCTCTCTTTTTAATATCTTTTATGAAGAAAGCAGATCATTCTCTTAGAGTCTTTTCCACACTGAATTCAACTATTTTTTTTTTCATTTGACTTGATCCTATTCCTTTTCTTTCCTCTAAACTGGTAGCTGTAGAGGTTTTTATGATTTAGATTCTAAATTTAGGCAAAAATGCTAGAAGCAAAAATGTTACTTCATCATGATGGTGTGTATTTATAATCAGTAAGGATTATTTATACTCACATGAATATTATCTTCCACTCAATGATTTATGAATATCACTTTTATGATATGTGATATGATAGATATACTTATAAAACTTATTCACAGTTTTTCTAAATATTCCTTTCTCTTTTTATATCTCATTTTTATTTATTTATATTTTAATCAGTTTGTTGAGCTCCAGAAAAACAAAATCTCTTGCTTCTTTCATGAGAGTCACATTAAATTTGCTTAGTAATTCAAAGAGAACTAAAAATTTTTATGAGAATCATTCTTCTTTTAGAGTACTGAATATCTTTCCATTTGATGAAATTAATTTCATTTTTAGAAGCATTTTTAAATTTCCATGATAAATCTTTACTCTTAAATCATTATTTTAGATATTTTCTACTTAATTTATTACTGTAAATGTTTCTTCATTTCCATTATATCATCTGATTGTTAGTATATATCAAAGTTTCTCAGCCTTAGCATTATTGCCTTTTTGGCCTAGATGCATATTTGTCCTGGTGGTGGGAATTATCCTATGCATTGTAGGATGCTTAGCATCAGCCTCCCTGGATGCTGTTCAAATTCAGGCAGCGACCTCAACCCCATTGCTAGTACTGTAATAATCAAAATTTTTTCCAGACTTTGTCAATGCCCATCTCTTCTGTGCCCCTGCTCCTGAAAGGGGGAGGAAAATTTGCATTCCACTGTGAACCACTGGTGTAGATTAACAGGACAGATTTCTTTATGTTAATTTCATATGCTGCTGCATTATTAAATCATCTTGTATCTTTTTTCATACCAACACTATTGGGGCTTTTAACTGCAAATAAAGTTAGTTCTTATGCCTCTAATTGCTCTATATTGCTTGAGTGGGTTCAATATAGTGAAAATGAGTATACTACCCAAAGCAGTCCATAGAGTCAATGCAATCCCTATCAAGCTACCAACAGTATTTTTCACAGAACTAGAATAAATAATTTCACAATTTGTACGTAAATACAAAAAGCCTCAAATAGCCAAAGCAATCTTGAGAAAGAAGAATGGAACTGGAGGCATCAATCTGCCTGACTTCAGTCTCTACTACAAAACCACAGTCATCAAGACAGTATGGTACTGGCACAAAGACAGAAATACAGATCAATGGAACAAAATAGGAAGCCCAGAGATAAAGCCACACACCTATGGACACCTTATTTTTAAAAAAGG
Organism: Antilocapra americana; assembly: GCA_007570785.1. Lineage (NCBI taxonomy): Eukaryota > Metazoa > Chordata > Mammalia > Artiodactyla > Antilocapridae > Antilocapra > Antilocapra americana. The sequence continues at coordinate 26,320,848 of ML661338.1, read as the reverse complement.
AGACAAGAATATATAATGGAGAAAAGACAATCTCTTTAACAAGTGGTGCTGGGAAAACTGGTCAACCAATTGTAAATGAGTGAAACTAGAACACTTTCTAACACCACACAGAAAATAAACTCAAAATGGATCAAAGATTGAAACATAAGACCAGAAACTATAACATTCCTAGAGGAAAACATAGGCAAAACACTCTCTGACATAAACCAAAGCAGGATCCTCTATGACCCACTTCCCAGAAAAATGGAAATAAGAACAAAAATAAACAAATGGGACTTAATTAAAATTAAAAGCTTCTTCACAACAAAGGAAACTATAAGCAAGGTGAAAAGACAGCCTTCAGAATGGGAGAAAATAATAGCAAATGAAACAACTGACAAAGAATTAATTTCAAAAATATACAAGCAACTCCTGCAGCTCAACTCCAGAAAAATAAACAACCCAATCAAAAAGCGGACCAAATAACTAAACAGACATTTCTCCAAAGAAGACATACAGATGGCTAACAAACACATGAAAAGATGCTCAACATCATTCATTATCAGAGAAATGCAAATCAAAACCGCAATGAGGTACCATTTCATGCCAGTCAGAATGGCTGCTATCCAAAAGTCTACAAGCAATAAATGCTGGAGAAGGTGTGGAGAAAAGGGAACTCTCTTACACTGTTGGTGGGAATGCAACTTGTACAGCCACTATGGAGAACAATGTGGAGATTCCTTAAAAAACTGGAAATAGACCTGCCATATGACCCAGAAATCCCACTGCTGGGCATTCACACTGAGGAAACCAGAATTGAGAGACACGTACCCCAATGTTCATCACAGCACTGTTTATAATAGCCAGGACATGGAAGCAACCTAGATGTCCATCAGCAGATGAATGGATATTGAAGCTGTGGTACATATATGCAATGGAATATTACTCAGCCATTAAAAAGAATGCATTTGAATCAGTTCTAATGAGGTGGATGAAACTGAAGCCTATTATATAGAGTGAAGTGAGCCAGAAAGAAAAATATCAATACAGTATGCTGCTGCTGCTGCTAAGTCGTTTCAGTCATGTCTGACTCTGTGTGACCCCATAGACAGCAGCCCACCAGGCTCCCCTGTCCCTGGGATTCTCCAGGCAAGAACACTGGAGTGGGATGCCATTGCCTTCTCCACCAATACAGTATACTAACGCATATATATGGAATTTAGAAAGATGGTAACGATAACCCTGTATGCAAGACAGCAAAAGAGACACAGATGTATAGAACAGTCTTTTTGACTCTATGGGAGAGGGCAAGGGTGGGATGATATGGAGAATGGCATTGAAGCATGTAAATCATCATATGTGAAATGAATCGCCAGTCCAGGTTTGATTCATGATACAGGGTGCTCAGGGCTGGTGCACTGGGATGACCCAGAGGGATAGATAGGATGGGGAGGGAGGTGGGAGGGGGATTCTGGAAGGGAAACACATGTACACCTATGGCAGATTCATGTCAATGTATGGCAAAACCAATACAATACTGTAAAGTAAATAAATAAATTAATTAATAATAATAAAGTGCTGCTCTGCTGGATTTTCTTGATAATATTTAGGAATTTTTATGGTAATTATTATTTTTATGGTATCAATGAGTTGTAATTTAGTTTTGTTATACAGTCTCTATCAGGTATAAGTATCAATGTTAAGTTATTTCATGAAAAGAATTTGGAGATTATTCTCTTCTCTATTTTATGACTAGGAACAAGTTAAACAGCTTTGAGAGTGTCTTATCTTTGAAAGTTTGTGGAACTATATTCAGAAATTGTCCTCTTGGAAACTTTCTTGTTATAGGTGAGGAAGGTAATTCTTTTGCATTTTCCTATGGAAACTGATCTTGGTAAAGTTTTGTGCAAAGGTAATCTACTGAAACTATCCTCCTCAGCTAGGTATTATCTCCCAATATTCTCAAACAGAATAAGTAAAGGTTTTTCTTTTATGCTGGAAATAGGTTGTTTTTTTTTTTTCCCTATAGTCCTGATTTTTTGCTTGAATGCCCCCCTCAATTTTTTTTTATGTCAAAATTTAATGATTAAAAAGCTTATGTCTCAGGATTGATCTTTCAAGTCCATTTTCCTCATTGAGACCCCAGGTCCTAAGTCCTTTCGTATTTGATTTCTGAAAATATGTTTTAAATTTATTTAATATTAAATATAAGTTCTTTTTACATAGTTGTTTCTATTTTTTCAGAAGACTTAATTATATTTCTGGTGCATACTTTTTGTCTTTTTTCTTTGTCTACTCCTTTGTTTCTACTTTTTAAATGCTTCTTTTCCTGTTTAATTTGCATCTCTTTATTCAGCCCCTTGTATTCTTCATCAAACTCTCTGAGTAGGTATAGTCAAACTTTGCAATTTGTTCTTATTTCCAAACTGTTTTTTATTCTGTATCTTTCCTGAAATTTAATAGGTTTTGCATTACATTTTCCTCTATCTCCATTTACTTTCATGTCCTCTTTTGCTTGTTACATTACTAAATTTGCTTCAAATGCTGTCATAATATGTGTGTGTATGAAGGTTATTTTCATACTTTCTGCTAAAGTTTTTGATTCTTATTTTCATTATCTTTCTTACAACAATTTATGGTTAATGTATTTTGGTGTTTAAATTCTAAAAAAAAAAAAAAGTTGGTTTTTTGTCTTTTTTTGTGTGTGTGTGTGTTTTAAATGTTGTGACTTTATTTTTTTATTATTATTATTTTTTTTTTATTATTGTTTTTGCCATACATTGTCATGATATCACCATGGGTTTACATATGCTTCCCCTCCGGGTCCCCCCTCCCTCCTCCCTCCTCCCCGGGAAATCTCGCTGCACCAGTCCCGAGCATCAATCCTGGGCTGGCGATTGATTAGACACATGACAATTAACATGCTTCAATGCCCTTCTCCCATATCATCCCACCCTTACCCTCATCCACAAAGTCCACAAGTCTATTCTATACATCTGCGTTCCTTTTGTTGTCTCCCATGTTGGGTTCTCATTACTGTCTTTCTAAATTCCATATATATGTGTTAATATACTGTATTGTTGTTTTTGCTTCTGGCTTACTTCACTCTGGATAATGGGCTCCAGTTTCGTCCATCTGAGTAGAATTGCTTCAAATGAATTTTTTTTTTAATGCTGAGTAATATTCCATTGTGTATATGTACCACAGGTTTTTTGTCTTTTAAGACTTGTAATAGCAGGAGAGCCTATAAAGGGAATGTGAAGGTGGGTTAATTTCTCAAATCAAGGGCAGATTATTTTGTTGCTTGAATGAAGTATTATTTCCCAAATCACGGTGACTTTTTTCTTTTTGTCTCTTACTTCTGCTTCTTTTCTTTTATCTTGTTTTATTATGTTCCTCCATCCTTCACTTCTTTATTCAATAATTAAGCCTACAAAGGGTATATCTCCCTTCCAAAATATCTTCTTCTCCATGAATCCCACCTTTCTAAGACTTCCACTTCTGGTCTCCAAGATTTTCCAAGACTATTTTTCTGGCTAATCATCAAAAGCCCACTAGATCACATAATTGTTCTTATCATTTCAGGTCATAGAATAGTATTCTCTTTCTGAGAATGAAACTTCATTAATGATCTTTATTTCCAATTGTGTTCTCTAACGTGGGACTTTGTCTTAGGTATGTATTTCTTCACTTATATGTAAATAAACATTATTGTCACTGTCTCCTAGAACCATGGAATTGTGGTCTATGGGTGATTTTTTTATTGTCTCCTTTGAGGCTGTATATGTTTAGGAAGATTATTAATAGATTACTATTCATGTCAGCACTATTCTATTATCATAGCTAACTCTAAAACATCCTTTTCATTTTTTGAAATTGGTAAAGTCAAATAGTGTTAAACATACTAAATACACAGTATAACCCACTATAACAAAATAATACTACAAATCTTTCAAATGACCATAAGAGGAAGAAATTAAGCACAGATTAAATCATAAAATCAAGTAAACAATTGAGGACACTCAAATGTCAGTTCTTAAATATTTATAAAAGTAGGACAAAGTCACCAATGTAACTGATATTCACTTTAGATCACAATGTGAATTCCAGACAAATATAAATTCAGAGATTAACATTTAAAACAATAAAAAGAGATACAAACCCAATGGACACAAGCACTGTAAGCCTATTTTCACCAAATAAAAAGACATCAAAATTTATAAAGCAAAAACAGAAGAAAGTGCAAGGAAATTCACCATAAAGTTCAAATAGGAAAATTCAACTGACTGCCATAAATTCAGATAATAAAGAAACGCTGCTTCCAAATAATGTATTGTTCCAGTAAAAATATAGATCACTCTTTAAACTCTGACAGAGATTAAACAGTTTAGGTGATATAAATTATTTATAAAAATTGACTGGAAGCAAACTTCAATAAATCTCTTAATGTAGAAATATTAGAACCACCAGTTCTTATCATTATGCTGATCCAGCAAAAACTGCTGGCAACCTCCCCAGTACCAACCCCAGAGGAATTAAAAACTGAAATGCCAAGTAAAGAGACACTTTGGGGGAAAATATTTGTCTTTTGAACAGGTTTGCCTTAGTGATAGTGGCTTTAGCTCGTGCAAGGCGTGACAGGACACCACTTTAATGAAAAAGGATTCTGACATCACTACTCATAACTAACCCTACATTATCTTGAACTGTCAGTGCCTGATCACATAACTATAGTAAATCAGACTATAGTAAATTAGCTTTCCAAACTCTAGTTTTCCAAACACCTAGGGCTGATGAAGTACAATCCAAGGATTCCTTCCCCTCAAGTTGGCTTCTCCCTTGAGGTGGAAGGTAATACCTTGAAGTGATGAATTGTTTCCTTGGATTGAGAATGGATTTACTGAACTGGCCTCAGGTCTGTAGATTCTCTTGGTAGGACTCCTTCCTGCTTGGCTTGAGGTCACTGGTGCTGATACAGAGCATATCTGACGTTAGGACCTTTCCTCATATACGTAACAGGACACAATTCCCAATATCATCAAAGGAAAATTCCCAGGGAAAACTAATCTGAATCTGAGGGTTTCAAGTACTTTAAATTAAAAAGAGAGACAGATAAAAAGAAAACAAAACAAGTCATGTCATCAGAAGCAAAAATACTAGAATAGATGGGCCAAAAATGTAAAATAATGTAACAAACTAAAACTTATCAGACAATATTAGCAAAATGAAAGAAAAGAAAAATTAAAAACAAAGGAAATTAAAAAGATTTAGCTACAAAGAATGTAACAGTTAAATAATATAACAGATGGTGAGGAAAAACAAGCCACTTTATCCCTGGATGATATTTGTAACTCAGCCACAGGAAGATGTTGACTCAGCAGAGAGCTAAAACCAATATATGCAAACTTCTAGGCTACTAGCATCCAAGTAAAGAATGTTTTATACAACAGCAAGATTGCAGTACAAATTGTAATTTTTATGTATTTACAAATCTTTTGAGTAATCCCTCTTACTTTTCCTTTTAGAAACAAAAAAAGGAGAAACAAAACCATTTGGAAATTAAAAAAAATTCTAAATGTCTCTTCGGAATATAAGGTTCATACAAAAAAGTCAGGTTCAAAAATGCCAGTGTGATGGCAAGATTTTAGAGGACCACAGGCATTTTATTGACCATCTTCATCTAAATCCTTGCAATACACCAGGTTTACCTGTGTAAACTAAATTATAGTGCTTGGAGACTATTAACCTGCTGGGTTAACAAGGGCATTAAATTATAGAATGAACACGTCTGAGAAACTGATTAGTACACTGGCAAAGAAGATTGAGAAACTCATTAAGAAAGAAGAAAGAGATAAATATACAGTAAATATAATAGAAAGGATAATATAATAGAAATACTACGAATCAGGTAATAGAAAGCCCAGAAAGAAATAAAAATATAAACAAAAATATTTTTTATAAAAGAGATAAATTTCTCATATATACTAAATAAGATTAAGAATACCACAGAAAATAAAATGATAGTAATAAAAGGTTCAGAAATCATATCAAAATTAGAGAATATCAAAGACAAAGGGAAAATTCTAAAAATGTGGATGAGGGTAAGGGTGGGATGATATGGGAGAAGGGCATTGAAGCATGTTAATTGTCATGTGTCTAATCAATCGCCAGCCCAGGATTGATGCTCAGGGCTGGTACAGCGAGATTTCCTCGGGGGGAGGGAGGAGGGAGGGGGGTTCCGGAGGGGAAGCATATGTAAACCCATGGTGATATCATGACAATGTATGGCAAAAACAATAAAAAAAAAAAAGAACAAATTATATATAGAATAACAGTGTATTTTTCCATAGTAACATCAGTTGCAAGAAGACAAAATATGTATGTTCAAAATACATATTTGGTATGTTCAAATATTCATAATATGTATGTTCAAAATATGTAAGGAAAAGATCACTGCATGAGAGTTTTATAACCAAATTGTATTTCAAATTTGAGATAATGACGAAAATTTTTACCAGAATGAATATAAGCTTCATATGGTTTTACACGTGAATACATTGATGGAAAAGAACTTTGAAGTGTACTTAAAACTTATTGAGAAAAAATTATATAAAGATGATCAAATGCCTTAGGAAAACATTTGTCTTTGAAAAGATAAAAACTAAGATAACCCTACAAAATAAAACTGCAAATAAAATATAACTATAATAACCAAAAATTTAAATTTCAGATCACCATCTATATAGTGTTAAAATACACATATTTATGTACTTATATAAATGTATAGGGAAATATTTATGTATATATATTTTCTAAATGTGTTTTTCCCAAGTAAGTTATATCAGACTTTCAAGAGGTAATCTCAGTTATATTTAGTCTCCAGAATTCAGTAAAGAGAAAATATGCCACAATTTATTACATGAGACCAGTTTATTCCTAAATCTAAACCAGAAAGTCATGTTAATCTGTGAGATGTTGCCTACTGTGGAATGAAATTCTGAGGACAGAGACAGGATGAAGGGGCCCTCAGGAAATAAGCTGAATACAAATGCAGAGGATGAAGTGCTGCTGCACCAGAAGGTGTGTGACTATAAACCGCACAATCTGTGAAGGACTAAGATGTATGTTTGTCATAAGTGAAGCATGAACTCTAGGCTCCCCAACTGAGAAAGCAGTATGAACAGAAAGAGTAAAGAAAATGACATTTATCTCTTCTCCTCTGGTTCAAATCCTCCCCAGAAAGACATAAAAGATCCAATCAAAAATAAAATAAAATTTTCCATTTGCAATAACGTAGATAGGTCTGGAGGGTATTATGCTTAGTGAAACAAGAAAAATACAAATACTGCATGGAATCACTTATACTTGGCATTTAAAAAATAAAACAAATAAATAAATTAAAAAAAAAAGACCCTAGTGAGAAACAAATGAAAAGTGAAATAGTGAAGGAACAAGACCTTGTTCTTTGTCCCAAGAGGAAGTTATGAATCAAGGTAAGAACTGAAGTTGGGAGAAATGTTTATTTAGAATTGGATGCAAGATGTATGTTTTCAATAGAGTAGGATTAAGTTTTAAATCACTAAATATTAGGCTATAATAGATTTCCCCCATTGTAAAATTAAAACATTAGAGGAAATTGCTCAAAATGTTAAGTGACAAGGAAAAGAATTTTAACCTTAGTATGCTTGAAAATTTTGATGGGAGAAAATCTTTATTCAGTTATTTATGCTTAGTATTAGGACTTTAATGAAAGAGAGGAGACATGAATTTTAATTAATAATTCAGGATAAGTTTTTCCTCTACTCATGGCAAAAACAGCTGGAAAATACCTTCATTTTACTTTTTTTAAACAAAATGTAATATTAAAAATAAACTTGACAAAACATACTTACATTTTTATAAAAATTTAACCCCAGTGGTTAATGGTCAAGCAAAAATAGCAAACTAATAAAACTTACAGCATACTAACAACATAAGCAGGATTTTATCTCGGGGAAATATTTATAATAATCTTATGTATAATAAATTATTGAAGCTTTTATATAATACATTTAGTAGTAGAAAAAATTTTGGTATCACTTAGATTCAATCTTTTAATTTCTATAAATGTATGTTTTGGATAAATCAAAACAAAATGTTAACCTGAGAGTATTGTTAATTTGGTGAAAAGTTTCTAATCATCAAGGCCAGTTTTCCAAAGACTTAAGAAATGGATATCTGATCCATTAATTTAATTCATCTTAATTATGTTAATTGTCACACAAGCAGTTCTATTAACGTGATCAGTATCTGTCTCATAAAGACAGGTTACAAAATTAAATTGGCACTCTACAGTGTGACATGGAATTCATTCAATTACTCCTGAATTATTGAACATTTGTTATGTACAAAGCTCAGTTTAAGATAAACAGAAGAGGATATTCTTATAAGGACTTAATTTAGAAATAGACTGTCATGGCAATCGTTGTAAACAATTTGTGAATGCTTCAAGATTTCAGAATAGGTAGAAATGCTTTGGAGTAGGGGTTCAGGAAAAGCTGAGACAATGAAAGGTGTTTAGAATGGGATACACCAGACACACCAGATTATCAGAGTACACTTCAGGTGGAATTATAGAATTTTGATTTTGCACTATGTTAATACATTTAGTTTTTGTAAGCTTATAATTAATGATAGTTTTCACTCCTTATTTGTTCCTTTTAGGCAAACTCTAGGCTTAACGTGAAGAAGGAAAAACCTTTAGATACCATTTACTCAGTAGGGACTTCCCTACCAGGAGAATTTTTGCCATGGACAGACCAATACTGGCTTTGAACAAAGGGAGCTGTTGCTGTTTAGTTGTTCAGGCTGCAACTATCTGCAACCCCATGAACTGTAACCCAGCAGGCTCCTCTGTTCAGGCAACTTCCCAAGCAAGATGACTGGAGTGTGTTGCCATTTCCTTCTCCAGGATATCTTCCCAGTCTAGGTATGGAACCTGTGCCTCCTGCAAGTTTTCTGCCTTGAAAGGCAGACTCTTTACTACTTAGCCACCCAGAAAGCCCTGGAAGGAGGAAGAGGCAGTAATGATGGAAGGCACTGTAGGCAGAGGGACTGAAAGAAGCACGCAATGCAGAGATTAGTTTCACTGGGAGCATAACTTTTAGAAACATGAAAGTGAAGTCTCTCAGTCATGTCTGACTCTGTGCAACCCCATGGACTGTAGAGTCCATGGGGTTCTCCAGGCCAGAATACTGGAGTGGGTAGTCTTTCCCTCTTCCATGGGCTCTTCCCAACCCAGGGATTGAACCCAGGTCTCCCACCTTGCAGGCAGATTGTTTACCAGCTGAGCCACAAGGGAAGTCCAAGAATACTGGAGTGGGTGGCCTATCCCTTCTCCAGGGGATCTTCCTGACCCAGGAATAGACCCAGGGTCTCCTGCACTGCAGGCGGATTCTGTACCAACTGAGCTATCAGGGAAGCCTTTGGGAACAGCCAAAGATAAAGTAAGAAAGGAAATTCAGATTTACATTTTGGTAAGCCTTGAATTATAGAGTTTTAACTTTTTTCTGACTAAAATACTGTTTTTTAAAAAATTATTGCAGTAATGAAAAGAATATTTTAAGAAGATTAACCTGTAGTTGGGAACCAGAATGGATTTGACAGGGAGGAAAATGACTTTTATTGAATTATATTGTGCAAAATGTAATGGAAGGTTCTTTTCCATATGTTTAGTCTTCCATTTAATAAATATCCACAGCACCATTATGTATCAGGCACAGGTACCAGGCTGGGATGAGCAGTAACAGGCAAACTATTTATCCTTAAAAAGTTTAGGGGCCAGGGAGGAGACAGGGCATAAATAAGTAAATAGCAAAATCATGTTTAGATCATTCTAAATGCTCTGAAAAAATATTAAAATGGTCATATGATAGAGTGTGGACATCTGGAGTAGGGGCTCAATTACAGTGGCTGGAAGAGTCTTCCGGGGAGGCAGTATTGTTTAAGGGACAAATTTGCTGGGAATCTTTGAGAAAAGTATTTGAAGACAAAAAGACTTGTGTGGGCTCAATGAGGGACAGGTAGCAGGGAAGGAAGGGACAGTGCAAAATTTATTACCACCCAGATATCAATACATTACTAATAAGAATATTGAACCAATTCAAACTGTTGTCTGAGTTCAGTTAATACATTTTACAAATCCAAACCTAGTTACTTTGGATAATTAAGATTTATATAAAGAATACAGTAATTAAAGGTGTCACTTAGTTGTATATAATTCACCATATAGTAATGTTGAACAACCACAGGTACACACCAAACCCACTATTATTTAGGATTCTTTTTTTCATTTGTCTTTTCCAGTTTGTGAAGTAAAGTGAAAGTTGCTCAGTCACGTCTGACTCTTCGCAACCCCATGGACTATATGGTCCATGGAATTCTCCAGGCCACAATACTGGAGTGGGAAGCCTTTCCCTTCTCCAGGGGATCTTCCCAACCCAGGAATTGAACCCAGGTCTCCCACATTGCAGGCGAATTCTTTTACCAGCTGAGCCACAGTAGTTCTTTCCTAATTAGAGTTTGGAGAATTCTTTAGCTATCATGGCTCTGTTCTGGTGGAATCTGTATTTACAACATATTTATACCATGAAATATATTACACATGTGTATATCAGTCGCTCATTTGTGTCCGATTCTTTGCAATCCTATGAACTGTAGCCCACCAGCCTCGTCTGTCCATAGAATTCTCCAGGCAAGAATTCTCCAGGTTGCCATTTCCTTCTTCAATATTACACATGCAAAAGACTGTGTGTGTATGTGTATGTGTGTGCGTGTGTGTGTGTGTGAATGATTTAACAATGATAGAACAACCCACACATCCAATACTGAGCTTCAGAGAGGACATTAAAGTTAATAATTAGCTATTTACATGTGCTCTCTCACTAGTCTGTGGGTTCATAAAAGCCAAGGAAGGCCCATTATTGATTGCTATAATCCCTGCTTTTAAAACAGGTATGACATACCCTTTGTGTTTAATAAATATCCCCTGATAATAAGGTATATATGGATATAGCTATATGATTTTAATAAAACATTTAGGTTTTCATTCAAGCCTATTTTGTTTAACTATCTATAAAAGCAACTTTCTGCTGCCATACAGCTATAGTTAGAATGTTTTCTGAAAATCCATATGGAGGTCCCTTTGACTTAGAAGCAAAACTAAGACCTATTTATATTCTATAGTTTTTAAGATTTTATACCTGTTAGTACTGCTATTCTCTTTGTCAGTTAATGCATAAGATGATATCTTCAGATTCTTTGTGTAAAGATTTCAATAAATTATCCTGAGGTTTTTATGTATGGCCTAAGAAGTCAATGTATGCAAAAGATCATAGAGTAATATGAGTTAATGATATACTTCTGGGAAAAAAATCTGATATAATAAATAACAGGTAGATATTTTGAGGTTCAGCTCCATAGATATCATCTGATCTTTTTAAAATCACTGACAAAATGATCTTTTTTTATTATTTTTCCTTTAATTGGTCTTTTTTTTCTTCATCATTTCATTACCTGTCATCTTTAATAACTGCACTACTTTGCAACACATATAATTTGTGTTTATGTTCCCTTATGCAACTGGGCCTACTTCCCTTGGTTGATAGCCTCCAAACACAAGAGAGGCAGCAAGAGACTTTCTATATTACTAAGGTAGGATTACAGTTACATTTTAATGTTCGTATTCACAGATAAAAAGCATCAACCATGCAACAGGGGAGATAAGATGGCTGACAGTACTAAGCTGCCTTCACTAAAGAATGCTGATGGCTGCATTTTTGGCAACCTGGGGCAAGATTCATGATTAAAAAGAAAGAAAAAAGCACTCATATTTCCACAGGCAATTTAAAAAATATCCTTTGGAATAAATTTAATGGTATATCATTACAGCATTTCACAATATATCTTAAGAGCTACCAGGATCTTTTTTGTTCAAAATTCATCTGAGAGTTAATTCCTCATGCTTAATAGCTGAAAGCTATTCATAACTAAAAGGCTGTTAATGCAGAGAGAGTCATTGTGTTATATGAATAAATCCATCAATTCAGAAAATTATCTCAAAATCCACAGACATACATATATGGACTTTGGCAGTGAAGCACTGCATAAATATTCAACACATTATGTTAGATATTTATATTTATAAATATACATTTCACATTTAATGAAATGAGTAGGAATATCAAGGGCTCTATTAAGAGCTTCATTCCATCTAATAGAAAACAAAATACAAATGTGCTATAGTAATTAACTGTCTTACATTAATCTTGTTTTTTGAAACTAAAGCTAGAAATGCATATGTTTAGATACAAATGCAACATATTAAGGAGGCTGAATATTTGCTATATGGAAAAAAGTTCCAGAAGACAATGAAGAATTCAAGAAAACAGTCTACTGGCTAAAGCTTAATATCTTTTCAAGGAAATGACTGAAAGGAGGGTAAGCAGCCATTCTGGAGCACATGTGCCTCGGTGTTGTTCTGCCAACCCCACAGCATCAACACAAAGCAGTCTCTGGGCCTGCAGTTCACTCTCCCTTCTCCATAAACCCTTCCTAATTTACTCGGATTTCTAGACTGGAAGCATGCTGTTCAGTGACATGAGGAAGGGCCCTGCTTCTGCAGGGTCATCATCAAGTCTCCAGGCAACAACATGGAAAATGCCTATTATTCGTCTTCCTGTTCACCAGCCTCATGCTGGTCAGGTTTCAGCTTGTGATTGTGGGGTTTCTAGCTCGTGCTCATGGGTTTCAGCCTCTTCCTGATGGTCCTTTCCTGATTGTCTGAGTGCTCTGTGCTTCAGCATCAGAGATGGAGACTGCCTTGCAATGGCTACTCAACCAGCCCCGGCATTTGCTTTATCCAATTATCTCTCTATATCTACCTATCTATCTACCCATCCATCTATCCACTTACCTACCTACCTCTCTGTCATCTCTCTCCCACTAGTTCTGTTCTTTGATTGAACCCTGACTAGGATATAAAGTTTTGAGTTTTAAAACTTTCCATGATTTTTTAATTATTTAATTGTTAACCTCATTTAGCTGAGTCACTTTCAAGTCATAAAATAAGAAAGGTCCCTAATGTTAGTAGTTTCCTAACGTTACCATCTTTTACAACAATGATATATTTGTTAACACTAGCAAATTAACATTAGTATATCACTATTAACCAACCTTAGACTTTATTCAGCTGTTACTGGCTTTTCCACAAATGTTCCAAAAGACAGTCTAGGATGCCACACTGTATTCAGTCATCATATTTCCTTAATCTTCTCCAATCTCCAAGGTTTCTTAGTCCTTGGTTTTCTTGTTTTTCTCCCCATAACCTTAACAGCTTCAAAAAGTCCTAGTCATATATTTCTTTACATGTATTTCATTAGAGCAAACTTCAGTTTGCATTCAACTAACATTTTTCAGGATAAGTTTGGAATTACGAGTTTTCAAAAACACGACAGACCAGAGATTCCCTTATAATCATGCCCTATCAGGGATATGTGATGTCAACATGACCATGACTTGGCTAAGGTAGTTTCCAGCAGATATCTCCACTGTAAAATTACTCTTTTTCATATTCTAATCTCAATTTTTTTTAATTGGTGTAAACCTTTTTTTCTTCATGGTTAAATAGGATGCTTTTTAAGTTTTTCTGAATTAGATGCAATTCTGTAATAAATATATCAAAAATATAGATTCAAATAAAGCTAAATAAAAATCTAAACATAGAGGAATTTTCATAAAGTAACCATATATCTGATCAATATTGAGAAAGAGAGAAATCAAACTAGGATAGAGGAAGAGATGAAGACGGAAGGAAGAAAGGGAGGGAGAGAGGAAATTAAGAAAATCAGGCTCATCTCAATTTACGTTAACACATACAACGGCAAACATTTTGAAGATATTATTTATGATCTATTTTTGATATATGTCTAGATGGTGAAATGTATAAATATTATATAAGCTATATGCCCTCAAAAACTTCATATGCTAATAAATTATCTGAAAATATCATCAAAACCACTCTGGAAGATAGTTAAATGGCCCTTATTTTTTCTAAGTCAACTATAGTTTCGATCTAAAATTAAAAAAAACAATGGGCTGGGGAGGTGGGCATCAACATCACTGAGAAGCTCACTAGTGGCTAACTTTTTGTTCTGGGTTTTGGTGCACGATGCTATCATCGAACTGGGCTCTCTGCTATCACTAGGAATGACAGGGTCCCAAATAGTTGATGCTAGGTCCAGATCTCACTGATGAGAGAAAAAACAGTTATGTGGAGTTATGATAATGAAAGGCAGATTTGGAGTGGAAGCTAGTGATGTCTGATCAGCAGGGAACCATGGAAAGGCTTAATAGAGCATGAGCCTCTAGGGAGAATTTAGATGGGAAACTAATAAGGGTATGATAGCTGAATCAACAGAACTAAAAGAAATCAAGGAAAAAGTGATCATAAGTAGAACTGTAGCTAATTAATGACTCATATCCCACATCTTCCCAAGAAATAGTCATTTCTCAAAGGGAGCTGCCTCCATTTCTCCTTGGGAACAGCTTGCATCTAGTGACACACAAACAGTAGAACAGAGGCCTTATCCTTTTGCCTCCAGTTGGGACTTCTCTGGAAAACACCTCTCTTGCCTTTTCCTTCTTTCTCTGGAAAATCCAGCCTCCCTCACTCCATTACAGGCCACTTTTGTGAGCACTCTGATAGCTCCACTTGTCTGTAAATTTCCATCTTGTCTCTCTCTAGGACAACCTGATCTCTGATTTCAGACCCTTTGTTTCTGTGTCTTAAAATAAGAAGCTCTATCAGGGAGTGTATCATCCTGGGAGTGATCAAGACTATTTCGTTCACAGCACACTCAAGTATGCCTTACAATTAACTCCATATTTTAAACATGTTCCTATTGAAATAATCAACTCTAGTGTCTATCTTCTCATTGTATTTCATGGCTTTTTTTAAATTTAAAATAATAGCAAACGAAGCAACGGACAAACAATTAATTTCAAAAATATACAAGCAACTCCTGCAGCTCCATTCCAGAAAAATAAACAACCCAATCAAAAAGTGGGCCAAAGAGCTAAACAGACATTTCTCCAAAGAAGACATAAAAATGGCTAACAAACACATGAAAAGATGCTCAACATCACTCATTGTCAGAGAAATGCAAGTCAAAACCACAATGAGGTACCACTTTACACCAGTAAATTTTTAATTTTACAATTCATTAGCATTAATCCCATTCACTCTGCTTTACCCTATCATCACTATCTAAAACCAGAACACTTTCATCACCCCAAATAGAAACTCTGTACCCCTTATGCAGTAACTCCACATTCCCTAACCTCTATCTCTGTTCATTTACCTAATCTGAATCTTTCATGCTAGTGAAGTCATACAATATGTGAGCTTCTGTGTTAGGCTTGTCGACTACAAGTCATATCCCTGCATCTCCTCATATCTAGAGAAGGGCTAAATCCCTTCATGGTGACATCAGATCCTCATGACTAACAAAATACCTTTTGTAAAATGAGTGCTTAATGGAACTGAACTCTCCCTTCACCAAAACTTTATATTGACCTTCCCCCACTGCCACTTTGGAGCAGTCTTCTCAGAGCTATCTGAGATGCTGTCTCCCAGGCTGCATTCCTCATTTTGCCCCCAAATAAAACTTGCAGCTCTCAAGTTGAGAATCTTTTTTAGTCAAAAGGCCTCTTTCAATCAGCATAATGTTTTGTAGGTTTATCCATGTTGGTTCAATTCCTGGGTTAGGAAGATCCGCTGGAGAAGGGATAGGCTACCCACTCCAATATTCTTGAGCTGCCCAAGAAGCTTGAGCTCAGCTGGTACAGAATCTACCTGCAATGTGGGAAACCTGGGTTCAATCCCTGGGTTGGGAAGATCCCCTGGAGGAGGGAAAGGCTACCCACTCCAGTATTCTGGCCTGGAGAATTCCATGGACTGTATAGTCCGTGGGGTAGCAAAGAGTCGAACACGATTGAGCAACTTGCACTTTTCACTTTTCATGTTGGTGTAGCAACACCTCATTCCTTTCATAACCAAATAATACTTTACTGTATGAACACATCACAATTTGTGTATCCATTCATCTATTCATGGTCATTTGGGTGGTTTCCATTTTGTGTGTTTTTTTTAAATAAAAATTAAATATATTTAAGTGTAAAATATGTTTTGATATAAAGATATATGGTGAAATGATTACTATGGTCAAGTTAATTAACATTTACATCTCGAATTACCTTTGTTTTTTCTTGTGGCATAAATTTATAAGGAAGAGGGAAAAGTCAATGCTTTAGATTTCCTCACTGAGTTTGGGATAGGAACAAATACACTGGGGCAGAGTGATCATAGAAAAACTATCCACGGAAAAAATATGTTTCTGTTTCTTTCCTTGTTTTTCAGAAGTTTCCTTCTTCACTGGCAGTTTTAGGACGGGGGCAAAAGGACTTGGGTGACTGTCAAAAATCAATTCTTTCTAGTTGCTATTGTCTTAGGAGGTTAAAAATATTTCTTTAAAAACTTATTTTTAAACAATTTAAATCTATTAAACTTTTCCTGACCTAGCAAAAATGGATTGTAAAGTCAATTCCTTTTAGAGAATGTATTTATAGATAAATAAAACATTTTCAGATGACCCCTTCTAACTCATTCATGTTGCAAACGGAAAAGTGGATTCTTATTTGAAAGCATCTGCTCTATCGCCTTGCTTCAGGCCTACTAACCTCCAAATTTCCATAGGGATTATCATCTGTCCACAGACTTTCTAGTAGTCTTTTATTTGTACCAACTTTAACTTTTTCCCCATATGTTTGTTTTTCTTATATTTTAAGCTACGTGACCTTTCTGATTCTTCTGATAGTAGAGAAATAAAAGCTACATGCAAGAGGATCACCAGAGTTTTATAATGCAGACTCCAGCAGAACAGAAACTGAGATTAGGAAGGTAAGGGCATGGACACACACGGCTGCTTGGGGCCAAAAAATTATGACCACAACTGCAGCCAGTTTCATTTAAGTACTTTTTAGTTTCTGATGAAAAAGCACTAGCTTATCACCATGCTGACAACTGCAATCCTCCGTGGCCCTGGGCTTCTATCTTTTCTATTTGTTACCTAGTCAGCCACATGGAATTTAACAGCACACACACTAAAGTATCTAAGTAGACCTCAGTAAAAGACATGGAGCAAAGTTAATAAGAGCTTATGCCTTGTCAGGTGAAGAAATTGTTTCTTCCACCTAAGTACTACCGCCCATTTGCAGAGAGGAAACACAGACATGAAATTACTACATTATCAGTGAATCTCTCTGTTTTATCATCCATTGTTTTAGTGAAGGAAGAAGAAAGAATTTTCGTTGAATGGTGAAAAGTACAAGATTCCATAGTCAGTTAATAATTTTAGAGTGATTATATATTTCTGTGTCCTGATTGTCACTCCTACTTGGAAAAAAAATTCTTTATCTCTGTAAGACAGACTTTTTTTTTTTTCGCAAATGTTGTTTTTCACTTAAAATAATTGTGTTAAAAATTAAATATGTAGTTCCATTTTAATTATGGAATTGACAATCAAATTAAGAATTATAGGAAAATGAGGACAGCAATAGACTGAAACAGAAGTGCTGATGTCCAGTTAAGCTTCCTCATTTTACCAGGTTTAAAATATTTATCTGTTGTTCTTAGAGATCAATAAAATTATCATATGAATCAAAACATTAGTTGAAACCTCTGCTTTACTTTGGAATATGGGTAACTGTCAAAAGGACAAAGTATTTTTTAAATAGAAAGAAAACACTATGCTTGTTATAGGAATGTAATTTCCCCAAAACTTATGAGCTATCAACCTGATGATGTAATATATGCCATATAACAATTTTAAGTAGATGTTACTTATAATTTTGTTAAAAAAGCATTTGAACCTCACAGTAATTTATTAGTTTCCTCCATTATTTATAAAAATAATTTATTTGATAAAATATGTACCTTAATAATTACCTTTTCATCCTTTTCTATCATATACCTGACCTAACACTATCTAAAAGCATGTATAACAGCATGTTTACATATACTGGTATATGTCAGCAATTATATACTGGTTTCATGTCAGCAATTTTTTTGGTTTTTAGCTCTTGCCATTGGCATCAGGCAAGGGAAACTGACATTAAAAGTGAAACAGTCTTTGACACGTTTTCATGAAACTAGATTTTAACAACTTCATTCCTTTGAGTGTTTCCTTTATTAAAGTAATAGTAAACGAGACTAAAAACTTTTAAAATAAGTCAAAATATATTCTAGTACTTAAACTAGAACATAGCAAAAGTGGAAAAATGTGTAACTAAATCATATATATTCATCAAAAAATTTCTTAGACAAAAACAAGTGATGTTAGCAATATTTCCTCCAGTTCCCATTTCTCTGATCATTTCTCTCAAATGACGGAATTTGGCCTCACTTAAACAGTAGCTAATTTCCTTTTTTTCCCTGTTCTGCAGAATAATATCCAAGAATCTGAATATAGGCTAGGTATCCTACACATCAACTGTGAATAAATCTGTTCAGAAAAAAGAGATCTGTAGAAAGCAAGCAATTTTGATTATTTTCATTACACATTCAAGTATCTATTGAAAGTCTCCTTACTTAAATCTGGATATTCAACCTACATTACCTAGAATATTGTTAGACAAAAAAGATTAGGCATTAAGAAGCATTATTATGAAAATTTCAGTGAGATATTTCAAAGAAATAAAACAAATAATGTTAAAATTTGGATGAAAGCATAAAAACTCTGAATATCCAAAGCAATCTCGAAAATAAAGACCAAAGCTGGAAGCATGATGCTCCCTGATTTCAAACTAGACTACAAAGGTATAGTAATTAAAGCAATATTATGTGAGCATAAAAACATATAGATCAATGCAACAGAGAGACCAGAAGAAAACTCACACATACATGATGAATTAATTTATGACAAACAAGATAATGTTATACAATGGGGAAGGGAGATTCTTTTCAATAAACGGTGTTAAAAATTTGGACAGCCATATGCAAGGGAGTGAAATTGTACCCTTTTCTTACAACATGTACTAAAATAAACTCAAAATGAATAAAAGACTTGAAATTAAGTCCTAAAACCATAAAATTCCTAGAAACAAACATAAATGGCAAGTTGCTTGATAGAGGTCTTAGGGATGACAAATTTTTGTTTATAATCTGAGCAAAAACAAAAGCAACAAAAACAAAAACAAGTGGGACTACATCATACTAAATGCTTCTATAAAACAAACAAACAAAAATCAACAAAATGAAAAGGAAACCAACTGAATAGGAGAAATATTTTCATGTCATATATCTGATAAGAGGTTAATAATCCAAAATATGTAAAGAACTCATACAAATAGAGAGCAAAAAAGAAAAAGTAATTAAAAATCTGATAGAAAATCTGAAGAAACATTTTCCCAATGGCATACAGATGGCCAACAGGTAGATGAAAAGATCCTCAACATCATTAATCATCAGGGAAATGCAAATCAAAACCACAACCAGATATCACCTCACCCATGTAAACATGGCTATTATCAAAAAGACAAGGGATAATAAGTATTGGCAAGAATATGGAGAAAAGGCAACACTTAATTGTATAAACTTGATGGGAATGTAAACTGATTCAGCCATTATGGAAACTACTGTGGAGTTTCCTGAAAAAAATAAGAATAGAACTACCATATGATCCAGCTATTTCACTTCAGGTTACTTATTTAAAGAAAATGAAAACTTCCACCAAAAAAGATATATGCACCCCCATGTTCATTATAGCATTGTTTATTTTAAAAAAATGGGAACAAATTAACTGCCCATTGATAAATGAAAAAAGTATAGGATATAGATAGATAAACACATAAAGATAGATCACAATGAACTATTTTTCAGTCATTAAAAAAAGAATAAATTCATGCCATTTGTAACAAATATAGATGGACCCTGGAAGAATTATGCTAAGTGAAATAAGTCAGAGTAAGACAAGTACCATATAATTTTCTTACATGTGGTATCCAAAACAAACCAAAAACAACATCATAGATACAGAAACAGATTGGTAGGTGTCAGAGATGGAGACTGGAGGTGGGATCAATGGGTGAAAGGGGTCAAAAATAAAAAGATAAAAAAAAAACAACCAAGTCTTGTTTGAAATCAGAGAGGTAGAATCAAGATCAGTGAGCATTACTCTAAAATGATAAACTTTCTTTTAATTGAAATTATCCAGTTATAAATAAATCAGTCATTTACCACTTCAATTCAGTTCAGTTCAGTTCAGTACCTCACTTGTGTTCGACTCTTTGCGACCCCATGAATCGCAGCACGCCAGGCCTCCCTATCCATCACCAACTGCTGGAATCTAACCAAACCCATGTCCATCGAGCCGGTGATGCCATCTAGCCATCTCCTCTTCTTTCATCCACTTCTCCTGCCCTCAATCCTTCCCAGAATCAGGGTCTTTTTCAATGAGTCAACACTTTGCATGAGGTGGCCAAAGTATTGGAGTTTCAGTTTCAACATCACTCCTTCTAATGAATATTCAAGACTGATTTCCTTTAGGATGGACTGGTTGGATCTCCTTGCAGTCCAAAGGACTCTCAAGAGTCTTCTCCAACACCACAGTTCAAAAGCATCAATTCTTCGGCGATCAGCTTTCTTCACAGTCCAACTCTCACATCCATATATGCCCACTGGAAAAACCATAGCCTTGACTAGAAGGACCTTTGTTGGAAAAGTAATGTCTCTGCTTTTCAATATGGTATCTAGGTTGGCTATAACCTTCCTTCCAAGGAGCAAGCGTCTTTTAATTTCATGGCTGCAATCACCATATGCAGTGATTTTGAAGCCCTCCAAAAGTCAAGTCTGACACTGTTTGCACTGTTTCCCTTCTATTTCCCAGGAAATGATGGGACCAGATGCCATGATCTTAGTTTTCTGAATGTTGAGCTTTAAGCTAACTTTTTCACTCTCCTCTTTCACTTTCATCAAGAGGCTCTTTAGTTCCTCTTCACTTTCTGCCATAAGGGTGGTGTTGTCGGCGTATCTGAGGTTATTGATATTTCTCCTGGCAATCTTGATTCCAGTTTGTGCTTCCTCCAGCCCAGCATTTCTCATGATGTATTCTGCATATAAGTTAAATAAGCAGGGTGACAGTATACACCCTTGACATACTCCTTTTCCTATTTGGAACCAGTCTGTTGTTCCATGTCCAGTTCTAACTGGTGCTTCCTGACCTGCATACAGGTTTCTCAAGAGACAGGTCAAATGGTCTGGTATACCCATCCCTTTCAGAATTTTCCACAGTTTATTGTGATCCACACAATCAAAGGCTTTGGCATAGTCAATAAAGCAGAAATAGATGCTTTTCTGGAAATCGCTTGCTTTTTTGAAGATCCATCAGATGTTGGCAATTTGATCTCTGGTTCCTCTGCCTTTTCTAAAACCAGCTTGAACATCTGGAAGTTCACGATTCACGTTATCGCTGAAGCCTGACTTGGAAAATTTTGAGCATCACTTTACTAGCTTGTCAGACAAGTGCAATTGTGTGGTAGTTCGAGCATTCTTTGGTATTGCCTTTCTTTGGGATGGGTATGAAAGCTGACCATTTCCACTCCTGTGGCCATTGCTGAGTTTTCCAAATTGGCTGGCATATTGAGTGCAGCACTTTCACAGCATCATCTTTCAGGATTTGAAATAGCTCAACTGGAATTCCATCACCTTCACTAGCTTTGTTCATAGTCATGCTTCCTAAGGCCCACTTGACTTTTCATTCCAGGATGTCTGGCTCTAGGTGAGTGATCATACCATAGTGATTATCTCTGTCATGAAGATCTTTTTTGTACAGTTGTTCTGTGTATTCTTGCCACCTCTTCTTAATATCTTCTGCTTCTGTTAGGTCCATACCATTTCTGTCCATTATCAAGCCCATCTGTGCATGAAATGTTCCCTTGGTATCTCTAATTTTCTTGAAGAGATCTCTAGTATTTCCCATTCTAATGTTTTCCTCTATTTCTTTGCATTGATGGCTGAGGAAAGCTATTCTTTGGAACTCTGCATTCAGATGGGAATATGTTTCCTTTTCTCCTTTGCTTTTCGCTTCTGTTCTTTCACAGCTAATTTGTAAGGCCTCCTCAGATAGCCATTTTGCTTTTTTGCATTTCTTTTTATTGGGGATGGTCTTAATCCCTGACCTCCATTCATCAGGCACTCTGTCTATCAGATCTAGTCCCTTAAATCTATTTCTTACTTCCACTGTATAATCATAAAGGACTTGATTTAGGTCATAACTGACTGATCTAGTGGTTTTCCCTATTTTCTTCAATTTAAATCTGAATGTGGCAATAAGGAGTTCATGATCTGAGCCACAGTCAGCTCCCAGTCTTGTTTTAGCTGACTGTATAGAGCTTCTCCATCTTTGGCTGCAAGGAATATAATGAATCTGATTTTGGTGTTGACCATCTGGTGATGTTCATGTGTAGAGTCTTCTCGTGTTGTTGGAAGAGGGTGTTTGCTATGAACAGTGCGTTCTCTTGGCAAACTCTGTTAGCCTTTGCCCCACTTCATTCTGTACTCCAAGGCCAAGTTTGCCTGGAGAAGGGAATGACAAACCACTTCAGGATTCTTGCCTTGAGAACTCCATGAACAATAAGAAAAGGCAAAATGAGAGGATACAGAAAGAGGGACTCCCCATGTCAGTAGGTGCCTGATATGCTACTGGAGATCAGTGGAGCAATAACTCCAGAAAGAATGAAAGGATGGAGCCAAAGCAAAAACAGTACCCAGTTGTGGATGTGAATGGTGATAGATGCAAGGTCTTATGCTGTAAAGAGCAATATCACATACGTCCATGAATCAAGGCAAATTGCAAGTGGTCAAACAGGAGATGGCATGAGTGAACGTCGAAATTGTAGGAATCAGCAAACTAAGATGGACTGGAATGGGTGAATTTAACTCAGATGACCATTATATCTACTACTGTGGGCAGGAATCCCTTAGAAGAAATGGAGTAGCCATCATGGTCAACAAAAGGGTCTGAAATGCAGTAGTTGGATGCAATCTCAAAAATGACAGAATGATCTCTGCTCATTTCCAAGGAAAACCATTCAATATCACAGCAATCCAAGCCTATGCCCCAACCAGTAATGCTGAAGAAGCTGAACTTTAACGGTTCTATGAAGACCTACAAGACCTTTTAGAACTAATACCCAAAAGAGATGTCCTTTTCATTACAGGGGACTGGAATGCGAAAGTAGGAAATCAGGAAACACCTGGAGATTTTAATTTAGGTAATGTTCAATTATATAAAAGGCAAATTAACAGAAATAAAAGTTTACATAGACAAATCTATACTCTGAAAGAAGTGTTTCAACACATACTATATAGTAAATGATAGGATAAAAACACCAAAAATCAGTAAGTAGTTAGAAGTGAAGAGCATGAATAGAAAATTTGGCACTAATTGGTGTATATAAAGCACCAAACAGCAAAATAGTTCAAATTTTTTATCAGACTAGGATAATTAGCAAAACTAATCATATATTGAGTTAAAAAGACTTAAAAATACTTAAAGAGTTAAAAATTAAAATTAAAAATTAGTTTAAATTAAATATTAAATTTAATAATTTGTTATTTTTAATTTAATTTTGCTTTATTAGTAATTTAAATTACTTTAGTACTTTAAATTATTAAAATTAAACATTAACTTAATTTTAAAATTGAGGTAAAAACTCTTTAGACTTTCAAAGGATTTAAATCAGAGAATTTTCTCTAAAATGATAAAAAATAAATAAATGATCTGGATATTGAACAAAATTAAAGAAGAAAAAGCACAAATAACCCACATCAAGAATGATAAAGGAGATATTACCAAAAGTATGAAAATAAAACAACTGCTTGAAAAATCAAATTTCAACTAATTTAAAGATTTAAAATTCCCAGAAATACACAATTCATGAAAACTGACAAAAAAAGAGTGATAGTATCATTTCACTTATATTAGATTTGTACTTTACAATGATCTTATCAATTACTATGAAATGTTTGGATATAAACATTTAGAAGAGAAATTATACACATTATACAAAAGACTCTTCCAGAGCACAGAAAAAAGGAAAAAGGAAAGTGAAAGTGTTAGTCCCTTAGTGGTGCAGCCTCATAGACTGTAGCCCGTCAGGCTCCTCTGTCCATGGGATTTCCCTGGCAAGAATACTGGAATGGGTTGCCATTCCCTTCTCAAGGGGATCCTCCCAACCAATGGACTGAACCAGCGTCTCCTGCATTACAGGGAGATTCCTTACTGTCTGAGCCACCAAAGACTTCCCCCAACTTCTTTTATAAGATCAGTTTACTTTGATAACAAACCTGAAAAGACATCACAAGAAATAAAATTTATACCAATGTCTCTCATAAAACAACAGATGCAAAATTCCAAACAAAATACTTTAGCAGAACAATGCATTACAAACAGATGAGTTGGTTGTAGGAAAAAGCAGTAGATAAACAAATGCCTTCCTAAAGATATTTAATTCCTAATCCCTAGAACCTAGGATTTTGCAGATGTGATTAATCAAAAGATTTTAGAGATTCAGGAGATTAGTTTTGGGTTATGCAGGTAGAATCAATGTAATCACAAAGGTCCTTATAAGAAGGAGACAGAAAGATCAGGGTCAGTTCAGTTCAGTTCAAGTCAGTCACGCAGTTGTGTCCAACTCTTTGCGAACCCACGGACTGCAGCACACCAGGCCTCCCTGTCCATCACCAACTCCCGGAGTTTACTCAAACTCATGTCCATTGAGTCAGTCATGCCATCCAACCATCTCATCCTCTGTCATCCCCTTCTCCTCCCGCCTGCAATATTTCCCAGCATTGGGGTCTTTTCCAATGACTCAGTTCTTTCGTGGCCAAAGTACTGGAGTTTCAGCTTCAGCATCAGTAGGGTCAGTAGGAGATATATTACAGAAACTGATTCTGTGAATTATGTTACCTTAATATGGCAAAAAGTACTTTGTAGGTAAGATTATGGTTGGAGATATTGAGATGAAGAAATTTTCCTAGACTACAGGAGTATCATTCAATTTAATCACATAGATCTTTTAAAGCAGAGAATCATCTTTGGCTGTCTCAGAGACATGTGATGTGAGAGAACTTATAGTTAGTGGCTTTGAAAATGAAGAAAAGGAGCCAGGAGCCAAAGAATGTGTATGATCTCTAGAACCTGAGAATAGCCATCATCAGATAATTTGGGGAAAAAATAATAGGAAAATAGATTCTACATCAAGGCACTGAATTTCGCCAATAACCTGAATTATCAAGGAAACCTATCTTCCTCATTGGAGGAAACAAACCCTCCATTAAAACATGCAGAATAAAATGCAATCTTGCAGACACCTTTATTTTAGCATATGTGATGGGCTTCTGACCTGTAGAATTGCAAGATAATAAATGTGCATCATGTAAGCTGCTAAATCTGTGGCAGCAATAGAATATGAATGCAGATAGTGAAAGTGATTTAATATTGAATAATTTAAACAACATAATTCTACAAGAGGAAAAAAGAAAAATCATACCATCATCAAAACAGATTGTGGAAAAATCATTTCTTTGGTAAACTGCATTAATGTTAATGACAAAAACCACTTTACAAATAGAAATAAAAAGAAATGTTCTTAATGCTATAAAGGTTAATTTTAAAGCTATATAAAAAATTTTCCTGTTGGTGAAAGGTTAATATTTTTGTTTTCAGTTCAGTTCACTTTAGTTGCTCAGTAGTGTCCAATTCTTTGCAACCCCAGGGACTGCAACACGCCAGGCTTCCCTGTCCATCACCAACTCCCAGAGCTTCCTCAAACTCATGTGCATTGAGTTAGTGATGCCATCCAACCATCTCAGCCTCTATTTTGCCCTTCTCCTCCTGCCTTCAATCTTTCCCAGCATCAGGGTCTTTCCTAATGAGTCAGTTCTGCACA
Source organism: Antilocapra americana (assembly GCA_007570785.1). Classification (NCBI taxonomy): domain Eukaryota; kingdom Metazoa; phylum Chordata; class Mammalia; order Artiodactyla; family Antilocapridae; genus Antilocapra; species Antilocapra americana. The sequence continues at coordinate 26,294,823 of ML661338.1, read as the reverse complement.
TCAGATGGCCAAAGTATTGGAGCTTCAGCATCTGTCCTTCCAATGAATATTCAGGACTGATTTCCTTCAGGATTGACTGGTCTGATCTCCTTGCAGCCCAAGGGACTCTCATTTTAGAGAACTGAGAGAAGATAAAGATGCCCACTGTGACCATTCTTAAAAGCCCAAATGAGAAAAGAGGGTGTCAACATGGCATATTGATTACAAATTTCCCCCCATCCACCACTTCTCTCTGAATCTGTTTTTGCAATGTGACTTAGTCACTTCTCCCTTCAAGAGATGAAGTCTATCCCTGCTCCCTTGAACCTGGTATGTTTTGTAAATGGATTTGACTGATAGAACATGGCAGAAGCATTAGCGTGACAGTTTCTCAGATAGGCCTAAAGAAGCGTTTACACTTCTACTCTCTTTCACCAAGAGAAAACACTTCAGGTAGCCTGCTGAAATGACTAGCAAAGTTGAGGTTATACATGCTGCTGCTGCTGCTAAGTCACTTCAGTCGTGTCCGACTCTGTGCAACCCCACAGACGGTAGCCCACCAGGCTCCTCCGTCCACGGGATTCTCCAGGCAAGGACACTGGAGTGGGTTGCCATTTCCTTCTCCAATGCAGAAAAGTGAAAAGGGAAAGTGAAGTCCCTCAGTTATGTCTGACTCTTAGCGACACCATGGACTGCAGCCTACTAGGCTCCTCCATCCATGGGATTCTCCAGGCAAGAGTACTGGAGTGGGGTGCCATGCCTTCTCCAAAGGTCATACATGACACTCAACCTATCCCCCACCAGATAAGAAACTCCAACCAGGTTTAGAAGTCACCTGTGTGACCTCTAGCTGACTGCTAATACATGAATGAGCCCAAATGAGACCAGAGGGAAAGTCCAGATTATCCATAGATTAATGAGTAAAAATTTCAACCAGTTAAGCCACTCTGTTCACAATGCTTTGATATTCAACACTGCTGTGACAATGGAGAACTGATAGCGGGGATCAAAGTATTTGTAGAGGAAATACAACAGACCTAGTCTCTGGTAGACAGTGATTTATATTCAACTACTTTTACGTAAGTAATTTATATGTATACACACACACACACACACACACACACACACACACACACACGGTTAGTTCAACATATATATATAATATATATGATTAATTCAAAAAATACAATTATAGGTGTATTAATTTTATTTATACTGTGATAATTTCAAAATAACCCTGGGTAGAATTTATTGACTACCGAATACATACCTATGTAAGCACTGACTCTTCTTAAGAGAGTTAAACAATTTTTAAAAAATTATTAACTGGTTATAATGGAAGGGAGAACTAACCAAATACTAACTGTATAGTGATGAAGAAATGAGTATGTTCAAAAAAACTTATAAATTATTTATCCTCTAAGGAAAAACAATATATTTAGCATACACTGTATTTTCAGGTACAAAAAAGAAAAAAAGAGTTTAAGAATTCAGCCTATATGTTCTGTTAGCTCAAAGCTGACAAATTTATTTTTCTCAAACTGCTCAATGCCCACTGTTCTTTTTGTCTCTCCACTACTACATTTATCTTGAAGAAAGTAGGACCAAGGAAAATAAGTACTCCCTGCCCATCCATCTTGATAACTTAATGCTTCTCTCTGCCTGCAGCATTGTACATTAACGTTTTGAGCAAAATCTATAGGTCAATCAATCTCTTGTTTGAACCAAAGTGCCAATCTGTCATGTACTTTAATGCTCTCTCTCTCTTCTAACCAAATTTTAGACTCTGAATTCATTTTTCTAGATGATTCTGTCAATGTGCTGCATGATAGAAAACAAGTCGTATGTTAGCCATGCTCGCACACTACCTGATAAGCATCACCATGAACTACTGCTTGATAGATGGCCACATTAATGTAAATATATCGTTATTATAAATCTCTGAACCATAGAATCTTTCCCTCAAAGAAAAATCCTAATATCATGCTAGTCACGAAAGGAAAATAAAAGGAAAATTTTTTGACATTCTAAAATATTTTCCCACCATTTCACAAGAATACTGCATAAAAGAGGCTATCTAATTAGAGAAAATTATCTAGTACAATTCATTAAAAATTATAACCATAAACAGTATTTGCAGTATACCCTAAGGGAAAGTTACTTGGACTTTTTGAGTTTCAATTTCTTCTCTTGCAGAATGTACTTATGATACATGCTAAGACCAACAGAAATTCATAGATAAATATTTTTATTCAGCCATGTCCGACAGTCTGCGACCCCACGGACTATATAGTCCATCAGATTTCTCTATCCATGGGATTCTCCAAGGAAGAATACTGGAGTGAGTTAGCCATTCCCTTCTCCAGGTGATCTTCCTGGCCGAGGAATCAAATTCATGTCTCCTGCATTGCATGCAGATTCTTTACCATCTGAGCCACCAGTGAAGCCCTAATTTAAACTTAATCACAACAATATACAAACTAAGTAACAAAGTATATGGAAACATTTTAGTGAGATGTTGATTCAAATAGATAGTTGATAAATGTCAGACTCTGTCTTAAGACACGTGTTTGGTAATGTGACAAAAACTTGCCATGTCTCATTTACTAAAGTAGATGTCACCACTTTACTCAAAAGACTACAAGCAAGTAATCTCAATCGCTACTTCTGCCTGGCACCTTGGGAACCCTTAGTAGGATTCCTGAGAAAAGAAACCATATAACACAAATCAAAAGTACATGCCACATAGCCAAACACAGAAGAGTTTATTATAAGAATTCTTAGTAATTTATCTTCCTAGCCCTGTAATTGTTCTCCTCATATAACAATGAAATATAACCACCAAAAGTTGATATAACTTTTGGCTGCCTTTCTACTTTTAGATGGATACTCAGATCTTATGGCCCAATATATTGACCTGAAATATTAAATCTGTCAAAACATACTAACTGAACTCAACTGAATTGATATGCTCCTAAAAAAAAAAAAAAACTGAATTGATATGCTCCTTTAGTTCATGCTACTCAATGTAACAGGAAACTTTATCATTTGCAATTTTCCATTCCTGTAAGGCCCTTAATCCTCACCCCACATTTAATCTTTCTCTTTCTTTACTCCTTTCTTTTTTCTTTCTTTCCTCCCATCAATCCTTTTTTTCTAGCCTTCCTTTCTTAAAATACAAAAACAATAATGCCACTTACCAAGTCACACCAAACTCTGAAAGCAAATTTCTCTTCACTAGTAATAATTACAAAGTTTCTGTAAGTCAATTTGTCCACAAATGTATTGACTTGCTGAGAGAGTTGATATGAAAAAGCAGAGCAGGACATGTCCATATTAAAAGCCTCGAATAGAGTAATGGGACCATGAGTGGACCTCCCCATGGCCTATGATGTCTGCCCTAAGAGGAATAAAAGGAGTCAGAATAAATATTACCTTGCAGTAAATATCATCCACATACATTGTTGGGAAAGGTGGGGTTGAGATCTACTCAGAAATACAAAACAGAAAGCCTAAAAGCAGAGAACTAAAAACAGTATGGTTAAAATACAAATATTATCAAATAATCCTAAGATGATCTATAGTTCAGTTCAGTTCAGTCACTCAGTGGTGTCTGACTCTGCGACCCCATGGACTGCAGCTTGTCAGGCCTCCCTGTCCATCACCAACTCCTGGAGTTCACCCAAAGTCATGTCCATTGAGTTGGTGATGCCATCCAACCATCTCATCATCTGTCAGCCCCTTCTCCTCCTGCCTCCAATCTTTCACAGTATCAAGGTATTTTCCAATGAGTCAGTTCTTTGCATCAGGTGGCCAAAGTATTGGAGTTTCAGCTTCAGCATCAGTCTTTTCAATGAATATTCAGGACTCATTTCCTTTAGGATGGAATGGTTAGATCTCCTTGCAGTCCAAGGGACTCTCAAGAGTCTTCTCCAAAACCACAGTTCAAAAGCATCAATTCTTTGGTGCTCTGCTTTCTTTATAGTCTAGCTCTCATATCCATCTATACATGACTACTGGAAAAACCATAGCCTTGACTAGACAGGTATTTGTTGGAAAAATGATGTCTCTGCTTTTTAAAATGCCATCTAGATTAGTCATAACATTTTTCCAAAGAGCAAGCATCATTTAATTTCATGCCTGCAGTCACCATCCTCACTGATTTTGGAGCCTCAAAAAATAAAGTCTGTCACTGTTTCCACTGTTTCCCCATCTATTTGCTATAAAGTGATGAGACCAGATGCTGTGATCTTAGTTTTCTGAATGTTGAGTTTTAAGCCAACTTTTTCACCCTCCTCTTTCATTTTCATCAAGAGGCTCTTTAGTTCTTCTTCACTTTCTGCCATAAAGGTGGTGTCATCTGCATATCTGAGGTTATTGATATTTCTCCTGGCAATCCTGATTCCAACTTGTGCTTCATTAGTCCAGCATTTCTCATGATGTACCCTGCATATAAATTAAATAAGCATGGTGACAATATACAGCCATGATGTACTCCTTTCCCATTTTGGAACCAGTCTGTTGTTCCATGTCCAGTTCTAACTGGTGCTTCCTGACCTGCATATAGGTTTCTCAAGAGGGAGGTCAAGTGGTCTGGTGTTCCCATCTTTCAGAATTTTCCAGTTTATTGTGATCCACACAGTCAAAGGCTTTGGCATAGTCAATAAAGCTGAAAGAGTTTTTCTGGAACTCTCTTGCTTTTGCAATGATCCAACTCATGTTGGCAATTTGATCTCTGGTTCCTTGGCCTTTTCTAAATCCTTTGAACATCTGGAAGTTCATGTTTCACATACTATTAAAGCCTGGCTTGGAGAATTTTGAGCATTACTTTACTAGCATGTGAGATGAGTGCAATTGTGAGGCAGTTTGAGCATTCTTTGGCATTGCCTTTCTTTGGGATGGGTATGAAAACTGACCATTTCCAGTCCCATGGCCACTGCTGAGTTTTCCAAATTGGCTGGTATACTGAGTGCAGCGCTTTTACAGCATTATCTTTTAGGATTTGAAACAGCTCAACTGGAATTCCATCACCGCTACTTGCTTTGTTCATAGTGATGCTTCCTAAGGCCCACTTGACTTCACATTCCAGGATGTCTTGCTCTAGGTGAGTGATCATACCATCGTGATTATCTGGGTCATGAAGACCTTTCTTGTATAGTTCTTCTGTGTATTCTTCCCACCTCTTCTTAATATCTTCTGCTTCTGTTAGGTCCATACCATTTCTTTCCTTTATCATGCCCATCTTTGCATGAAATATTCCCTTGGTATCTCTAAGTTTCTTGAAGAGATCTATAGTCTTTCCCATTCTGTTGTTTTCCTCTATTTGCACTGATCAATGAGGAAGGCTTTCTTACCTCTCCTAGCTAATCTTTGGAACTCTGCATTCAAATAGGGATTATCTTTCCTTTTCTCCTTTGCTTTTTGCTTCTGTTCTTTGCACAGCTGTTTGTAAGGCCTCCTCAGACAGCCATTTGCTTTGTTGCATTCTCCCCCCCCTTGGGGATGGTCTTGATCCTTATCTCCTGTACAATGTCAGGAACCTCTGTCCATAGTTCTTCAGGCACTTTGTCTTTCAGATCTAATCCCTTGAATCTACTTGTCACTTTCACTGTATAAACATAAGGGATTTGATTTAGGTCATACCTGAATGGTTTAGTGGTTTGCTCTAGTTTCTTCAATTTAAGCCTGAATTTGACAATAAGGAGATCATGATGTCAGCTACAGTCAGCTCCCAGTCTTGTTTTTGCTGACTGTATAGAGCTTCTCCATCTTTGGCTGCAAAGAATATAATCAATCTGATTTTGGTGTTGACCATCTGGTGATGTCCATGTGTAGAGTTTTCTCTTGTGTTGTTGGAAGAGGGTGTTTGCTATGACAAAACTCTTGGCAAAACTCTGGCCTATAGCATAACACTCTGAAAGTTTTGCTTCATTGCTAACTTTGAAAATGAGTACCAGCCAAAAGAAAAGAATGAACCCTAATTTTTTCAAGTCCCTGATAACCAGTTTCTGAATATGTCTATGCTGGCTGCAGATTGCTTAAAGGAATATTTCTATGCTTACACATATAATTATACTGGTTCTTAATAAGACTCATGTCCTCAGCTTATTACTACTGGGCTAAGCTAATATGAAATTAAATAATCCAACCCAATTTTTCCTTGAGAGAGAGAATGACTCACAAGGAAATGTTGTGTTCCATTCTTTGTATAGCTAGAATTTATTAGACAATTCATATTCATAATAAAATAAATAATTCTGTATGCATCCTTCTCTATTAAAATAAAGACTGTTGTTTTCAATTATTCTTCCATGGACTCACTAAATATAGAGAAAATTCAAAGTTTAGTTTAAAATCATTGGGTAATGGACAAATATGATATTATGTGCCTCTTCCAAAGAACCATTGTAATCATCCAAAAATTTACAAGGGAATAAACAAGATATTTTATTCTTTATTACCACACTGCTGTTATCAACATTGATTTTTTTTTTTTTTTTTTTTGGTCTGTCAGTACTGGCACTACTCTCAAGATTGTATCACTAAGCATTATGATCTATGGGTCTTATGAGTGCCTAGAGCTGTGGGTGAATGCCAACACTTTGAATTTCAACCTCATGTGTTTCTTTTATAGGTCTGTAGATATTACCTCTGAGATCTAGTTATATTCCCAAGTATGTCAGCATTCGGCGTAAATTCACTACGTAGTCAGCAGGTTGCAATTGTTGAGACAAGATTTCTAAGAACCCACATAGAGAAAGACGAAGCTTCCTTTTCAGAGGGCCATGTGAGCAATAAGAAAGTCTTCTGGCTCTGGATCAGGGTTATTGTCTTTGACTATCAAGCAGTGGGATATGGAAACTTCAAGTAGAAAGCAGTAACAAAGCAACAAAATTGCTCAGGTGAGGTCTGCCTAAAATTTAGATGAATATGGCCAGACAAGGTAGAAACAGAATAAATTCTCTCTCAACCTATAATAAAATGTAGAGGTATTTACCAGACTAACATATATGTGTGAGTGTAACAGGAAAAAAAAAAAAAAGAAAACAATTAGAATACTGAATTTTTTTTTCCTTTTTTGGTTAGAAAAAAGGTAGAATTACCTTGTCTCTGTCTCTCTCATATATATGGCATTATTTATTAACTATAATTATTATTTACTCCATAGAAAAGGCTGAGAAAATGTTATCTGAATAGCACTTATGAAATAAATAGAATTTGAAAAACCTAACATGATTTTATATAAAAATGACATTGATATTGAAGCACTGTGGAAAGAAATCCTGTCTTGTTTTCTTAATTACATCTGTGATGAACACAGGACTACTGAAATTGATAAAGATTAACACAAGTGCATGCATCTGTGCTCAGTCACTTCAATAGTCTCTGATTCTTTGCAACCCTATGGACTATAGCACGCCAGTCTCAGCTGTCCACGGGATTTTCTAAGCAAGAACCCTAGAGTGAGTTGCCACCCTCTCCTCCAGGAGATCTTCTCAATCCAGGTATCAAACCAGTTTCTCCTGTATCTCCTGCATTGCAGGTAGATTCTTTACCCACTGAGCCACCTAGGAATTCCTAACACAAGTAGATTTTGCTAAATAAAATTATTTGTAATAACATGTCCTAGTTTTAAATAACCAGAGAAAAAGTACTGAATTAAAAAAACTGACTTTGGTTATCAATTTATTTTTAAAATTAAATGGAAAATGTAAATGCATTCTTTTTTCAGTTAATTTCAACTTTTCTTCACTTCTCCCCATGGACTTCTTTCCAATTATGATATGTCAAAGAAATATAGATTTGTCTCTGTTTCCTAAAATAATGTGCTCTTTTTCCATGGGCAATTTTTCCATTTATTCCTGACCCTTGAATTGTGCTATTTGCAAAAAAAAAAAAAAAATCTTGACATTTGTTCAGCTGATACTTAAAGTTGTGTAAGCTTTAGTTATAATTACAAACTGTACAATTCAGAGAGATACTGAGATATGTAATATAAAACAAAATAGTACTGTGAGGTATGACATCAGCAGACTGGCAGAATAGTTTTCCACTATCTTCCCCACAAAATCACCAATTTAGTTATCACTCAGGATGGGAGTGACTTTGTGGCAATCTGAGAATTCAGCAGAGAAGCTCTCGCTCAAGACTGGCGGAAAAAAATCTAAGATCAAGGAATAATTTCACTTTACTCACGTCAACCCCCTCCAAGATGAGAAGCCGAGTACCAAGAAGACCTGAGCCAATGGTGTCTCCCACTGGGAAAAAGTGAGAGCTTCTAAATGAGCCCCTGGATTCTGCGGGAGATACTTTTAGAGAGGTCCATGGCTTTCTCACCTCACCCAGAATACTGAGGAGTGCTGCCACATGACTGGGGATGGGTCAGAAAGGGGCTGGGACAGCAGCTGCACACAAACCCCGCAAGAATGTCCCCGAGTGGGAACAAGACGTGTGGAGCCAGGATATCCACAGAAAGGCTCTGAGAATGCTTCAGGATCCCTAGTAGGGCTGACTGGAGGTATTTCTTTCCCAAACTAGTCAGTAAAATCTGCAGGAGATGAAAGCATATTGAAATGCAAGAGAGCAATGAAATGCTTCAAGGAAGATGAAAAATCAAGGAAACATGACACCACCAGAGAGCTATAATAATTTTCCAATAACTGACCACAAAGTAAGGCAAATGTGCAAGTTGCTCCTCAAGTAATTCAAAACAGTTGTTATAAGAAAGCTCAGTAAGCTGTCAGAAAACACAGAAAGATGATTCAATGAAATCTGATACATGAATGGATAAAGATTATATATATGTGTGTGTGTGTCTACATATATGTATACACTGACTCAATGGACATGAGTTTCAATAAACTCTGGGAGATAGTGGAGGACAGAGAAGTCTAGCATGTTGCTGTCCAGGGGGTCACAAAGAGTCTAACATAACTTAGTGACTTAGCAACAACAATACACACACACACACACACAACAAAACCAGAACTGTAAACCACGTCATCTCACACAAAGTTTAGTGACATGTTTAAAATTCAATATATTTATTTTTTTCTTTATAAAACAAAAAGTATATTGTCACTGAAAAAATATTTTAAAAAATCCCTTCATGAGGATCCAAAGATAATCACTTGATACTCTTGATATATATGTCTTACAGCTTTATTTTTCTTCCCCCTTCTCGTCCTTATTTTCTACATTTCTTCTTTCTTGCCTTCATTCCATCTCTCCTTACTTCTCTCCACCCCACCTTATATTCTTCTTTGTATCTGCCTGTTATCTGCCTGTTGTTCTTTAGTAGCATATCTGCCCTTTATCCTCTATTTCCTGGCAGTGGCTTCCTACTAACTCCTAACAAGAAGCACTGATGGGAAAACAAAATGGCAGAGGAGTAGGTGGATGTGGAGTGCATCTCTCTCTCACGGATATGTCAGGAATACACCTTAAGACACAGAAGTGCATGCAGAACACCAGCTGAGAGCAAACAGGAGTACCTGACCAGTGGAAAAGAATATACAGAACCATGCAAAATTCCGTAGGATGAAGGAACTAGGGGAAAAAAATAGGAGTGTTAGTAGGACTGGACCTGCCCTCAGCAGGTGAGAAAACTTAAGCAGGGGTCAGATCCCTATCCCCACAAAGGGGCCATTGTTTGAGTCAGAGGAGAAACATTTAAAGCTAAAAGTGAAACAGCAGATCTGTGGCAGCCGAAAACAAACGAGAATCGGACAGTCCTTGCCACAGCCATCCACACCCCAGACAGGGACGCAGGTCCCCTGGAATGTGCAGCAGCTGGGAGCTAGAGTTTAGAGATTGCGGAGCAATCCCAGGGAAACAGTTGCTGTTGACTAAAGAGAGACAGATGGAGGGTATGTGAGGGAGGAGATTGTGGTGGGAAATGCCTGGGGAAGAAAGCATGGCAGCCAAGGAAGCAATACTGTTGAGTCATGCATAGGGGGTGGAGCCATCACCATAGACTCTCTCCCCACAGGCCAGCATCAGCAGCTGAACAATAGGGAGGCTGGCTCATCAAATGCCTATGGCACTGAATTACAGAGCAGGACCCCACTCAGGGTCCTTTAAGGGACTGATGCACCTATCTACAAAGTAGGACCTCAGCCAGGGGGGCTTCTATGTGCCTTATGTGCTGAACAACAGAGAAGGACCCCAGGCAGGGGAGCCCTCTAAGTACCTGAACGGGCAGAGTTACAGAGAAAGACTGGCCAAAGAGGCCTTCTGATCGCCAGCTACAAGAGGTTTGAAAAAAGACTTTGATAGGGCCATAATTCCTGTGGTGAAGGCAGTCCATGGCCCTGCACACTTTGTGCCACCAGAGTCCCCACAAGCCAAGCAGCTGTGCCACCTTCATGTTCAACCCTCATGGGGCCAGAGCTGCTACAGGCAAAAAAAAAAAAAAAGAATCTTGCATCTATGCACGCAGGACCACTTCGGTCATGTCCAACTCTTTGTGACCCTGTAGACTGTGGCCTGCCTGACTTCTCTATCAGGGGGGTTCTCCAGGCAACAATACTGGAGTGTATATTGGCCAGTACTGTCATACCCTTCTAGGACATTATAGTTCCTGTGGCCCTAGCTGCCAACTCCTCTGAGTATCTGATGCTGCCAGAACCCCTGTGACCCAAGCAGCTGCACCACCTCCATACCTGGCCCTCACAGGAGCAAACCCAAATGCTCCTGGGCAGCCTCAGGAGCAACCCCCAGGATATGACCCACAGGCAGAGGTAGAAATAAAAGCACAATTGAAACCCAGAGGTGGTGTGGCTAAGGCAGAAGACTCAAAACCTTTCCACCAGCTGTACAAGCTATATATTAAATCCACATGATCAACTTGGCAGACTCTGTCTCTGTGGAATATATAAAAAGACACTGAGAGCTCCCACAAAAGAAAACGCACTAGCTCTGACAACTGTGGACACTGGAGGCAAGAACACACAGGAGTGGGACCAGATTAGACTCTGAGCTGCCCCCACAACAGGTCCAGCAATCAGCACAGTGTTGGAGGGCATTCTAGGGAGGGGAGGTGGACTGTGACTCCCAGCGAGGGAAAGGGCTCTGACAGCAGTGACTCAAAAAAAAAATTCCTTAATTCTAATGTTTTGACTTATTCTGTAGATTCTTTTCAATTCTTTTCTTTTTTTTTTCTCCCCCACCACACCGCTGTAGTTATTGATTTTATTGGCACTAAGAAATCTGATTAAAGTTTTGAGCTTATTTGTCCTCAGTCATATTTTTTATTGTTGTTATAAACATCTGCCTCTATGTTAGGCTTTTGCAGTTCTGTGGGTTTTCCTTTTTTCTCTCTTCTTTTTTAATTTTAATTTTTAATTTTTTAAACCTACTATTATTTTTCTACATTTATTCCATTATTTTTTTTCCTACTGTTCTTTTCCCATTGCAGTTAACTTTTAATGTATATAAATCTTCTTGGTCTATTTCTATTTAACTTTGTATATCCATTCTTTCTTTCTTTTCTCTCAACATATTTGTTAATTTTATTTTCATAGTTTTATTCCCCAATTGGCACCTTGCTTTAGTTTTGTTTTCCAGTTCATGCTTTAGATAATTCTGTTCTTAACTGGCAGATATAATTTTTGGTTTCCTTTGTTTTCTGAGTCAGTCTATTGTACTTAATTTTGTTGGACTGTTCTGATTTTGTTTATGGGTGTATATGCATATTTGTATATTCAGCCACACTTTTTATTGTTATTATAAACCTCTACCTCTACATTGGGCTTTTGCATTTCTGTGGAATTTTCCTTTATATTTTTTCCTTTCCTTTTGCTTTTTTTTAAAATTTGATTTTTAATTTTTTTAAAATCTATTAAATTTTTCTAAATGTATTCCTTTGTTTGCCTTTCCTACTGTTCTTTTCCCCTTGCAGTTAATCTTTAATATATATAAATCTTCTTCATCTATCTCTATTTAACTTTGTATATCTATTCTTTCTTTCCTTTCTCTACTTCCCTGTCAACATATTTGTTAGTTTTGTTTTCATTACTTTATTCCCCACTTGTCACTTGGCTTTAATTTTGTTTTCCAGTTTGTGCTTTAGTTAGTTTTGTTCTTAACTGATAAATATAATTTTTTTATTTCCTTTGTTCACTGGGTCAATCTACTGTACTTTATTTTAGTTGGACTGTTTTGACTTTGCTTATGGGTATGTATGTATAATGTATATTCTATTATGTTAATTATTATGTACCTGATTTTGTGGCTGCCATTTGTCTGGGGTTCATCCTTGGTTTCTCTCTCTCTCTTTTTTTTAATCTCACTTAATGCCATAACAAACCACTTGTGTAATATGTATTCCTGACCAGAGATCATATATTACATATATATAATGAAAAGGCAGAGATATACTACACAAATGAAGGAATGATTAGAAACACAGAAGTCCAAATAAAGGAAGAGGAAATAGGAAAACTACCCAAAAAATAATTCAGAATAATGATAGTAAAGATGACTGAAAACAAAATGAAAATACAAGAATCAATGAACAAAGACCTAGAAGAATTAAAGAATGAACATGAATTTTTTCTATTAATTTATTTAAACAACACAATTACTGAAAGTAAAAATACTCTGGAAGGAATCAATAGCAGAATATCTGAAATAGAAGAACTAATCAGTAAACTGGAAGATAAAATGGTGGAACTAACTTTTGAAGACCAGAATAGAGTAAAAAGAGTGAAAAGAACTCAAGATAGTCTCAGAGACCTCTGGGACAATACCAAATGCACCAACATTCAAATTACAGAGGTCTCAGGAAAAGATGGGAAAAAGAAAGGGTATGAGAAACTTTTTGGAGAGATTATAGTTGAAGATTTACCCAACATGGAAAAGGAAAGTCAATGAAGCCCAAGAGGCACAAAGAGTCCCATACAGGATAAACCCAAGGAGAAACACAACAAGACACATACTAATTAAACTAACAAAGACTAAACACAAAGAATGTTAAAAGCAGCATGGGAAAAGCAATAAGTAACATACAAGGGAAACCGTATACATTTAACAACTGATCTTTCAGCAGAAACTCGGCAGGCCAGAAGGGAATGGCAGGATATATTTAAAACATTGAAAGGGGAAAATGTACAACCAAGATTACTGTACCCAGTATTATCTCATTTAAAATTGATGGAGCAATGAAAAGTTTTTCAGACAAGCGAAAGTTAAGAGAATTCAGTACCACTAAACCAGCTTTACAACAAATGTTAAAGGGACATACACAGTCAAGAAATACAAGAGAAGGAAAAAGATCTACAAAATCAACCCCAAACAATTAAGAAAATGGCAATAGGAACATATATATCAATAATTACCTTAAAAGTAAATGGATTAAATGTTCCAACCAAAAGACACAGACTGGCTGAATGGATACAAAAACAAGACCCATATATGTGCTGTCTATAAGAAACCCACTTCAGACCTCAAGACACATGTAGACTGAAAGTGAGAGGAAGGAAAAATATATTTCATGCAAATGGGAAGCAAAAGAAAGCTAGAGTAGCAATCCTTATATCAGACAAAATGGACTTTAAAATAAAGAAGTTTTCAAGAGATAATGAAGGACACCACATAATGGCCAAGGAATCAATCCAAGAGGAAGACATAGCAACTGTAACTATCTATGCAATGGACACAGGAACACCTCAGTACACAAGACAAACACTAACAGACATAAAAGGAGAAATTGGCAGTACACAATAATAGTAGGAGACATTAACACCCCACTCACACCAATGGACAGATCATCAAAACAGAAAATGAATAAGGAGACACAAGTCTTAAATGATACATTAGATGAGATGGATCTCATTCATATCTTCAGGACATTCCATCCAAATGCAGAAGAATATAACTTCTTCTCAAGTTCACATGAAACATTCTCCAGGATAGACCACATCTTGGGTCACAAATCAAACCTCAGTAAATTTAAGAAAGTTGAAATCATATCAAGCATCTTCTCTGACCACAATGCTATGAGACTATATATCAATTACAAAAAAAAACTGTAAAAAACACTCATACATAGAGATTAAACAATATGTTTCTAAATAATCAACAAGTTACTGAAGAAATCAAAAGGGAAATCAAAAAATTTCTAGAAACAAATGATAATGACAACTCAAAACCTACAGGATGCAGTGAAAGCAGTTTTAAGAGGGAAGTTTATAGCAATACAATCCTACCTCAAGAGACAAGAAAACCATAGAATAGACAACCTAACTTTACACCTAAAACAACTGGAAAAACAACAACAACAACAACAAACCAAAATTAGTGGAAGGAAAGAAATAAATATCTGAGCAGAAATAAAAACGAATGAAAGAAACAATAGCAATGATTAATAAAACTAAAAACTAGTTCTCTGAGAAGATAAACAAAATTGACAAACCTTTGGCCAGACGCATCAAGAAAGAAAGAGAAAAGAATCAAACCAACAAAATTAGAAGTGAAAAAGGAGAGGTTACAATAGACAATGCAAAAATACAAAGGATTATAAGAGACTATTATGTGCAACTATACGGCAATAAAAGGTATAACCTGGAAGAAATGGACAGATTCTTAGAAAAATTCAGTCTTCCAAGACTGAACCAGGAAGATATAGAAATTATGAACAACCCAATTACAAGCACTGAAATTGAAGCTGTGATCAAAAATCTCCCAAAAAGCAAAAGCCAAGGACCAAATGGCTTCACAGGAGAATTCTATCAAACATTTAGACAGAGTTAATGCCTATCCTTCTATAACTCTTTCAAAAAATTGCAGAGGAAGGAACACTTCCAAACTCATTCTACAAGGCCACTGTCACCTTTATACCAAAACCAGACAAAGACAGCACTAAAAAAGAAAACTACAGGCCAATATAACTAATGAACATAAGTTGAAAAATTCTCAATAAAATTTTAGCAAACAGAATTCAGCAACACATCAAAAAGCTCATACACCATGATCAAGTTGGGTTTATGCCAGGGATGCAAGGATTCTTCAGTATACACAAATCAATCAATGTGATACACCATATTAACAAATTGAAAGATAGAAACCATATGATAATCTCAGTAGTTGCAGAAAAAGCCTTTGAAAAAATTCAGCACCCACTTACGATTAAAACTCTTCAAAAAAGGGACATAGGAGGAACCTACATCAACATAGTAAAGGCTTTATACGATAAAGTGAAAGTGAAGCTGGTCAGTCATGTCCAACTCTTTGTGATCCCATGGATTATAGCCTACCAGGTTTCTTCATCCATGGGATTTTCCAGGCAAGAGTACTGGGGTGGGTTGCTATTTCCTTCTGGTTGGGATCTTCCCAACCCAGGGATCGAACTCAGGTCTCTTGCATTGCAGGCAGACACTTTACCATCTGAGCCACCAGGGAAACCCATATGATAGCTTATATGATAAGCCTACAGCAAACATTATTCTCAATGGTGAAAAACTGAACGTATTCTCCCTAAGATAAGGAACAAGAAAAGGGTGCCCACTTTCCCTACTATTATTCAATAGTTCTGAAAGTCCTAGCTACAGCAATCAGAGAAGAAAAATAAATAAAAGAAATCCAGTTCAGAAAAGAAGAAATAAGGCTCTCACTGTTTGCAGATGACATGATACTGTACAAAGAAAACCCTGAAGATAGGATCATTAAATTACTTGAGCTAATCAATGAATTTAGCAAATTGCAGGATACAAAATCAATACACAGAAATCCCTTGCAGTTCTATATACTAACAATGAAAAATTAGAGAGAGAAATTAAGGAATCGATCCCATTTACCATTACAACAGAAAGAATGAAATATATAGGAATAAAATTACCTAAGGAGACAAAAGAATTATACACAGAAAATTACAAGACACTAATGAAAGAAATCAAAGACAACATAAACAGGTGGAGAGATATTCCATGTTCCTGGGTAGGAGAATCAATATTGTGAAAATGAATATACTACCAAATGCAATCTACAGATTCAATGCAATCCTATCAAATTACCAATGGCATTTTTCACAGAACTAGAACAAAAATTTCACAATTCATATGGAAATGAAAAAGACCCCAAATAGCCAAAGTAGTCTTGAGAAAGAAGAATAGAGCTGGAGAAATCAACCTTCCTGACTTCAGATTATACTACAAAGCTACAGTCATCAAGGAAGTATGGTACTGGCACAAAAACAGAAATAAGACAAATGGAACAACAGAGAAATCCCAGAAATAAACCCATGAACCTATGGGTACCTTATATATGACAGTTCAGTTCAGTTCAGTCGCTCAGTCATGTCTGACTCTTTGCGACCCCATGAATCACAGCACACCAGGCCTCCCTGTCCATCACCAACTCCTGGAGTCTACCCAAACCCATGTCCATCGAGCCACTGATGCCATCCAGCCATCTCATTTTCTGTTGTCCCCTTCTCCTCCTGCTCCCAATCCTTCCCAGCATAAGGGTCTTTTCCAATGAGTCAATTCTTTGCATGAAGTAGCCAAAGTATTGGAGTTTTAGCTTCAACATCAGTCCTTCCAATGAACACCCAGGACTGATCTCCTTTGGGATGGACTGGTTGGATCTCCTTGGAGTCCAAGGGACTCTCAAGAGTCTTCTCCAACACCACAGTTCAAAAGCATCAATTCTTTGGTGCTCAGTTTTCTTCACCATCCAACTCTCACATCCATACATGACTACTGGAAAAACCAAAGCCTTGACTAGATGGACCTTTGTTGGCAAAGTAATGTCTCTGCTTTTCAATATGCTATCTAGGTTGGACATAACCTTCCTTCCAAGGAGTAAGCATCTTTTAATTTCATGGCTGCAGTCACCATCTGTAGTAATTCTGGAGCTCCAAAAAAGAAAGTCTGACACTTTCCACTGTTTCCTCATATATTTGCCATGAAGTGATGGGACCAGATGCCATGATCTTAGTTTTCTTAATGTTGAGCTTTAAGTCAACTTTTTCACTTTCTTCTTTACCCAAAGATAAATTCAAAATGGATTAAAGACCTAAATGTAAGATCAGTTCAGTTCAGTTCATTCGCTCAGTCATCCAACTCTTTGCGACCCCATGAACTGCAGCATGCCAGGCCTCCCTGTCCATCACCGACTCCCTGAGTCTACCCAAATCCATGTCCATTGAGTCGGTGATACCATCCAGCCATCTCATCCTCTGTCATCCCCTTCTCCTCCTGCCCCCAATCCTTCCCAGCAACTCTTAGAGGAAAACATAGGCTGAACACTTGATGAAATAAATCAAAGCAAGATCCTCTATGACCCACCCCCTAGAGTAATGGAAATAAAAACAAAAGTAAACAAGTGGGAGCTGATTAAACTTAAAATCTTTTGCACAGCAAAGGAAACTGTAAGCAAGGTGAAAAAACAACCCTCAGAATGGGAGAAAATAATAGCAAATGAAACAACTGACAAAGGATTAATTTCCAAAATATACAAGCAGCACATAGAACACATTACCAGGAAAAAAAAAACCCAATCAAAAAGTTGGAAAAAGACCTCAACAGACATTTCTCAAAAGAAGATATACAGATGGCTAACACATGAAAAGATGCTCAACATCACTCAATATTAGAGAAATGCAAATCAAAACTACAATGAGATATCACCTCACATCTGTCAGAATGGACATCATCAAAAAGACTACAAGCAATAAATTGTGGAGAGCTGTGGAGAAAAGGGAATGCTCCTGCAATGTCGGTGGGAATGTAAATTGATACAGCCACTATGGAAGACAGTATGGAGATCCCTTAAAAACAGCTAGGAGTAAAACCACCATATGACCCAGCAATCCCACTCCTAGTCATATACCCTGAGGGAACAAAAATTGAAAAAGACACATATATGCCGTTGTTCATTGCAGCCCTGTTTACAACAGCTAGAACATGGAAGCAACCTAGATGTCCATCAACAGATGAATGGATAAAAGAGTTGTGGTACATACACACAATGGACTATTACCCAGCCATACAAATGAATGCATTTGAGTCACTTCTAATGAAGTGGGTGAACCGAGAACTTATTATACAGAGTGAAGTGAGTCAGAAAGAGAAAGATAAATATATTCTAACACATATATACGGAATCTAGAAAAATGATACTGAAGAATTTACTTACAGGGCAGCAATGGAGAAACAGACATAGAGAACAGAATTATGGACATGGGGCTAGGTGAGGAGAGGGTGAAATGTATAGAAAGAGTAACATGGAAACTTACATTACCATATGGAAAATAGACAGCCAATAGGAACTTGCTGTATGGCTAAGAAACTCAAAACAACCAAACTCAAACTCTGTAACAACCTAGAGGGGACAGGAAGGGAGATGGGAGGGAAGTTCAAAAGGGAGGGGATCTATGTATATCTATGGCTGATTCATGCTGAGGTTTGATAGAAAATAACAAAATTCTGCAAAGCAATTGAAGGATTTCCATAAAATTTTCTATTTTTATTGAAGGATTTCAATAAAAATAAAATCAAAAGAAAAAAAAAGAAGCACTGATGGAAGGTCAAAGGGTAAAAGGAAGGAAGGGGATAATTTCTTCAGGTTCTCACAAGTGACAACTGCCTCCTAAATATCGGAGTTTACTGACACCACAATGTGAGGGTCAATGGAGGAGGTGGTTAGCATTTGGACTTTGTAACAATTCTAGTTTTGGCTGAAACAGCACCTCTTCAGCGGATCCATCACCTCCTGTAATAACATCTCCAACATTAAGAGCTGTAATTCAACTCTGCCGACTCTACCACAGGAGCGTTAGCTTTTTCTCATCACTGTGAGTCATCCTTTCTTTGTGTCTGCTTTCCCAGACCCTACACTGATCCACTCCACTTTTCTCTCTTCTATCCTTCACTTCTATCCTTGTACGATTTTGTGCTTTCAATTCCAAAAGGGAGCAGGAACAATAAGTTACAGTAGGCAAAAGAGTAGATTAGTTATTGCAGTTACTTTCTTTTAGAGACTGGCAAAGTGCATCAAACAGATAACCTAACTAGTGCTGATCAAGTGATTCCTGCTTGACTGTTTAAAATGCCATTTCAAGGAAAGCCATGCTATAATAAAGTTAAAATAAATCTCAATTCATGGATGTGGGTTTTAAAATAAGTGACTACTTTCTGGCCCTCTTGTTTTTTTAATGCTGTTTACCAACTAGTTATCAATCCATCTCATCCACCATCTCCTTATCAATATATCATGTTTCATATAAACCATACCCCTTCATGGCCCTAAGCCTTGTCATGGCAAAGGGGCCTGCATAACTCAATGAAGCTATGAACCATTCCTTCAGGGCCATCTAAGATAGATGTGTCAGACTGAAGAATTCTGACAAGATGTGGTCCACTGGAGAAGGGAATGACAAAGCACTCCAGGATTCTTGCCACTACAACTCCCCTAACAGTAAGAAAAAGTAAAAAATATGACATAGGAAAGTGAGCCCTCAAGATTAGAAGGTGTCCAATATACTCTTGGGGAAGAGTGAAGGGCAATTACTAATAGCTCCAGAAAAAATGAAGTGGCTGGGCGAAAGTGGAAATGATGCTCAGTTGTAGATGTATCTGGTGGTGAAAATAAAGTCTGATACTATAAAGAGCAATATTGCATAGGAACCTGGAATGTTAGGTCCATGAAACTGGTAAGTTGGACATGGTCAAGCAGGAGATGATGGCAAGAGTCAGTGAATTAAAATAGGAATGGATAAATTTACTTCAGATGACCATAATATCTATTACTGTGGGTAAGAACCCCTTAGATTCTTGTACTTAAATAAACAGTGCAAAGAAACAGAGGAAAGCAATAGAATGGGAAAGACAAGAGATTGCTTCAAGAAAATTAGAGATGCCAAGGGAATGCGTCATGCAATGATGGGCATGATAAAAGACAGAAACAGTAATGACCTAACAGAAGCATAAGAGATTAAGGAGAGGTGGCAAGAATACACAGAAGGGCTATATATAAAAAGTCTTAATGACCCAGATAATCATGATGGTGTGATCACTCATCTAGAGCCAGGCATTCTTGAGTGTGAAGTCAAGTTGGCCCTAGGAGGAATTACTATGAACAAAGCTAGAGGAGTTGAAAAAAAAAATCGTCCCTGTTGACTCAGACAGTAAAACATATGCCTGCAATGCAGGAGACCTGGGTTCAATCCCTGGGTCAGGAAGATCCCCTGGAGAAGGAAATGGCAACCCACTCCAGTATTCTTGCCTGGGAAATTCCATGGACAGAGGAGCCTGGTAGGCTAAGTCCATGGGGTCGCAATGAGTCGGACACAACTGAGCGACTTCATTTTCACTTTCACTTTTAGTGGAGGTGATGGAGTTCCAGCAGAGCTATTTAAAAACCTAAAATGCAATGCTGTTAAAGTACTGCACTCAGTATGTCAGCAAATTTGGACAATCCAACAGTGGCCACAGGACTGGAAAACTTCAGTTTTCACTCCAATCCTAAAGAAAGGCAATGCCAAAGAATGCTCAAACTGCCATACAATTGTGCTCATTTCACATGCTAGTAATGTTATGTTCAAAATCCTTCAAGCTCGGCTTCAACAGTACATGAATTGAGAACTTAAAGATGTACAAGATGGGTTGAGAAAAGGCAGAGAAAACCAGAGATCAAATTGTCAGCACTGTTGGATCATAGAGGAAACAAGGGAATTACAGAAAATCATCTACTTCCGCTTCATTGACTATGTTAAAGGATTTGATTGTGTGGATCACAACAACTGTGGAAAATTCTTAAAGAGATCAAAGTACCAGACAATCTCTCTAGTAGTCATGTACGGTTGTTAGAGTTGAACCATAAAAAGGCTGAGTGCAGAAGAATTAATGCTTTTGAATTGTGGTGCTGGAGAAGAGTCTTGAGAGTTCCTTGGACTGCAAGATCAAACCAGTCAATCCTAAAGGATATCAACCCTGAATATTCATTCATTGCAAAGACTTTTGCTAAAGTTAAAGCTCCAATACTTTGGCCACCTGAGGCAAAGAGCAGTCTCATTGGAAAAGACCCAGATGTTGAGAAAGATTGAAGGCAAAAGCAGAATGGGGCAGCAGAGAATGAGATGGTTAGATAGTATCACCCACTCAATGGACATGAATCTGAGAAAACTCTGGGAGATAGTGATGAACAGGGGAGCCTAGTGTGCTGCAGTCCACGGGGTCACAGAGAGTCAGACACACCTCAGCGGCTGAACAACAACAACAATAAAACATGAGTACTACGTGTATGGGATTCCCTGGTACCTCAACTGGTAAAGAATCCACTTGCAGTGCAGGAGACCTGGGTTCAATTCCTGGGTCAGGAAGATCCGCTGAAGAAGGGATAGGCTACCCACTCCAGTGTTCTTGGGTTTCCCTTGTGGCTTAGCTAGTAAAGAATCTGCCTGCAATGAGAGAGACCTGGGTACAATCCCTGGGTTGGGAAGATCCCCTGGAGAAAGGAACAGACCAACTCTTTGTGACTCCGTGTATGGAATTCTGCTGGCCAGAATACTGGAGTGGGCAGTCATTCCCATCTTCAGAGGATATTCCCAACCCAGGGATCAAACCCACATCTGCTGCACTGCAGGCAGATTTTTTACCAACTGAGCCATCAAGGAAGCAACAATTTATTGTTGTTATCTTTACAGGTCAACAGATATTTTCCAATTTGACCTATCTTGTACAATTGAACAGCAGGTCCTTTCTAAGGCTTTATTTTACACAGTATCACAATTGTATAAGCAATGCATACATGTGCTTATTTATTTTTAATGTCCTATAACAGGAATTATTGTATCAACAGAAGTTATTTTAAATGCCATTGATATTTTGATGTTTTTATTCTGCAAAGGGTTACATCAAACTTTCTTTCCCTCTTGAAATGAATTAGAATAAGTGTTTTCTTCATACTCTTGCCTCAAATGTTATTTTCTATTTTTTTCTGACAGTTTTATTGGTAAAAAATTTCATTGCCTTGATCTCCAATGAGGCAGAATATATCTGTCATTTATATACCTTTTTTTTTTTTTAATATTGCCTATGATGACCATTACTCACTTCTTTACTGGAGTGTTTGCCATATATTCATTCCAAAGTGCTCACTCAATTTTATTTTCCATAAATGTTGAGCTTTTTATCTATTTACAATTTTCTAGATATTTTTAATTAAAAAAAATTGGTGAATGTAAAAGATATTTTAGATACAGATGTTAAACTACACTATGTATTTATATTTAATTTTTTTCTCCTATCATGCTTAAAAGCTTTTTTAAAAAAATAAATGTTTACCAAAATCTGCAATTTTTTTATTAATACAACCATTAATCTATTTATTGAAATCAGAGCTGAGGGATTCATATTTGTTAAATTCCTTTTCCTTATATTTTTATCTATTTCTGTTGACTCTACCTCCAAAATATCTCCCAAGTTTACCCACATCTATCAACTGCCATCACCTACCTCCATACTACCTTCCATCCCCAGGAATAATGCAATAACCATTGAACTGGTCTTTCCAGTTCCATTCTTGCTTCCTAATCAATTACTCACAACCTGAATAATCATTTTGCAAATAACAGAATGGCACTCATTTGCCTAAAAATGTTTAATGACTTGCTTTTTCTTAGAATTAAACCTAAAACTTCTCCATGCTTGACCTGAGCCTTCCTAACGTCTCCAACCTCATTTGTTGACCAGGAAACAGCTCTTGGTCACTAATCTCCTAACACACTGGCTTTCTGCTACTTTTCGGTAAGCACTAAGCTCTGTGCCACATGGGGACTCTTCTCTTGTTCCTTTTCCTTGGTAACATTCTTCCCCCCTGGCTCTTCACTTCAACTCAACATCTCCTTAGCTCAGCCTTTAACATATGCCTGCTTTTCTCTGTTTCGTAAGCCTATTTATTTTCGTAACAACAACATCTTGAATCCATTCTTTTTTTATAGGTATTATCATCTCCCTAATGACAGTTAAGTAGGAAATAAGATTTTTGAGAGAAGAAATCCCAGCTAAACTGTTCACTGTGGTATTGTAATCATTTCATAAGGTCTAACATAAAGTGAAGTGAAAGTGAAAGTCACTCAGTTGTGTCCAACTATTTGCATCCCCATGGACTATACAGTCCTTGGAATTCCCCAGTCCAGAAAACAGGTGTGGGTAGCCTTTCCCTTCTCCAGGGAATCTTTCCAACCCAGGGATTGAACCCAGGTCTTCTGCATTGCTGGTAGATTCTTTACCAGCTGAGCCACAAGGAAAGCCCATAAAGTAGATGAAACGAAATGAAATTCTTCCTAAATAAGGAAAAAAGAAAAAAAAGAATGAAAGGTCATTTTTCAAATAAGGAATCTGAGACTCAGAGAAATGACTTTTTGTTGTTCAAAGTTTAGTCATTATTTTCTCATTAACTTAAAAAGCTCTGTGGGTATCTGTGTGTGTGTGTGTGTGTGTCTGTGTGTGTTTTAAGTTTAGTTATGACTGCAAAGAAACCAGACATTCCCTATAGCTTAGAAGTCAGAACTTTCTAACCTAGTGATCATATAATGTGTCTGTCCACAGAGTTAAGATAAGGTCAGAAACACTTCCCTTATTAGGCTTATTAGCTGCATTAATGACATCAAGCTTTATACCAAGGATTATGAGAAATCACCAAATTGGTTTCTGCTGGAAACCAATTTGATTGGATTCATTAATATAAATATGTATATTCACCTTGCAGGGATTTGGACTAGATGATCTCTAGGATTGATTCAAAACTATGTCCCATAATTCTGTGACTTAACTTTTGAAAGGCAGCTTTTCAAATATTAATTGAATATTAGAGGAAATTAGCATCAATACCTTATTTGTATGTAATCTTATATAATTCTAAATTTATTGGGAAATAATGTGAATCCCAAGAATTTTTTACAGTTTCATTAGTTTGTTTTAACTTGATTAGCAGCTCTGAACTATGGCAAAGTTCTGTCAGAGACTTCAAAAGAACAATTTTAAATCCTAAGCTGTTATATCACATATTTTTGTCCATTTCCTAGACCATGTATATGTGAATAATATGTTTACCTTCATGTTACACAAAGAAAAAGCAAGAAGAGAAATATGTGATTAGCATGCAGAGCAGTTATACTTGAGAAAAAATAAATTCTTCCTCCTTCTCAGTCTTAATGTACATGTTTTTTTCTTCTCACTGATGGCACCTCAGATCAAAGAGGTATTTTGAACTCTCTTATCCAAGAATAACTCTACTATCCAAATGTCACTCTCACTTTACTCAGTTTTATTATGTTTATGGAACTACTTTATATATAAAGGTACCTGTTATCTTTCCCCTCCTTGGTAGTATGTAGTTGCCATGAGTGTATACCTTATCTATGCATTTTTTACTTCATTTAATTGCAATGTTTAGAGAAGTTCTTAGATCACACACACACACACACACACACACACACACACACACACACACATTGCTGAACAAATGAAAGGCTGAATGAACAGTCACTTGACGTTATAAAATCATATTTCAAATTAAAGTTTTGCTAGTTATACGGCATGCATGCTAAGTTGTGTCTGACTCTTTGTGACCCTATGGACTATAACCCACAAGGCTCCTGTGTTGATGGGATTTTCCAGGCAGAATAGTAGAGTAGGTTGCCATGCCCTCCTCCAGGGGATCTTCCTAGCCAGAGATTCAACCCACATTTCTTGTGTCTCCTGCATTGGCAGGTAGGTTCTTCCCCCTAGCACAACCTGGGAATCCCCAGTTATATACAGGGCTTGTGTGCTCAGTCGCTTGTCATGTCCGACTCTTTGCAAAGCTATGGACTGTAGCCTACCAGGCTCCTCCATTCATAGGATCCTCCAGGAAGAATATTGGAGATTCTTACTGGAGGTCAATATTCTTGATCCTCCTCAAGAATACTGCAGTAGGTTGCCATACCCTTCTCCAAGGGATCTTCCCAACCCAGGGACTGAACCCTTGTAGCCCGTGTCTCCTGAATTGCAAGTGGATTCTTAACCCACCAAGCAACCTGGGAAGCCTGTTACATGGCTTCATTACTAGCTATTTTATCTTTGGTCAAATAATTTAACTTCCATACTCCTGGGGTTCTCTACATATTTAATGGGAAAATTCATTCACAGTATTGCTTTAGTACTACAATGAGATGATAAATGTGAAAATACTTGTCAAACTGTAACAATTAAATAAAAATCTAAGATCACTATTGTTATCTTGTTAAAGAAAAACTTACCACCCAAAACAGTTCTGAGTCAACGTGAATTTACTTAAGAAAATAGGTACTCTAATCACAAATAAAACAATTATGTAAGAAAGGTTAAGTTAAATGACTTCTGCTAATCAAATTTGCCTCACAATGAAGCCAAACATCTCCACTAACCAAATAAATATAATTTTAAAATATCAAGGCTAAAATCAAAGTTGACAACTGGAAATAATTATATAATTGATATTTGCCATTCTTCTCTTTAAAACTATCATTTTTAAGAAATTCATTTTGCCAAATATGTTATTCCAAGCATATTCCTAAAAATTCATACATCAAATATGTTGCATTTCCCAAATATCTTCTATTTGCTACTCAAAAGACTTTAACTTGAGAGAATTTTTTCTTGAATATACAAACTCTCTGTATACTTGAGATCCTGAGATGCACATACTAAAATCAAAGAGATTGTAGATGGTAAAACCCATATAATACATATACATATATTTATAATTATCAGTCAATCCACATTTTAAGCATGATAAATTTTAAAAACATAAAAATGGAATCTGTATTTAAGTTTCAAAAGATATTTTATAAGAACCAACTTCATTAAATAAAAGCACAAGGGTATTAATGTCAAGACCACATACCACTTTCATATATTAAAATGCACATTACATATGCCTGAAGTTCAGATATAAATGCATGAAGTGAGCACAGTCTGCCTCTAGAGTTACTGGTAATTTTTAATTCCAGGGAAAGCAGTCTTATTTACTCAAATTAGTGCGTTTGGGGGTTTTAATTGTCCATATTTGTGCTTAAATTAGCAGTAATCTGTGTGGATTTAACTGTCATAGGTCAGTATTTTTATCTTCATTCAGTTGATAAATCTAAGAAAAGTGTTGCCTACCAACCACAGATCAATAACAGAGAGTAGACTGTTCCAACTATTTCTTGTTCTGTGGTCAGCCTTTCTGTGTGCTCCAATATCTAGTAACAGAGGCTGTGATGTAGAACAGAAAGCATTCTGTGTCAACTGAGAGACTGATTCTGTGGTACGATCCTTCTCCTCCTAAAACAGCCCATAAATTCCTGTAGTCCTTTATCTGAGCCACCTAGTGTTAATTAGCTCAATATTTCCTGTGAGCTTACTTTGCACAAGATATTAGACACTTCAAATTTGAATAAAATACTCTGCGTTAATTTGTTACTGATGATAAAACAGTTGTGATGCATAAGCCTTGTTAAAGAAAATCTCTAAGAAATAGTTTAATAAGCTACAAAAGTAAAGAAATAAATAAAAACAACTAGGATTACAAAAAAGTAAAGATGAATTTTAAAGAGAATAATATCATGTTTGGGTTTGACAGAAAACAGCAAAATTCTGTAAAGCAATTATCTTTCAATAAAAAATAAATTAATTTAAAAAAATAAAAAATAAGTAGGGTAAGAATACAACTGTCTCCACTAATCCTTCTCTTCTTTATTTCTTTTGTTTCTCCCATATTACCAATTCTACTTGGCTATGCTAGAATAGAAAGTTACATGCTTCTTCTTGCCTAATCTTTATACTACTCCAGTGGGTATTTAATAATAGCAAGGCCATTTACTAATAACTAAACTCTCACTCATAACATTGTTATGGTATTAATTTAAGATCACATTTCTGGTGTGAGGGTCAGAATTCAAACCCAGAACTGTGTCATTCCAAAGCATGACTTTTTATCCACCTTGCTATAATTTTGTCTACACTTCACTGTAAAGAAAGACAGGAAACTGTTTTGCAGGATCAGAAGAAAGACATTTGACCCTGAGGCAACAAGATGTTTAAGAGACATTGAGTTGTGCGATTTCACAGTATCACTAAAAACAGACTATTTGAATGAAATGGAGTGAAAAGCACTTGGGAAAAGTAGTAAAAAATGAAACTGAAAAGGCTTGGGACCAAGCCATAGAGCACTTTCCCAAGGAAATAAAATTTTACTTTTAAAAATTGTGGAGTTATTATTTTTATTTAACAGTTAATAACATTATTTTATTGGATTTCCCTGGTGACTTAGCCAGTAAAGAATCCGCCTGCAATAAGGGCAATCTGGATTCGATCCCTGGATTGGGAAGATCCCCTGGACCTTTTCTAATAGGAAATTGCTACCCACTCCAGTATTCTGGCCTGGAGAATTCCATGGATTGTATAGTCCATGGGGTTGCAAAGTGACAGAAATGAACAACTTTCACATATGCAATATAACAAGGATACTTTAATGCATGACATTTGAAATGTGTCAAATATGTGTCTAATAAATCAAATTATGGGGATGTAGTAAAAGATCTATTAGAGGAGCCTCAGGAATGTAGGAAGCAAGCAGAAAGAACATTAGAATCATCAGGTTGTGAGTAAGGGAAACTCAGGGCATATTGAATGGAAGATGAAGGCAAACATAGAGAAGATGCACTATGGACAATTATGCTGCAAATCTGGAACACAGGCAAATAACCCAAATTGGAAAAATGGTCTAAACATATAAAAAGGATCCGTTCAGT
Organism: Antilocapra americana; assembly: GCA_007570785.1. Taxonomy (NCBI): domain Eukaryota; kingdom Metazoa; phylum Chordata; class Mammalia; order Artiodactyla; family Antilocapridae; genus Antilocapra; species Antilocapra americana. Next base: position 26,267,084 of record ML661338.1, on the reverse strand, counting down.
TCAGCCACTCAGTTGTGTCTGACTCTTTGTGACCTCAGGGACTGCAGTACACCAGGCTTCCCTGTCCATCACCAACTCCCAGAGTTTACTCAAACCCATGCCCATTGAGTCGGTGATTCCATCCAACCATCTCATCCTCTGTTGTCCCCTTCTCCTCCTGCCTTCAATCTTTCCCAGCATCAGGGTCTTTTCAAATGAGTCAGTTCTTCACATGATGTGGTCAAAGTATTGGAGTTTCAGCTTCAGCATCAGTCCTTCCAATGCATACTCAGGACTGATTTCCTTCAGGATGGACTCGCTGGATCTCCTTGCAGCCCAAGAGACTCTCAAGAGTCTTCTCCAACACCACAGTTCAAAAGTATCAATATATAATAGCTAAAACCTCTTGAGAAAGTTGATAAAATCCAGAGAAAACTCTTAGTGTAGCATGAAGGAATCAATAGCACAAACAGGCGCCTTAGAAAAAATATATTGGTGGAGGGAATTACGAAAGAAAGCAAACTGTAGAGAAGCTGAGCAGTGATAAGTGCAGCAAAAGCAAATTTAGGAATGTGCACATTCACAGAAACAGAGAAAAACAGTATTAAATATAACCTTTGTTCTCCAAAGTCACGTGCAGTAGAAGTAAAATTTAAAATGATATAGAAGATGTGGGCAATAGGTTTTTTTAAGGCCATCACTGACCTTCAGTATAGTTTTGCTTGGTGATAGGTAGGGTCTAAATTCAAAGAATAATAAGTTAAAGAGTTTAGGAGGATGAACTGAATACAATGTGACTATTTGAAGATATTTGGAAATATAGGAAAATATGAAATTTATAAGGTCTCTTTAGTGTAGATGCCAGATCAAAGGAAGATTTTTTAAAAACTAATAAGTGCTACTCAGATATTCTACAGTGTGCAGCAAGTTAATGTGCACATATTGAGTATTCAGATATAAACATTTAACAGAACTAAATATCTAATTGGGAAAAAATTTGGACATGAACTATTCTTTTAAAATATTGAGGGCTTCACTGGTGATCCTGTGGTTAAGAATTCACCTTGCAATGCAGGGGATACTGGTTGGATTGCTGATTTGGAAAGATCCCACATGCCACTGGGCAGCTGAGACCCTGCACCACAATTCCTGAGCCCATGTGCCCAAACTATTGAAACTACTGAAGCCCAGGAACCCTATAGCATGTGCTCCACAAGAGAAGCCACCACAATGAGAAGCCTGCATGTCACAACTAGAGAGTAGCCCCTACTAGTTGCAACTAGAGAAAGCCTGAATGCAGCAACAAAGACCCAGTGTAGCCAAAATTAATAAATAAATAATTTGTAAAAATTGAAAGTATGAAAGAAGTCATATTCTTGATGTAATAGAGAAAGCCAAGAGGAGGAATCTGAGGGAGGATATCATGAATAAAATCACAGAAAATAAATCATTATATAACACTGAAAAAGGAGGAAAAAATAAAATAGGATATGCTAATAAATTGATGTATGCAAGGATCTGGTGAGTGCAAGGGTTAAGTGAGGTTGACGAATGACTTTTGGGGTGGGCTGTCATCTTTTTTAATGCAATTAACACATTGATGCTGAGCATGAGACTGTTGGGTGGCCAGGAAGCAAAGGTTTAGAAGTCATGAAATTATAACGCAATCCAACTGAAGGAGTCTTCACATAGTTTGGCCCTTTTAGTTAGACTTGGAAAACTAGGGGGAGGAGAATACAAATGTGGGTAACACAAGGGCTTCCCTGGTGGCACAGTGGTAAAGAATCTACCTCCCAATGTAGGAGACACAAGAAATGCTCATTTGATTCCTGTGTCGGGAAGATCCCTCGGAGAAGGAAATGGCAACCCACTTCAGTATTCTTGTCTGAAAAATTCCATGGACAGTGTAGCCTGATGGGCTACAATCCACTGGGTTGCAGAGAGTTGGGCACGATTTACCACATACAACATGTGGTAGACAAGTGATCGATAGTAAGACTTTTCCTCCTGGTTTCTCCAAGTACAATGTGCATCCAAAGCACAACTTGTGTGTATTCAAAAGTTGTAGTTGGGGCATCCAAGAGGCCAGAGTGCTGGAAGAGTAATCTGCATAACAGGGAAACTGCTCAGAATGGAGATGGAGATGGTGTTTTTGATTTAATTGCATATGGGTTTTTTTGTTTGTTTTACTTACAAGTAATCTGAACTTTAATCAAGGGGCTTTTTAAAGGATTATTCTGGAAAGAGTAATCAGTGCCTGTGAAGGAATGATCCCCCTAAAACAGAGGGAAGGTAGATTCTTCAGATGCTCCAGGAGATTGAGGTCTACAGGTGATCACAGGGTTTGGGGAGATAATACTTATTCCTTGGCAACACCCCCAGGGATGTGGGAAAACATCCCCAAGTGTGATGGGAAGCACACCCACAGAAGTGGGCCCTAGGGAACAGAACACTTGGCAAGGGCAAAAAGTCATATTTGAGGCTTATAGAAGCTGCAGAGTTACTTGACTTCCAGAGTCATATGTGTTTAAATTCTGAATCTTCCAACAGTGATGAGGAGAAACTGAAACTTAGAAATCCTGCCTCAAATTTTAGGTACCACACAGGTAAATAAATGCCACAAACATATACTTCTCCTCACCTAGGGGAAAAAAAAATCAAACTCATTTCCTGCATAGCTCTAAACTGCACTGAAAATTCTCTCAATAGAGTATTTTTTTTATGTCTCCCTATTGGCGGTTATATATGTTAAACTTTGATGCATTATAATACATGATAATATCACTGAGAAACACAAAGTGATTAAAATTCATTAGCTTATTAATCCTTGGACGATGACTCTATGTTACAGAGGAAATTGATATTATTATTTTACTCCATGGAAAGCTGAAAGGCACTGCCTATCTAAAGCCATTTTTTTAAAAGTTAAACTCTATAAATTGTAGGTGGCTTTATATTGTACCTGACATAGCTCAGAAAAGAAAAAGAATCAAAAGAAGCAGATTCATGCTTTCCAGGCATGCCCCAGGAATGGAGGATTCTCTTTTTATGTTAATCCACTCTCTTAGAGCCAAAAGCTGACAGTGCATAGACAACAAAGGGCCTGCTAGGTCTGCTGTCCAAAAATACTCACCACAATTTGTCAGGCTTCACATTAAACATGGCTTTTTACACATCACTGGCCTCTAAACATAAAAGATCCTGTTGGTTTCCCTAATTAAATACAGTGGGATCAAAGTTTCCCTAGTGTCTATCTGACTACATCATGGTATTCCAGAACTGAAAGCAAATGAGAAATCTAAGGAGAATATGCTAAAATTTCCAGAGAATGAATGAAGGAATGAATGAATAAATAAAGCAAGTAAGCAAACAAACAAGCAGACAAGCAAGCCAGGGCACTTTAAGAATGCTGTTATTTCCTTTGTGTTTTCCCTTAATCAGATCATTGTTTTGACATCAGAGTTAGAGGAAACTGAAGAGCCATGACAAACCAGAGAGATGACAGACATCTCATTTTTGTAGAAAAGACGGTATTGCCCTAAGATCCAAAAATACTACAATGAATACTTTCCTATGTGGAAAACCCCTGAAACAATGCATTTTAATAAGCCAATGACATTTTAGAGGAAGACCCATTAAACTAAAATATGGCTAGACTTCGATGACTAAAATCCTACTATAGACTCATGAATCATCCATAGATTACTCACAATCGAGGTATTGTTCACAGGAAATTCCAGCGTCTAAGGAATGATCTAATTCTAATACTTTGGGGGTGAGTTAACATTGATTATTCTTAATAAGAGAACAATAAGTTGTAGATTTGGAAATGATCTTCTCTTTCAGAAGCACAGTGCATTGGCTAAATTAAGAACGTGAAAAGAACTGTCAAAGTTTTAAGACACATGTGGCAGGATATACTCACTACTTCTATTTCTCTCCAAACAGACATATTTATGAACAAAAAATAAAAAATACTTTTGAAATTTTAAAAATAATTTTATTTAATAGGTATATCTAATATGGTATTGTATACATAATGTGATTTTAAACATACTTAGAAAGCTATCATATGAGCTTTCCATGCAAACATCAACTAGACTAACCAATATTTTAAAAATGACAAATAATTATCAATGAAAAGTTACCAGGGAAAAACATAAATGCCTATATACTTTACTTAGCAACAAAAACTGCAGTCTTCAATATGTTCTTTATTAAAATGTAATAAAAATCTCTCCTGAAAACCAGATGGTAGATGACATGATAAATTAAAGCCCTACATAAGTGCAAATAAAAAAAAAAAACTTGCTACTGACATAAATGACATTTACAACATCACATATGCATTTTTTCTAATGAATATAGGACGATCTAAGTATTACAAAAGACCTTATTCCAGAAATGAAACAGCTAAAGGAAAAAAAAAATGAGCAGCAGCTTGTATTTCTATAGAAATTGAAAATTATGTTTATGACCTACACTCCAGTTTGAAAAAGAATATTTGAATACCAGTGAAATATAGACACAAATAGAAAGAATAATAATATTCTTAATTGGAGTCTTCCTGATTCTTCTTTTATTCCTATTTGTCAGACATGAACTAAAAAAGAAATTTTGTGTCTAATATATTTAATACCTCCCTAAATACATTGACTCTGGTCAAATATGCTTCAAATTACTTTGTCAATACACATGTGATTGTGCTACAATTTTACTTACCAGCACCCAGTAAGTGCTTATGAGAGCCTATGAGGTTCTGGGTTACACAGACTTAATTTGAGATATTTCTCCACCACATAACAGCTGTGTGACTAAGGGCATGTTACTGAAACACTCTACTCTTCTATTTATTTTTTTGTAACTGAGGATTTCACTAATAAGTAATATAAAATAGTTGGGAGGTTTAACCAGAGTGATGTAAACAACACTTATTATAATAACTGGCACACACATACTAAGCCTTCAGTAAAGCATCAGTCATTATTATTATAGTTTACAGGTTTTAAATGCAGACAAAAATATAAATTAAATACTCTAATATTAAATGAAAGCCATTTGCTGGCTCAATTTTAAGTCTTGTTCCTTAAACTGTAACATAACCTTTTTTGGCAGACCCTCTTCAACAGTTGCCATCCGTGCCTGGCTGTGAAAATGCTAATGACTCTGCATACTGAATGGATCCCATTTAACTTTGTAAGCAAAATGTTTAAAAATTTCAGGAATTGTTTCATGGTAGAAATGGCCAATAAACTGCTTATTGCTTTGCAAATATTGAACCTGGGAAAAATAATGCTACATCTGCTAAAATCTTATGGAGAGTAGCTGGTGGCCTGTTAAATAGATAAATATGGAGGAAACAAACAAGACTAATTGTGAGACTTTAATAAATCTATCTGGTCTTCAAGTACACAGCTGAAAAGCTGAAAATCGTGGTTAGATTCTGAAAAGAAAAAAAAAAGAACAGAGGAATAAATAATATTCTTAGATACAATTTAGGTATAGAATACAATTTAGATTTAGAATTTAGTTATCTTCTCAATAGAAAGCCATGGAAATGAAAAAACTTAAACTGAAATCCCAAGTCATGTGTCAAGAGATTTCATGATAGTCTCGATCAAATATTCCCTTCATGGATCATAGCTTTGTTGTGGTGAAGGGGCTTGTATAATTCAGTGAAGCTATAAACTAATCCCTGTAGGGCCACCCAAGATGGATAGTCATAGTTGATAAAAAGTGGCCCACTGGAGAAGGGAATGGCAAACCACTCCAATAGTCTTTCCTCAAGAAGCTCACAAACAGTATGAAAAGGCAGACAAATATGACACTGGTAGATGAATCCCCTAGGTCATGCTTCTCCAATAAGAAAAAGTGTGAAGGGTAATTACTAATACCTTCAGAAAGAATGAAGATGCTGGGCCAAATTGGAAATGACACACAGTTGTGGATGTGCCTGGTGGTGAAAGTAAAGTCTTTCTTTCACCATGATGATTTAAAGAACAATATTGCATAAGAATCTAGAATGTTAGGTTCATGAATCAAGGTAGGTTCGACGTGGTTAAGCAGGAGATGGTGACTGAACATCAACATCTTAGGAATCAGTGAACTAAAATGGACGAGAATGGGTGACCTTAACTCAGATGACCATTATATCTACTACTGTGGGTAAGAACCCCTTAGAAGAAATGGAGTAGCTCTCAAAGTGAACAAGAGTCCAATATGCAGCACTTGGGTGCAATCTCAGAAGCAACAAAATGACCTTGGTTTGTATCCAAGGCAAATTATTCATCATCACAGTAATCCAAGTCTATGTCCCAACCACTAATGCTGAAGAAGTTGAAATAAAGAATTCTATGAAGACCTACGATATCTTTTAGAACGAACACTAACCCCCCCCACCGCCGCCCCAAAAAAGAGTCCTTTACATCATAGGGGACTGGAATGCAAAATTAGGAAGTCAAAAGGTATCTGGAGTAACAGTCAAGTTTGATCTTGGAGTACAAAATGAAACAGGGCAAAGGTTAATAGAGTTTTGTCAAGTGAATACATTGATCAGAGCAAGCACCCTCTTCCAACAAAACAAGAGACAACTCTACACATGGACATCACCAGAAGGTCAATATTGAAATGATTGACCTGATTTCTTTGTACCTGATGATGAAGAAGTTCTATACAGCCAATAAAAACAAGACCTAAAGCTGAATATGGCTCACATCATAAGCTCCGTATTGCAAAATTCAAATTTAAAGTGAAGAAAGTAGGGTAAACCACTAGGCCACTCAGGTATGACCTAAATTAATTCCTTTAAGATTATACAGAGGAGATGACAAATAAATTCAAGGGATTAGATCTGGTAGACAGAGTGCTTTGAAGAACTATGGACAGAGGTTCATAACACTGCACAGGAGTCAGTGACCAAAACCAATCATAAGAAAAAGAAATGCAAGAGGGCAAAGTGGTTGTCTGCCGGGGGCTTTACAAATAGCTGAAACGAAGAGAAGTGAAAGGCTAAAGGGAAAGATATATCCAACTGAACGCAGAGTTTCAGAGAACAGCAAGCAGAGATAAGAAAGCCTTTTTAAGTGAACAAAGCAAAGAAATAGAGGAAAACAATAGAATGGAAAGACTAGAAATCACTTCATGGAAGACTGGGCACAATAAAAGAAAGAAATGGTAGGAAGTTAACAGATGAAAAAGAATTAAGAAGTGGCAAGAATACAAAGAACTATACAGAAAAAGTCTTAATGACATGGGTAACACAATAGTAGGTCATTCAACTAGAGCCAAATAACCTGGAGTGTGAAGTAAAGTTGATCTTAAGAAGCTTTATTATGAACAAAGCTAGTGGAGGTGATGAATTTTCAGCTGAGCTATTTCAAATCCTAAAAGATGATGCTGTTAAAGTGGTGCATACAATATGTCAACAATTTTGAAAAACTCAGCAGTGCCCACAGACTGGAAAAGGCCAGTTTTCATTCCAGTCCCAAAGTTCAATGCCAAAGAATGATCAAATTACTGTGCAATTGCACTCATTTCAGATACCAGCAAAATATATTCAAAATCTTTCAAGTAGGCTTCAGCAATACATGAACAAAGAACTTTCAGAAGTTTAAGCTGGATTTAGAAACGGCCAAAAAATCAGAGGTCAAATTGTCAACATTCATTGGATCACGGGATGTTGAAGCTGAACTTCCAATACTTTGGCCACCTGACGTGAAGAACTGACTCATTTAGAAAAGACACTGATGCTGGGAAAGATTGAAGGCAGGAGGAGAAGGGGACAACAAAGAATGAGATGATTGGATGGCATCACTGACTCGATGGACATGAGTTTGAGCAAGCTCTGGGAGTTTGTGATGGACAGGAAAGCCTGGTGTGCTGCAGCCCACAGGGTTGCAAAGAGTTGGACATGACTGAGCAACTGAACTGAACTGTTGGATCATAGTAAAAGCAAGAGAATTACAGAAAAATACCTACTTCTGCTTCATTGACTATGCCAAAGCCTTTGACTGTGTGAATCTCAACAAACTGTTTAAAATTCTTAAAGTTATGGGAATATCAGACCACCTTACCTGTTACTGAGAAACTTCTATGCCAGTCAAAAAGAAACGGTTGGAACCAGACATGAAACAAATGACGGGTTCCAAATGGGGAAAGGAGTATGACAAGGCTGTATAATGTCACCATGCTTATTTAGCTTATATGCGATGTGCATCATGGAAAATGCTGAGCAGGATGAGTCACAAGCTGGAATCAAAATTGCCAGGAGAAATGTCAACAACCTCAGATATGCAGTCAATACTGCTCTAATGGCAGAAAGTGAAGAGGAAGGAAAGAGCCTCTTGATGAGGGTGAAATAAGAGAGTGAAAAAGCTGGCTTAAAACTCAATATTCAAAAAGCTAAGATCATGATATCTGGTACCATCACTTCATGGTATATGGATGGGGAAAAATTTGAAGCAGTGACAGATTTTATATTTTTGGGCTCTGAAATCACTGCAGATTGTGACTACAGCTATGAAATTTTAAAAGAAGTGTGCTCCTTGGAAGGAAGGCTATAAAAAACATAGAAAGTGAAAGCTGCTCACTCATGTCTGACTCTTTGCAACCCCATGGACTATACAGTCCATGGAATTCTCTAGGCTAGAATACTGCAGTGGATAGGTAGCCTTTCCCTTCTCCAGGGGATCTTCCCAACCCAGAGATCGAACCCAGGTCTCCCACACTGCAGGCAGATTCTTTACCAGCTGAGCCACAAGGTAAGCTCAACAATACTGGAGTGGGTAGCCTATCCCTTCTTCAGCACATCTCCTCGACCTAGGAATCAAACTGGGGTCTCCTGCATTGCAGGCGCATTCTTTACCAACTGAGCTATTAGGGAAGCCCAATCAGAGCGCTGGAACAGGGGCCTGAAGCCTAGACCCTCAGATTAAAAGTTTGATGCTCTACTGGGTGAGCTATCTGGGTAAAGCTCAATGTAATCAAAGCTATAGTTTTCTCAGTAGTCATGTATGGAGGTGAGAATTGAATCATAAAGAAGGCTGAGCATCGAAGAATTGGTGTTTTTCAATTGCGGTGCTAGAGATGGTTCTTGAGAGTCCCTTGGACAGCAAGGATATTAAACCAGCAAATTATAAAGGAAATCAACCCTGAATATCCATTGGAAGGATTGATACTGAAGTAGAAGCTCCAATAATTTGGCCACCTGATGTGAAGAGCCAACTCACATTAAAGGACCCTGATACCGGGAAAGATTGAAGCAAAAGGAGAAGAGAATGAGATGGTTAGATAGTATTGCCTATTCAATGGACATAAATTTGAACAAACTCCAGGGGATTGTAAAGGACATGGAGCTCTGGTATGTTGCAAAGTGTTGGACATGATTTAGCAACTGAACAACAACAGATCAAATATAGATTCAATTAGTCATATCTCAGGGGTAGCACTTTTTTTTTAATAACTTAGGCTATACTTAACTTGCAGCTAGTTTGTTTTAGGGTTAAAACACAATTTCCATGTCAATCAATACACATTGTCATAAATTAATAGTAGGAGAACCCTTAGTCTGGACTAAGCAATAATGTGAATTGTAACACTTTGACAAAATGATATGTATTTACACTTTGTTGTTCAATAGCTCAGTCATGTCCGACTCTCTGCAATCCAACATATTGAAGTACACCAGGCTACTCTGTCCTTCACCAACTCCTACAGCTTGTTCAAACTCATGTCCATTGAATTGGCCATGCCATCCAAACATCTCGTCCTCTGTCTTCCCCTCCTCCTGCCTTCTATATGTCTCACTATCAGGATCATTTCCAATGAGTCAGCTCTTTGAAAAGAGCTGACGTTGGTCAAAGTATTTACACTTTAATTGGTATTTAATTCTTTAGTCTGGAAATTAATGTTACATGGTGAATTTAGTAAATGGCTAAGATTTTTTCCTAGTTGAATCCCATTTATGTCTCATATTATGTTAAAGATATAAATGAAACTAATTTATACATTTGTATGGATGGCATGCTATGGAGAAGGAAATGGCTCCCCATGCCAGTACTCTTGCCTCTAAAATCCCATGGACAGAGGAGCCTGGTAGGCTGCAGTCCATGGGGTTGCTAAAAGTCAGACACGACTGAGCAAACTCACTTTCACTTTTCACCTTCATGTATTAAAGAAGGAAATGGCAACCCACTCCAGAGTTCTTGCCTGGAAAATCCCAGGAACAGGGGAGCCTGGTGGGCTGCCGTCTATGGGGTCATACAGAGCCGGACACGACTGAAGTGACATAGCAGCAGCAGCATAGCTGCTAAGGTTCCAGTAGGAAACAGATGGCCTTCAAAGTATTTATGTGAAGTGAGTTTCAGTGCAAGAGCTCTACACAGAGAAGGTGAAATTCAGGACACTTAGAGAGACAACCACCGAGGGATTAGTAATAAAAGGAACCCACTATCACCCTGAGTGAAAGAGTCAAAGAGAAGATGCACTGCTTAGGAGCACGGCTAGATACGTGGAAGATGGATAGCAGACAGGAGCTGTGGGCATAGAGAAAGGCAGACACTGTAAGAACAATAAGTAATTACCCACAGCACTCTTTCCTCATAGCTTTCTTCTCCTTCAAGTGCCTCACAATGGCTGAGCCCAACATAAAGTCAGAGGACAGAAAAAACTACAAAGGTTCAAACTCCCAGGGCACAGAACAGAGCAAAGAAAAGCTGAGTTTGAATAAGGTATCTGGTGATGAGAAATGTGGAAAAACAGAAAATAAAAACCACAGATGAATAAAATGTGATAGGATTGCTGGCTTAAATTTTAAAGTGCCTGATAGTGATACTAAAAAGAGATAAAACTTTTCTTTATGGTAACGGTTTTACTATATGCATGAAATTGCTTCATCCACCACATTTCAGTTTTAAGTATTTTTTAATTCATACAAATGCATGCAATAAAATGCAATTACAGCTCAATTAAAATTTCAGTGCAATTAAAGCACATTGAAAATAAATAGTACAAAACAAATCTTTGGTATTGTTTTTGCTAGCATTTACTGGGATTTTGATGCTTTTCAGTTCCAATGTGTTAGAAATATATGGAAAATAGATAAATTTGCTATGTAGTTTACCCAATAAATAATCATAATAAATCACCAATCAGATTCCTGCATTTAAACTGTACATAAAAACTTGGGATTTGAAATGACAAAAAGTTAAAAATAAACATTTGTACATTCAAGTTGAAGGGTATATTCACTGAAGTTTTGATAGCCATTGTTTTGTTTTGTTTTTTTTTAAGAAAGAAATTGGGGAGGGAGGAGGGAGGGGAGTTCTGGAGGGGAAGCATATGTAAACCCATGGTGATATCATGACATTGTATGGCAAAAACAATAAAAAAAAAAAAGAAAGAAATTGAGGGAACTCAAGAACTTTCAAAATGATCAAAGATGTTTTGGACGTTGAAATCTGTAAATGAATGTAAGAATAATGATACTGAATAAAACATCTGCTTTTATTGTCAATCGAAATAACAAATGCTACATATGCACTTGTGCTCTAGTTTATACTGGGTTGGAATAGGGGCAGCTTACTAAGGAATAAACTATTTCCTTGCTCCCTATTGCATTAAGGAATTTAAAGTATAAGTTTAAATGGTGTTAGCACACAAAGATATCTGCAATATTAGTTTCTGTTTATAGTATGCTTATAATTTCTATGAGGAGATGAAACTTTCGGACATAACTCACAAACACACAATGGGATAATGTAAGAGTTGGATAAAGAATCAGAATTAAATGATTAATAGGAAATAAGAAGAAGTGGCATTTGCACTGAATCTCAACAGGTATATAATAATGAGCTAGAAAGAGAAGGGCATTCAAATAATGGAAAACAGGATAAAGGAACTATGGACTGGTTCCAAATTGGGAAAGGAGTACATCAAGGCTGTATATTATCATCCTGCTTATTTAACTTACATGCAGAGTATATAATGCAAAATGTCAGACTGGATGAAGCACAAGTTGGAATTAAGATTGCCGGGAGAAATATCCATAACCTTAGATATGCAGGTGACACCACCCTTATGGCATAAAGCAAAGAACGAAGAACTAAAGAGCCTCTTGATGGAAGTGAAAGAGGAGTGAAAAAGCTGGCTTAAAACTCAACATTCAGAAAACTGAGATCATGGCATCTGGCCCCATCTCTTCATGGCAAATAGATGGGGAAACAATGGAAATAGTGAGAGACTTTCTTTTCTTGGGTTCCAAAATCACTGCAGATGGTGAGTGCAGCCATGAAATGAAAAGACGCTTGCTCCTTGAAAGAAAAGCTATGATCAACCTAGACAGCATTTTAAAAAGCAGAGACTTTATTTGCTGACAAAGGTTCATCTAGTCAAAGCTGTGGTTTTTCCAGCAGTCATGTATAGATGTGAAAGTTGGACTATAAAGAAAGCTGAGCACCAAAGAACTAATGATTTTGAACTGTGGTGTTGGAGAAGTCTCTTCAGAGTCCCTTGGACTGCAAGGAGTTCAAACCAGTCAATCCTAAAGGAAATCAGTTCTGAATACTCATTGGAAGGACTGATGCTGAAGCTAAAACTTCAATACTTTGGCTACCTGATGCAAAGAATTGACTCATTGGAAAGATCCTGATGCTGGAAAAGATTGAAGGAGGGAGGAGAAGGGGATGACAGAGGATGAGATGGTTGGATGGCATCACCGACTTAATGGACATGGGTTTGAGTGGACACCAGGAGTTAGTGATGAACAGGGAGGCCTGGTGTGCTGTGGTTCATGGGGTGGCAAACAGTCAGACATGACTGCGCGACTGAATTCAACAGCCTTGGGAAAAATCAGAATGCTCAGAGAGCCCTAAACAAGGAGTTCAAGTGTTCTTGGCTCAGATGCAGCTGTACCAGGAGCAGCTTTGGGAGAAAAATTCTGTTTCTGAACTTTTTTCAGAAATCTGCAGACTGTGTGGTAACCCCAGGGTAGTTTTTACCTATCGCATTCAGTAGTCCCAACCTGAAGCTCCCAGGCAGTCTTAAGAGAGGTTTTAGCCTCAGATTAAGAAGTGTTTCTTAGAATTATGTTCAAGCTTATATCCTATTACACAATTATTTTGAGTGTGCTATGATCCTAAGGGTTTTGAAAAGCAGGACAGACATAGGGATGACAGTGGTAGCAGAGAGGGAATAGAAGAGGATGGACATCTCACCTTTCTTCCAGCTGTTTACAAACTAGACCTGAGTTGAAGATTCAGATTTTCTGTTTATATTTCATTAGTATCAGAGACTTTCAAAAATTCTAACTTCTGGGAAAAATATGTTGATCTTCTTAAAGTGAGTTATAGCAAAATACTCAGTCTAATGGAAAAACTTTCAACATGGACATCAATTATGTGAACAAAAAAAGATTAAAAAATATTTAAAATTTGCTTGTTGTATGACTTCAGAGGAGAAGTACCTCTAAAAAAATCACATAGGTAACATATACAACAAAGTTAGAGGGAATCAAAGACATTAATTGACTAAGAAAAGGCACTACAGTGTAGTTTCAGATGCTGAACCAGGAACTTTTTTTTTCCTTGTAATTGTTCTTATGGTGCTAATAATTTTTGTTGTAAACTTAGGGAAGGCATCGCATATCTGTGGATCTCTAACTCTCCTCACAGGACTGTTTTAAGGACAACATGGAAAAAGAACTGAACTGATTTGAAGACATAAAACCATATGCAATCATGATCCTCTCTACAGAGACAGTATTTATAACTTTTCTAGTCACTGGATACTGGTAATACATTTAACAAAATTCAATCAGTGTCCAGTGAGGAAATCAGACCTCAAGCTTGACAGTGTGAAAGAGAGTACTTAAAATGCAGAAGTGGTTGCTAAAACCTTGAATGAGTGAAAGGCCAAAATGGTCTCTATGAGGCAAACCAGAGATTATGATGTGTCTATCTGATAGACACACTTTATGGGATTAGAGATGTGAAAGGAAGAGTTGGTGTTACACATCCTGGGATCTGGGACTATGAGATGGCTTCTTGCTTAGAAGGAGGGAGGATTATGAAAAAGGGGCTTTTTATTGGAAGTCAGAACACCTGAGGAGATACAGCCACTGCTGGGGATGCTGCCTGAAGCAGAAAAGTGGGGGAGAAATGTCCTGAATTCTTTATCCTTCCTGCCAGTGCCTCCTCTGGTAGAGCCTACATAGAAGCTTGTTGACAAGGAAAGTGAAAGTCGCGCAGTCTTGTCCCACTATTTACAACCTCATGGAATTCTCCAGGTCAAAATATTAGAGTGGGTTGCCTTTCCCTTCTCCAGGGGATCTTCTCAACCCAGGGATCGAACCCAGGTCTCCCACATTGCAGGCAGATTCTTTACCAGCTGAGCCACAAACGAAGTACAAGAACACAGGAATGGGTAGCCTATCCCTTCTCCAGGGGATCTTCCCAACCCAGGAATCGAACCAGGGTCTCCCTCATTGTGGGCAGATTCTTTACCAACTGAACTATCAAGAAACCTCAGGCAAGGTAGATAGATCACAGGCATAGGCTGACTATAAAACAGGGCAGACAGAGAGGGCCGAGGATTGGATCTGAGAGCAAATTATCAGCAAAGGTAGGGGAAAAAAAACTGAATTAAATTCTAAACAGAAATTATCTGGTCTAGTTAAGAAACAAAAGTCTAAAATCAGTAAAATTCTACTAACTTGTCTTGCTTAAATAGATTAAGGGCCTTGACTATGACCAAGCCTGTCAATATAACTTCCACACAAAACTGAAGCTCTTCTGTTTAGTTCAGACAATAATTCTCTCTTGTCTAGAAGAGTTTAATAATCTCCAACACCTCTAGCCTATCATTCACACTATTACTAGATGAGTGATGATGAGTGCTGCTCTAATTTAAATCTTTACATTCACTTACCATTATGTTGACTGTAGGATGATGACCGAAAGACTTAGCAAGTCATTTCACAGTGTCCACAATTTAACCTTGTCTATTGCCATGAGCTATCTTACAGTGAGTAGACTCAAATTTACCAGCTGCCTCGAACTATTTACATTTCCAAAAAGTACCATCATATGTCTCACTAATAAGCCTATTCTTAAAGATCCCATATTGGAATATCTCCTATCACCTTGTCCAAACTAGCTAACACTCATATGTTAGACCTAGCTAACATATGAACTAGCTAATATTCATATTTTCATTCATAGTTCATATATTAGGTTCTCTATGAAGTATTTCCTGAAACCATCTTGCTAAGCAAAGATGATCACCACTGCTCTGTGGCATTACTGACTCCTGTAATTCTGCAATAATAATTGTAATAGTAGTTGCAGGATGTCCCATCAGATGTTAAAATTGAGTTTTTAATTTGCTCTTTATTTCAGAGAGGCAGAAACTGAACAATTTTTAAAGGAAACCCTTTCAGATGATGGATAAAATCAACTTAGAGATTCTAGAGATCGTTTCCATCTGAAGAGTAATGTAGGATCACAGATTTAAGGGTAACCTCTGTGGATGATGAAAAAGTAATCCAGATTTCAAGGAAAGAGGATTGCCAGGGAGATAAGGAGGGCATGACTACTGGGATTTACAGATGTTACAACATTATTAAATTCTGAAACAATACTCTTGGCATTCTGATACCGTTGAAAGAAAATTCGTACATCTGTACTGTAGTCTTGAAAGACCAACCATGGTCACAGCAGAAGGTTTCAATGAGATGAATGTCTTCCTCACTGAAGGACTACTGAAACATTGGCTAAAAATGTTAACCAGTGAGAAATGACTATAAAACTGACACAATTATCTTCAGTCCATATGTGGAGGATGGCAATAGCTGTGGCATCAAGACTCTAACTGACCGTCTGCTTGGTTACAGTTGCTAGAGTGACTCCCTGATTTTTAGGCTCTGTGAGGAAGAATTAGAGTAAGTGCAAGTGGGGTTACCAAGATATAGTATTGCCTACCAATAGACCATTATAGATTTGAGTAACTATATAGAAAACTAAATAAATATGTTCATAGTTTTTCTGTTGAAGTTACTACTGCTAAAATGTATACCATTAATTATTGTTTAATTATGATGCACTGTTTACATGTCTACACCATTTTCTCAATTATAATTTTTTGTGAAGAAGAAATATATTAGTGTCTTAAATGTCCTTCCATGTTTGGAAACTATTAGGAAATAAGTAAAATTGTTACTAAAAAAGAAACTGTCAATAAGTAGATAAATCATTCCACTGATCACATTTTTGTGAAAGGAAGGGAAAATCAACAAGGACAATTATACTAAAATTTCCTTTCTGTATCTTGCTTTAAAAAAAGAGAAAATCAAAGCAAAAGAATTATAAGCAGAGTTAGTGACAAACTATAAGCAGAAGGAGCTGAATTACAAAATAGAATGCAGCAAACTAAAGTTTTAGGTATTCTTACTCATAACATGCTAAATAAATAGTTGATAATAATTATCTTCTCTGGGCTACAGAGTCAAGGTACATCACTCATTATCTGAGACATTCATTTTCTAATCAGTTCAGTTCAGTTGCTCAGTCATGTCCAACTCTTTGCAACCCCATGAACCACAGCACACCAGGCCTCCCTGTTCATCACCAACTCCTGGAGTCCACCCAAATTCATATTCATTGAGTCGATGATGCTATATCCAAACATCTCATCCTCTGTTGTCCCCTTCTCCTGCCCTCAATCTTTCCCAGCATCAGGGTCTTTTCCAATGAGTCAGCTCTTTGCATGAGGTGGCCAAAGTATTGGAGTTTCAGCTTCAACATCAGTCCTTCCAATGAACACCCAGGACTGATCTCCTTTAGGATGGAGTGGTTAGATCTCCTTGCAGCCCAAGGGACTCTCAAGAGTCTTCGCCAACACCAGAGTTCAAAAGCATCAATTCTTTGGTGCTCAGCTTTCTTTATAGTCCAACTCTTACATCCATACATGACCACTGGAAAAACCATAGCCTTGACTAGACAGACCTTTGTTGGCAAAGTATTGTCTCTGCTTTTAAAAATGCTATCTAGGTTGGTCATCACTTTCCTTCCAAGGAGTAAGCGTCTTTTAATTTCATGGCTGAAAACACCATTTGCAGTGATTTTGGAGCCCAGAAAAATAAAGTCAGCCACTGTTTCCACTATTTCTTCATTTATTTGCCATGAAGTGATGGGACCAGATGCCATGATCTTTGTTTTCTGAATGTCGAGCTTTAAGCCAACTTTTTCACTCTACTCTTTTACTTTCATCAAGAGACTCATTAGTTCTTCACTTTCTGCCATAAAGATGGTGTCATCTTCATACCTGAGGTTATTGATATTTCTTTGGGCAATCTTGATTCCAGCTTGTCCTTCCTCCAGCCCAGCATTTCTCATGAAGTACTCTGCATATAAGTTAAATAAGCAGGGTGATAATATACAGCCTTGACGTACTCCTTTTCCTATTTGGAACCAGTCTGTTGTTCCATGTCCATTTCTAACTGGTGCTTCCTGACTTGCATACAGGTTTCTCAAGGGGCATGTCAGGTGATCTGGTATTCCCATCTCTTCCAGAATTTTCCACAGTTTATTGTGATTCACACAGTCAAAGGCTTTGGGATATTCTATAAAGCAGAAATAGATGTTTTACTGAACTCTCTTACTTTTTCGATGATCCAGCAGATGCTGGCAATTAGATCTCTGGTTCCTCTGCCTTTTCTAAAATCAGCTTTCATCTGGAAGTTTCAGTTCATGTACTGCTGAAGCCTAGCTTGAAGAATTTTGAGCATTACTTTACTAGCATGTGAAATGAGTGCAATTCTGCGGTAGTCTGAGCATTCTTTGGCATTACCTTTCTTTGGGATGGGTATGAAAACTGATCACTTCCAGTCCTGTGGCCACTGCTGAGTTTTCCAAATTTGCTGACATATTGAGTGCAGCACTTTCACAGCATCACGTTTCAGGATTTGAAACAGCTCAACTGGAATCCCATCACCTGCACTAGCTCTGTTCATAACGATGCTTCCTAAGGCCCACTTGACTTCACGTTCCTCGATGTCTGGCTCTAGGTGAGTGTGAGTGATTACACCATCGGTGATTATCTGGGTCATGAAGATCTTTTTTGTACAGTTCTTCTGTGTATTCTTGCCACTTCTTCTTAATATCTTCTGCTTCTGTTAGGTCCCTACCAATTCTGTCCTTTATTGAGCCGATCTTTGAATGAAATGTTCCCTTGGTATCTTTAATTTTCTTGAAAAGATCTCTAGTCTTTCCCATCCTATTGTTTTCTTCTATTTATTTGTATTGATTGCTGAGGAAGCCTTTCTTATCTCTCCTTGCTATCCTTTGGAACTCTGCATTCAACTGGGTATATCTTTCCTTTTCTCCTTTGCTTTTTACCTCTCTTCTTTTCACAGCTTTTTGTAAGGCCTCCTCAGACAGCCATTTTGCTTTTATGCATTTATTTTTTCTAATAACTCCTAATAAATGTGAGATTACTAAATGTATGTGTGGGAAATTTTATAAAACTATTGTAATCTGTGTATACCTATGAACTTGCAACATCACCTCAGTTTTGCATGAATGAAGTCGAAGACTAAATAACAGATACCATAAAAGAAGAGATAAAGGATACTCTTAAGTTCCTCTAAAATATGAATTTGGTTATCTATAGGCAAGACTCATCATCAAATTCTCCTAGTAAAAAATTGCCATTTATAAAAAAGATGAACTATAATAAAAGACAGAGAGGAACAAGTGATGATGAAACGAAAAAGCTTGAAGAAAATCATCTCAAGACCATGACCTGTTCTGAAGCCAGGGAACTGTACATACTTTCAATAGGAAAAAAGTCTGTTAATGAGAGAGTAAGAGATGAGTTAGAAAAAGCAATGTGAGGACTTCCCTTTGGCTCAGATAGTAAATCTGCCTGCAATGAAGGAGACCCAGGTTCAACCCCCTGGAGAAGGGAATGGCAACCCACTCCAATATTCTTGCCTGGAGAATTCCATGGACAGAGGAGCCTGGCAAGCTACAGTCCATAGGTCGCAAAGAGTCAGTACTGATTGACTAACACACACATACACACAAAGAAAAAGCAATGTAACCCGAGTCACTTGTCTGAGAAGCTCAAGTCCTTCAGTGTGCTAGAATAGCTTGTCTTTAGGTTTTAAATAAAAGTATTAGTGCAAATTTGAAAGGAGACTCATCTTTTCCTCTGCATTTCTCTAGGGATTCAAAGAAAATTTATGACTCTTGTGCTCACGTTTCACTCTAATTTTCTGCTTCTACTTACTTCTTAATTTCTACTAGTTTCATTCTTTTTTAAATTTTCCTTTTGGAGGACACATGCCAATCATTTACAAAAGAATCAAAATTCAGGAGGCTTTTATTGAAACGTTGGAGTAACAGGAGGAATAAACTGTAGAGAGGCATAAGAAAGGTTTTAAAATTAGATACCAGTAATCCTTGCTAGTAATAGTCAAATCTTACTGAAACAAAATGAACCAAGAATTCAGTGGCTCAAGTAAAACAGAAGTTTATTTGAATTCCAAATAGTAGTACAGAGATGAGTAGTATAGAGACTAGTGTGGTAGTGGCCATCATTTTCCAATCCATGGGAGGGGGAAGGAGAAAGCCCCTGTCAAGTGGATGTCTGTTTTATACAGACAAACCATAAACTGAATACTTCTTGTGAAAACTCATAGTTCTCCCATTAGTGTCTTGGTGGCATCTAGCTGCAAGAAAGGCTGGGAAATGGAGCTATTATTCTGGCAGTCAGGTGTCTAACTAAAATTTAGGAGATTCCATAATATTTCCAATAGAAGGGATACATTGGTCTCTCCTACACCCTGTTACATGAAAAATAATTAGCTTCTTGGTATTTTGCTACGATTCTCCTGTCCTGCTATTTCCAAGATCTTCTCATCCTTCCTACTTCCCTGAATAAGTTAAAATATGTTGTTACTGTCATGCAAAGCGATTTTCTTCTTTTTATCTCATTTCTGTCTTCTGAACAAGACCCTGAAGATTTCTTATCACATAGCAAAAGAGCCCACTTTTGTATTTTTCTTAATAAAGAGAATATACCCAAATGAATTATTTTGTTTCTCCCTTTGGAAGCAGAAACTCAGATGTTAACTTCTACAGAGTAATTCTTTTTCTCTGCTATCGCAGATAAGGAACCTAATGTGGAAGACTGGATCCAACTATAAGAAATCTTCACGTTAGGCAATAGATTAAATGGAGTCCTTAAAAATTTCCATCAGTGGAGAGAATTTCCTACTTTAGAAGGGAAAAGAAGCCGACATCCTATGTAGGTTGATTGTAACAGGAGGGGCAAAACCTGGATCCATTCAGAAACATATGTATGTTCATAATTCTTTCTCATATCAAATATATATTTACCACTGCTTCAAAAATTCTCTTTCTCCAAATCACTTTTAATTAGTTTTTCCTGGTCTAGAATTATTTCCTTTTGTGTCTCTACTGAAAAATACCTCATGAATATAATCCCACAAAACTGTTTTATTGATTAAATGAAAACAAGACATTCAGTTAATAAGCATTGTGCCAGGAAGTTTACAAATTACCAGGGATAGAAAGATATAGTCTCTAACTGTACAAAAGTTACAACCTTGTGGGAAGATAGCTAAAGAGAAAATTATGACACAATACAGAAGGTACCTTACTTCTGTATTATAGAAGTCAGCATGGATGCTGTAAGCTCACCTTAGAGGGCACCTTTGAAAGAATCAGGAGATCTTCTTAGAGGAATTGCTATCTGTGTTTTGTCTGGGGTATAGAAAATAAATTTCTCCAAAGAGATGCATACCTAAGCTAGAAGGAAGTTAGATATTAGTGACAGCAGGAGATTGTGTCAATTTGTATATGGTCAAGGGGATGAATTAAAAGGTGCCTGTTCCTTGGAAGAAAAGCTATGACAATCTTAGAAAGTGTATTCAAAAGCAGAGACATGACTTTGCTGACAAAGGTCCATACAGTAAAGGCTGTTTTTACCAGTAGTGATATACAGATGTTAGAGTTGGCACATAAAGAAGATGGAATGCCAAAGAATTGAAGCTTTTGAACTGTGGTGCTAGAGAAAACTCTTCAGAGTCCCTTGGACAGTAAGGAGATCAAACCACTCAATCATAAAGGAAATCAACCCTGAATATTCATTGGAAGGACTAATGCTGAGCCTGAAGCTCCAATACTTTGGCCACCTGGTATGAAGAGTCAACTCTTTGGAAAAGACCCTAATGCTGGGAAAGACTGAAAGCAGGAGGAAAACACAGTGACAGAGGATGAAATGGTTGGATAACATCACTGCCTCAATGGACATGAGTCTGAACAAACTCCAGGAGATAGTGAAGGACAGGAAAGCCTGGTATGCTGCAGTTCATGGGGTCGCAAAGAGTCAGACACAACTTAACAAATGAACAACAAACAGGACAATAAAGAACTACAGTGGTGATAGCTTTTAAGTTTTCCAAAATGCCCCAATAGAGAACTACTGATGAATTTCAAATGGTGAGTAAATTCAACAAAATTTTATTTTAGAAAAATCAACTTGGGAGGTATACAATTCAGACAACCTAAAGGCACAGTGTTACAAATTAAAGCACTATTGTGTAGTGGGTTTGTGGTTGACTTCCCAAGATCCATATGGAGTAGCCATGAAGATTGGCTAATACTCTCAATCCATCACTAGATGCAACCACCATTAAAATTCTAATATATAAACACTTGTGTGTATATTTTCACATGATTAACATATATGCTTGTATAATATGTAATTTGACTATACTGGCATATAATTTTTAAATATAAATAAATAATAGAATTCAACTCTAAGAGTCACACAGCAGTCAATATAAAAATTTTTAGAATTACATCAGGTTTCAAATCTCTACACAGAACCTCCCTATAGCTTTCCATCACTGAATAGAAACTCGTCTGCCATTTCAACATGCCTGACTCTTTGCAGCCCAGTGGACTATAATCTGCCAGGCTTCTCTGTCCATGGAATTCTCCAGACAAGAATACTGGAGTAGGTAACCATTCCTTTCTCCAGGGAATCTTCCAGACTCAAGGATTGAATCTGGGTCTTCTGCATTGCAGGCAGATTCTTTACCATCTGTGTCACCCGGGAAGCCCATCTTAATGTTGTTTTAAAGTGCCAAGATAAGAAACCAAGAAAAATTCGGGAAAGAAATTAACAAGTCTAGATAACATCAACATTTACTGCTTAAAAAGAAACACGTTATCAAGTGTTTGTTTGTTTGTTTTGCGACATTTACAAGGATTCCTTTTCAGTGAAATAGTCAAAAGAGATACTATACCATTACTGTCCTTAAACATCACTGTCATTTGAAATAACAAATTTTCTTGCTGTTTTCTAAGAATAAATGTTATATAAGTCATATTCCCAAGGAACTACAATCGGTCAGATTAAGCTTAAATGACAAAGTTATCAAAGTATGTAATTCATGTGGTAAAGGCCAAAGTTGTGACTCAGACAGTAACTGATATAGCATGTCATGTGTCTGGACTTCATTAGGTTTGATTAATGAAAGATGGAAGGGATGAGAAGTAGGAAGGGATGAGAAGGAAGGGGAATACTATTAAAGGTGTAGAAGCCAGCATGCATTAAAACAGTTTACCTGTAAAAGAAATTGGCCAGGCTGCCTTAAAACTTGAAAATGTTGAATTAGTTGAAAAAAAAAAAAAAGAAATTGAAATTGCTCAATTCTGACCCTGCTCAAGGTCAGATATGAAGGGTCTTAAATCAGATCAGGATAGATGAAATAAATATTTCTGAAAGATTGACTTACCCAGGTTGAAAGCTGCAAGGATTTCTGTCAGTGACCCTCCCACCTGTTTTAGCATTTGTATTGACATACTTGTTGTTGTTCAGTCGCTAAGTTGTGTCTGACTCTTTGAGACGCTGTGGACTGCAGCACACTAGGCTTCCCTGTCCTTCACTATTTCCTGGAGTTTGCTCAGACTCATATCCATTGAGTCAACGAGGCCATCCAACCATTTCATCCTCTGTCACCTCCTTCTCCTCCTGCCCTCAATCCTTCCCAGCATTAGAGTCTTTTCCAGTGAGTTGCCTCTTTGCATCAGGTGGCCAAAATATTGGGGCTTCAGGTTCAGCATCAGTCCTTCCAATGAATATTCAGGGTTGATTGCCTTTATGATTGAGTGGTTTGATCTCCTTTTTGTCCAAGGGACTCTGAAGAACCTTCTCTAGCACCACAGTCTAAACTAACCTACTACTCAAATTATATTCAATCTACCCTAGAAAACTAAGGCAATGTATAAATAGCACATAAAATTTATAATCATGGATGGATTAACATTTGCATAGAATACAAAAAATAGGATGTTTGTAGCATTTCTTATATTAAAAATTCATTTTGAGATTAGTACCCTTTTTCTATTTTTCTGGGGCAGGTGTGGGGGGTTTCCCCAATGCTTAATGGGTAAAGAAACCACCTGCAACGTAGGAGACACAACAGACATGATTTCAATCCCTGGGTCAGGAAGATCTCTTGGAGTAGGAATTGGAAACTCATTCCAGTATTCTTGCTTGAAAAATCCCATGGAGGAGGAGCCTGGAAGGCTACAGTCCATGGGGTTGCAAAAAAGTTGGAAATGACTGAGCGATTAAGCACACCACACAACGTTTAGGGATTGCAACTGAAATTGAACTTCTATGAGAACGTAGTGGGTTTATTGCATAAAGTATACTATCTAGGTTACATGTAAAGAAATGCCATGTGGAAATCTATTCATTGTTTATTAACTAGAAGAATTAAAAGTTCATGGTCAGGGTGGAATTTTAAAGCGCTCTGAATTTTTAATTTTGGTGATGATTTTATATCCTAATCTTCCTTTAATAACTTAAGATTTTACAACATTACTCATGTTAATGGTTTTTCCCCTTCCTTTCTTTTTTTCTTCAATCTTCCTTCTATCCCTCCCACAGTTTCCCTCTCTTCTTGTTATTCTTTTTTAATTGGAGGATAATTGCTTTACAATGTTGTTTTTGCTTCTGCTGTTCAAAAACATGAGTCAGCAATAAGTATATCCCTTCCCTCTGGAGCCTCCTTCTCACTCACTCCATCCATCCCTCTAGGTCATCACAGAGCACTGAGCTGAGTGAGCTTCCTGTGTTATACAGCAGCTTCCCACTAGATATCTATTTTATACATGGGAGTGCATATACGTCAATGTGACAGTCTCCATTTGTCCTACCCTCTCCTTCCCCCAATGTGTCCACAAGTCCAGTTTCTATGCCTGTTCCTCTACTCCTATCCTACAAAGAGGTTCATAAGTACAATTTTTTAGATTCCATATATACCTGTTAATATATATATATATATATTTTTTTTCTCTTTCTGACTTACTTCAGTCTGTATGACAGACTCTAGGTTCATCCACCTCACTACTTACTCAATTTCAGCCTCTCCTTCTTCTCCCCTCTTTCTTTCTCCCCGCCTCTCCCCCATCTCTGTCTCTCTTCTTCCCTCCCTCTTTCTTTCTCTTTCTTTGCTTCAAATAAAAGAAGTATTACTTTGCAACTACCTTGCTTTCCACAGTGCCCTGAGAATTTGTTGAGACATTTAGATTATTTTTCACACACATTCAAATTCAATTTGATTATAGTTGAACACTGAAATTCCTGTATTTAAAAAATATTTTGGCCTTTAAAGCTTTATTTTTGCATCCACCATCAAATAAATCTCTGTATCATTTATAACAATGAACATTTCCCCTGAATAACATGTTTAATCATCCCAGGTAGTCTTAGTATTTCAGTCAATTTTCTCTCATAGTCATCAGTGAAGTTATTTTTATGTAAATTTAAAATCTTTAGCTTTACTTTTGATTTCATATACTCCTATTTTTCACATTTTCATTATGCTTGTAAGATTTTTACAGATAAAATCCACAAGCAGAAAACAGCTCAGCAGAAGCAACACCATGTAGGATGTCTCTCTCTGACCTTTCCATTGAAGCACTTGAGTCTCTGAGATGAGTACTTCAGTAACAGTGTGTTCACAATTTGTTATTTGGTCATGGATGTTTATATCGTACTAGATCGATCTACAGAGGTTATGACCCGCAGTGGTTAAAATCCTTGAAAAAATGATAGAAAAAATGTATTTTACTACAAAGAAATGTCAAAGTAACCAATTTTGAAATAAAATCCTGAAACATTCAGCACGGCAAAGTGAACTCTTTGAAGCACACAAGATATCACAGAGACACTGCCTTAGCCTATTTCAGCAACAAGAATGTGATGTTCAAGTATGCTGTTTTACTCTCTGAGAAGATATTTATATGTAAAATTAAACCATAGGCAATCTTATTAGGCGGCATATGCATAACACCATACACGTACTACAGTGGCTACATTCTGAAAACACCAAACATCAGCAAGGATGTAGAGCAAGAGGGATTCACAGGCTGCTGCTGCTGCTGCTGCTGAGTCACTTTAGTTGCGTCCAACTCTGTACGACCCCATAGACGGCAGCCCACCAGGCTCTGCGTCCCTGGGATTCTCCAGACAATGCTGCTAGGAGTGAATGTTTGTACAATTGTGGAAAACTGCCATTACCTTCTAACACTAAACAAACGCATAATCTAAGGCCAAAAGTTTCACACAGATATGCAGAAATTAATATTCTGTGAAATAAAAGACATGTACCACAACGTTTATGGAAATATCCACAAGAGACAAAAACTGGAAACACCCACACATTTGCTAACAGCAAAATAGATAAATTAACTGTAGTGTATTTACACAGTGGAATACTCCATAACAGAAAATGATCAAAGTATTACAACATAAAGCAATGTGGATCAATCTCCCAAATGTCTTGTTGAGCAAAAGAAAAGAAAATTAAAAAAACATATAAAAAGAATATGACCATATGATTCCATTAATATAAAATTCTAAGAAAAAAAATAAAGCATGACATTAAGCCAGGGCTTTGATCATTGGATTGGAGATGGGGATGGGGATTTAAAGAGTGTGCGGGGGACACCTGGGGTGCAGGAAACGTTCTCTTTTTGTGCTAGATGGTGATTTCTAAGGCAGATTTCATCAAGCTGTGTACACATTTGATGTTTACAAGTAGATATTTTCAATATGCACCTTATACTCTGATAAAAAGCTTATTAAACATTCATTCATGAATAATATTTAGACAATATTATGATTTGTATGCTAGTGAAAAATTGCTGTGACTCGTAACATCTGTGTACACCTGAGGAAAATTTTTATCACCATTTAAAAATATTTGGTGTGCAAAACTCAAATGTATTCAACATTTACATGAGCAGGAAATCTCAACTAAGAAAGCTCAATATGCACTTATAAACCAGTAACAATAGAAGGTATGGATTTATAATAATAGCCATGATCTTAAAATAGAAAGTAAAAAGATAAATCTATCTGAATTTTTGTCAATGCCTAGAAAGGATTTATTAGAGAAAAAGCTTGCAGTCTTGCTACTACTTACTTATTTAAAAAAAAAAGAAAAGAAAAGAAACCCTGTCATTGCCAGTGACCATAAGAAAGGGAAGGTAATCATAAAACAAATGATCAATAGTAGTAATGTGTTTTATCATTCCAAACATTTTATTCACTTGTTTATCCTGGAAGCACTGCAGCCATGCTACAATTCCATGATTGTCTAAGAGATCTGTAAGCTGGGAAGCTGCTTCGCATTTTGGCCATCACCTGATAGTGGAAGCACTTCAAAGAACTCTCTCAAAGCATCTCTCCTTGGAGTAGGTGAAGGTTGTGTTACTTAATAGGGTTTGCCAAAGGTCGTTTCAGGGTTAATAAAGGTAAGTAGCATGTTTACATGTCTATTATACAGAATAAAATTCAGGAACACCAAATGGAAGAAATCCATTGGGTGAGACATTGGGGGCTGGGATACACAGCACTTCCAAGCCCTATTTGGAAGTGTCACTCTCCAAGCATTTCAATGTGCTCACCAACATGAAATTTGATGTATTTGCATTTTAACATTGAGGAAAAAAACCAAAAGCAAAACAAACTAAAACCCTTATAACTTTATATAACAAAAGTAATGTTTGCAGGCGGAAGTTCAATATTCTGATTGGAAAAAATCAGAATTACTTTTTAAAAATGAAATACTTCAATATAACATATTTTCCAGAATTTGATAATTTCTTTTATAACCATGTAACATAACAAAATTGTATAATACACACACACACACACACATATATATATATATATATATATATATATACAATTTGTATATATAGCTGACTCTTGAACAACACTGATATGGATTGCACGGGTCCACTTATACATGGATTTTTTTTCAATAACTATATACTGCAGTACTACATGACCTTCAGTTTGTTGAATCCACTGTTGCAGAACCACAAATTTGGAGGTCCAATTATAAAGTTATATGCAGATTTTCAGCTTCTCAGTGGACAGTGTCCCTGATCCCTGGGTTGTTCAAGGGTAAACGATGGGGTTTTTAATTTTTCTTTTGTCAAGCTCAATGCAGAATTGGCAGATTTCTTCTAGTTTATCATATGAATACTATCATTTTGATAAAGCATGTCAGTTCAGTTCAGCTCATTTGCTCAGTCGTGTCCAGCTCTTTGTGACCCCATGAACCGCAGCTTGCCAGGCCTCCCTGTCCATCACCAACTCCCAGAGTCCACTCAAACCCATGTTCATCGAGTTGCTGATGCCATCCAACCATCTCATCCTCTATCATCCCCTTCTCCTCCTGCCTCAGTCTTTCCCAGCATCAGGGTCTTTTCCAATGAGTCAGCTCTTCGCATCAGGTGGCCAAAGTATTGGAGTTTCAGCTTCAGCATCAGTCCTTCCATGAATATTCAGAACCGATTTCCTTTAGGATGGACTGGTTGGATTTCCTTGCAGTCTAAGGGACTCTCAAGAGTCTTCTCCAACACCACAGTTCAAAAGCATCAATTCTTTGGTGCTCAGCTTTCTTTATAATCCAACTCTCACACCACCTGGGAAGCCCATAATTCCCTTCACAAGTGTGTAAACATTTCAAACCCTTGACAGATTTTGCATGCATTTTTCTTGCTAGATGAGTATGAATTTTGTTATCTCAATAATTTTCCTAAATTTTACATCTCAAAATTATCTTTATTCAAAACTCTAGGGAAGTAGGATTTTTCTATTGTTTTTCACTACTTTACCCCATTTCCTATAACATGTCATTAAAACATGAACTGGTTGAATACACTGTCAAATGAAGGCTTCCCTGATGGCTTAGCCATCAGAACTTGCCTGCCAATGCGGGAGACCCAGGTTTTATTTCCGGGTGGAGAAGATCTCTTGGAGGAGGACATAGCAACTCACTCCAGTATTCCTGCCTGGGGAATTCCATGCACACCTGCTGGGCTACATTTCATGGAGTCGCAAACAGTTGGACACAACTGAAGAGACTGAGCACACACACATGCACACTGTCTAATGAATGTAAAAATAATGTGTTTGATTTGACTACAGTTTTCTCAAGCTACTAGTTTTAGAAACATTTCAAAGAATAAATGAATATTAGACACTCCCTCCATGTCAACTATAGACAAGAATCAGGCATGCTATTTTAATATTTTTGATAGTTCAGTGAAGATATTTTTTCATTCCTAAGTAAACCAAAGTGAGCCTTGACAAGTTTCCATGAAATTTACCAAGGTTCTATTTCCTTGTTTTGTCCCTCATACTTTCAGCATTGACATTATTTTGCACTTTATTTCCTTTCTAGTAGTTTTTTAACAAGACTTCTTTTCTAAGTCCTTTCAAATATAAGAGTTAATTGAATCCTGAAGACTACAGCATTGTTGTAAGGGTTTAAAATTAAATGAACTTTATTCATCATGCTTATGTTTACAGATACAAACTGGAGAAAATGCATAAATGCAGGTGAGCAATCTAAATGCACAAAAAGTAGATTATTTTCTTTCTCTAGTTGTTTCAGCACACAAAATATCTGCTAGCATCAAGATTTATACTCTTTTCAGAAAGCTGATAGAATTAGTCATTGCTTTTCAGAAGTAATTATCAAGGACAGCTAAAATCCAGTCTCTTGCATCTTCGATCATGCCCAAAGCCTAAATCTCATGAAAGCTCTTTAAGTCAGAACAGGGAGCTTATGAGAATTTTCCTAACCAAAAGAAAAAAGTCTTAGCCTGAGGAAGATAAACAAAATGATTTTTTGCAGGCAGTCTGAAAAATATGCTTCATGCAATTATGATATGTACAGATACTTCAAAGATTCCAATTTACAGTCTTCAAACTTAACTTTAGAAAGTTTTTGTAATTTATTAGCAGTTTAAACTAAATTAATTTGAACTACTAGTCTTAAAATGAGATATTTTCTTGTCCTTTATATACATCCAGCCTACTCTACCCTCAGTGACCTTAGATAAAAGATTCTTTCCATTAAATGAAACTTGGTTTTTTAAAAAAGCTATTTTAAAATCTAAGTTAGATGAATAATAGTAAACTTCATTCTGTCATTTTTACTATTGAAACTTACAGCTACAGAGGGTTGCTCAGGAATATTCTGCTTTTAGAGAGTTTAATCAAGTTTGGAGGCCTGTGCAGAAGTTGACATCATTGAGTGTGTAATGAATCCTCTTTCTGATGGGTGGTTGCACATGAATCATCTTTGGAAAAGTTAAATTTTATTTTATTCCTAAGTGAGGAGTGTCTCTGATTTGCTTAGAAGAAACCATGAATCTTGAACTCACTTGTTAAAGATACAGGTTTTTATTTTATGTGATGAACACTATTGTAATCTATGCATTAGTAAACATTTTTTAATTGACAGTCATCTGGATACGGGGGGAAGGGAAGGGTGGGACAAATTCAGAGAGTAGCATTGATATACACACACTACCATGTGTAAAACAGGTGGTTAGTGGAAAACTGCTGTACAGCACAGGGAGCCCAGCTCCGTGGTGTGATAACCTATAGGGGTGAGATGGAGGAAGCAGGAGGGAGGCTGAAAAGGAAGGGTTTATATGTTTTTATAACTGATTGACTTTGTTGTGCAGCAGAAACTAACACAACATTGCAAAGCAATGATATTCCAATCAAAAGGGTTAACTTTAAATTATTAAACTTTTAAAAAACCCATTGAAGATTGCATCTTTTTAGCTTTCATGTTCAGCGTCCATCTCTTCCTAGTTCTGTTATGGTCCAAATTTTCAAATGGTATACTTAGAGTGGACCATATCAAATAGATTCCTCATATCATTCCAAATCATTTTAATACAAACTTTCTTCATAAAAATATTATTTTAACTTTTGGGGAGAGGTTTTAGTGAGGATATTTATACACAATCCATATTCTATATAATGATATCATAAATGTAAAAAAGAATCATATCACCTAGTTTTTAAATCATCAGGCAATGCATAAAGAAAATAGCAAGGACCCATTTTTGTTTAAAAGAGATTCACTACAAATTTCTCACTGTCAGAACATACTTTGCAACTTGCTAACTCAAATCCATCATGCTTAATATTAAGCTCAGTTTCTCTTGTTCTGTCTTCAGTATAATAAAAATATTGATTACCATACTTTCAAAAAGCCCTTCATATATTCAAAGATTTATTAAATCATTCCTTCTTCAAAAGTTAAATATCTAGTTTTTTTAATTGTTCTATACTTTATTCAACTCATCCCTTTCCTTGGAAAATGTTCCTATTTTATATTCCTCACTTTTTAGCTGACAAAAATTCATAATAGTATAACCATGATAAATTTTCTGACTTAGGTCTATTAATAAATTTAAAAATCATTGATAAAAGGTACGTAGTATTCTACTGCATTGTATTTTAATTAATATGAAATGGTGATGGTTTTTCCTTTCAGCAGACGTTTCCTTGACTCCTTGCCAAATTTTCTAAACACAGTTGAATTTTTCTACTTTTCCTTATAGCGTTTAAACAAGTAGTTAATCTTACAGTATTGAAAAGCAATAAAACTGTGTTAAGTAAAGGAATATATATTCTCAAAACTATTTTTGATAACTTTTCCTCTCTTGGGTAATATCCTTTTTTTAAATCTTAAAATCTATACTTATTCACAGGTAATTTTTAGGCAAGGATACTTTGTATACACTCTCCCAGTTCACTAAAGTAGAGTATATTAACACTCTATAACATTTTGTACCTTTAGATTTGAAATTTTCTGACATTAGGGCATTGTTACTACTTTTATTTCTGGATATTTCTCCTTTAATTTGAGTCACCTGGTTGGTAGAGCTTAAAAAGCATTTTCTTCCTAAATATAGAGGCTTCAAACAGAGGTAAATATTGGGGTGGCCAAATTCTGTTGGGTTGGCCAAGAGATACTACAGAAAAACCTGTACAAATTTTTGGCCAACTCAATAGAACACCATGCTTTTAAAATATTTTTCATCCATCAGAAAAGAAAGAAAGTGAAGTTGCTCAGTCGTGTCTGACTCTGTGACCCCATGGCCTGTAGCCTACCAGGCTGCTCTGTCCATGGGATTTTCCAGGCAAGAGTACTGGAGTGGATTGCCATTTCTTTCTCCAAGGGATCTTCCCGAACCAGGGATTGAACCCAGGTCTCCCGCATTGTAGGCAGACACTTTACCATCTGAACCACTAGGGAAGTCCTTTTTTTATCCACAGTATGCAGTTATATCAGATATAACATTTAAAGTAGTTATTCAATTATCACACAATTAAGAACAACATTTAAAATCAATTAGAATATTTGATTATTGTTGTTTGCTAGAGCTAAAGAAAATTATATGTGAATATATGAACACAAAAATTATAAATATATGAACATGTGTGTGTGTGTATGTGTGTGTGTATATAGAGAGAGACTATCAGTTTCTCATATCCAATGTCCTCTTCTTCCTCAGTTAACAAACCCAAAGGTATTTCAGTATTGCAATATATTCAATTTAAATTTGACAGTCTGTGGTCTTTATTAATGCTAAATGTGCCATGTGATCGTGTCTATTTCCAAAAATCTTTAGAACAATTTGGGACACACTTTTAGGTCTTTTCTTCCTGTTGCCTGAAATAAGAGGGAACGGAGTTCCAATACCCACTTTGGACATAAAGCAATCTGGAACATGGAAACCAGTGCTATGGAAGAAAGAGCTGAAGAATGCAAGGTGCCTATGTTCCTGATTACCATTGAATCACTTAACTCTGTCTTGGTTTATGTGGAAGAAAATGCAACCTTATGTTGAAGACATTTATTAAGAGTCAGGAAATACAATAAAAAGATCAGGGAACAAAACTGAAGGCTTTATTCCTTAGCTAAAATTATGAGGCACAGTGGACACTGTGGAGATTTGCTTAGATTCTGCCTCAACACTGAAGAACACAAGACCTTCTGGTAGTCTTCAGTTGCTGCCAAACTCCAAGAACTGACATTTGCAAGAAAGAGTCATCCAGCCTCGGGCCACATGTCTTTCTAGGGAGTAACTTGTATTCAGTGACTGGTTAATGCAGGTATAAGTCAATGCCTCAATGCTCAACTAAATAAACTCAGCACCACTGCCACTTGAGAGCTCTCAGTGGTGTCTCCAGGGCTTCTGTCAAGCTTTCATGACAATCTAGTCTTCTCCTCTACCATCCTTTCTTCCTTCCCTTCTATGACAGGCTATGGTAGTCAGAGTACCCCGTAATAAACTTGCTACTCAAACTCTCCATTTCATAATCTGCTTACTAGAAAACCCAATCTACAACAGTGTAGCAGAAGGGTTAAAGATTAAATTGTAATATAGAGAATCTGGTTGCAAATGGTGAGATGAGCATTAGTTTTAACCAAACAAGTTTCCTGTCTCTCATCAGTACACATAGTATTTGGAGTCTGATATAAGAGCAAAACAAAAATATGAAGAGTTAAATGCAGTGTTTCAGATGTAGAGGACAAACTAGCAGCTACCAGTGGGGAGGTGTGAGATAAGAGTATGGGATTAAGAGACACAGACTATTACGTAAAATGGATAAGGAACAAGGATATGTCTCACAGCACAAGGAAATACAATCTGTTACTTTGTAATAAATTTAAATGAAGTATAAATTATAAAAATACTGAATCTCTTTAGTGGACACCTGAAATTAATAAAGTATTTTAAGTCAGCCATATATCAATAAGGGGCTTCCTGGCTGGCTCAGTGGTAGAGAATCCATCTCCAATGCAGGAGACTGGGGACCATCCTCTGGAGGATATATCAAACACTCCATTATTCTTGCCTGGGAGATCCCGTGGACAGAGGAGTCTGGCCAGCTAGAGTCCATGGGGTCACAAATGAGTCAGACACAACTTAGCAGATAAACAACAACGTACATCAAATATAAAGTTTAAGTATAAAATAAAAGGAATGCTTCACTTCCCATTTTTTCCTGAATGTTATATATCATATGTACATAAAACTTTTATTTAAAAATTAACAACAGAAGTCAATTAAATTCAATAAATTTTTGAGCATATATTAAGATTAATGCACATCACTATGCACTGAGGAAAAACATGACATTTAAAACAAGTCCCTGGAGAAGTTCATGACTGGATAAATGTGGCTGGTATATAAATAATCTTCAAAATGTTATTCACAAACCTATTATCAGTATCTCTAGAAAAAATAAACAGAAAAATGAGTTTTTTCAAAAAAGTCTATGGTCCCTTTCTTTTTCTGAAATTATATGTTAGCAGAACATTTGAACAGCCATAATAAAGACTGCATTTTCCAGCCATCTTGGCAGGTATACCTATTTCCATCATGTTTTCTATAATGATGTGTGCACAGAAGGATAGCACGGCAGTCTCTAGTGTCTTCATCTGTATGACTGGCGTATGTCTTTCTGTAGCTACCCTTCCTACTAGCTGGACTGTGACCAACATTGTTGTTGCTTAGTCACTAAGTCTTGTCCAACTCTTTGTGACCCCACAGACTTCAGCTCACCTGGCTGCTCTGTCCATGGGATTTCCAAGCAAGAATACTAGCTTAGGTTGCCATTTCCTTCTCCAGAAGATACACATAATACTGCTTGAAAATAGAAGGACTTGAGATCTCTGGAACATGAAGCACCAAAATAGCCCTAGACCTCTATTTCAGTTTTTTATGTTGGCAATTTTATATTAGCAGTTACAAAGAACATGAACATAGCACATCTGATGTATAAATTATTTTCTTTACAAGTATATAAAAATGTTCTCAAATATGAGAATGTATATTCAATTTCTTTAATAGTAGTAGTGTTAGTCGCTCAGTTGTGTCTGATTGTGACCCCACAGACTGTAGCCTGTCAGGGTTCTCTGTCCATGGGGTTTCCCAGGCAAGAATACTGAATACTGAATACTGGCAAGGGGTTGCCATTCCCTTCTCCCCAACCTGGGGATCGAACCCAGGTCTCCTGCACTGCATGTAGATTCTTTACCATATGAGCTACAGGGAAGCCCTGATTCAATTCCTTTTGTTAGCACCAAAGGCTCATTTCTCTTTACTCTAGTGTTGTGTTAAGGTATCAAGCACATGTCATATTATTGCATCTTTCTTTTTATTTTTATTCTTTTTATTTTTTAATTGTTTTTGCCATACATTGTCATGATATCATCATGGGTTTACATATGCTTCCCCTCCGGAACCCCCCTCCCTCTTCCCTCCCCCCCAGGGAAATCTCGCTGCACCAGCCCCGAGCATCAATCCTGGGCTGGCGATTGATTAGACATATGAAAATTAACATGCTTCAATGCCCTTCTCCCATATCATCCCACCCTTACCCTCATCCACAAAGTCCATTGCTCTTCAAGTCAACTGGGATGGTAACACTCCTACTATTCTTGCCTCAAACTGCTAACTTTTTTGAAAAAAAGTAATGTTCTGTGGGTAAAGAAGAAGTGGTACTTACATAGAATGGAATATTACTCAGCCATAAGAAAGAAAGAAATAATGTCATTTGCAACGACATGGATGCACCTAGAGGTTAGCATATGGAGTGAAGGTCAGAGAGAGAAAGACAAACATCATATGATACTGCTTATATGTGGAGACTAAAAAAAATCATACAAAAGAACTTATCTACAAAACAGAAATAGAGTTACAGATGTAGAAAACAATCTTATGGTTAATGCAGGGGAAGAGGAGGAGAGATAAATTGGGATAATGGGACTTACATATATACACTACTATAAATAAAACTGATAACTAATAAGGACATACTGTATAGCACAGGGAACTCTACTCAATACTCTGTAATAACCTATGTGGGAAAAGAATCTAAAAAAGAGTGGATATATATGATTATATAACTGAACCACTTTGCAGGACATCTGAAACTAACACAACATTGTAAATAAATTACATGCTAATGAAAAATTAAAGGTAAAATGTTTTTTTAAAGTAATATTCTTAAAAATTAACGCTACAATAAGTACAATTTGCAACAGGACAGCCTGCAACAATATTCCCTGAAAAAAATACCTTGTGAGGGCTTCCTGAACATAGCAATCAGAGATGTGCTTTGCATTCAATTGTATTGTGACAGTGAAATAATACAAAAAATATATGATAAATAAATGAATAAAAATTTAAAACTCTATTTAAAAACATTTCCCGTATACTATTAATTCACTCAACAGGTAAGTATTCAGTGCATATGATCAGAAAGGCACTCATTTACTGTTACATCAAATGGCTCATAAATCTTGTCTTGATATTACTAAGCTCTGGGGGAAGTGGAATTTGCAAGGGGTGTTCATATTTCTTAAGGACATAAATAGTATTTTTTTTCCATCTAAAGGAAAAATGTTTACAACTGAAAACAGCATTTCTAGCTGTTATTAGGAAATGATGCTTACTCATGCAGACAATTGAAATTCAAGAATTGACAGAGTTAAATGTTGTAGTCCTTGTGGTGTATTTCCACTCAAAGACAAGTGGAAACATCACTGCAATATTAAAGGGCTTGTCTTCCCTGGATGTCAATGAACATTTCTCTGATAGGCATTGTAGTTATGATTTGATATACATCTGTGTCTGGTGCCACTTAATCAAGTTAAGTTTTTCCCTTGCCATGAAAGGTTTTGTGAATTTCACAGCAAAGTCATGTTGTTTTATTTTTTAATGCAAAATGACATTTCCATTCTTCTTGAGCAGTTACTGACATTTCCCCTTGAGCCTTCTTAAAGCTCTTTCCCCATAAATACCCTACCCCTCCTGAAATGGAGTTAAAAGTCATTTATTTTTCAATAAAAATCACTGCAATAAAATCAAGAGATTCTAACTGAAGATTAAAATTATTCTAACCAAATGTGTACACTTCATAAAAAAAAACACAATGTTTGCAGACAAGAGGCCTAAGGTATTATCTAATCCATCACTTTCCTTTTGCAAGTTTAATATCTACTCTGAAAAGTCCTCTGTTGTTGAAGTAATATCCATCTTTTCAGTTCCAGTTTTATCATGCTAGAAATAAGGCAATGTTGGAATATTTTATATCACCAAAACATATTTTCAGACCAACCAGTGACCTTATAATCACTTGAACTGCACACCAATCACTTTTACGTGACATAAAATTCTAAAAAGTGGGACATTCTCTTGTAAACAAGTAATTGATAGACTAAATAAAATCAGCCCTATTTAGACTGTTTTCTTTGTGTGCATAGGGTATTTTTCATTTCATTGAAATTGAAGACAAAAATAAAAATCCAATTCAATTAACAATGTATTTTTTAAGTTTATCATACAACTTAGTGTGTGCTTCTTTTTCTTTTTCTTTCATTCTTTCTTCTTTCATATAAATGTATACATGTATGCATAATATGTGTGAGAGTACATGGGTGTATGCATACATGGGGAGAAAAAGAGAGATTTAGTTTAAGAAATTGATTCATGTGATGCTGGAGGCTGGCAAGCCAAAAATTTGCAGGGAGCCTGGAGACCCAAGGAAGAGTTGATAGTGTAGCTGAAGTTCAAAGAGCATCTGAAGGCAGAATTCCTTCTTCCTCCAGAAACTAGTCTTTTCTCTTAAGGCCTTCAACTGATTGAATGAGGCCCACTTATAGAGAGCAATCTTCTATACTCAAACTCTACTGATTTCAAGGTTAATCTCATGTGAAAACTATTTTCTAAACAACATTCAAATTGGTGTTCGACCAGATATTTAGGTACCATGGTCCACCCAAGTTGGCACACAAAACTAACATTAAGGCCCTCATCTTTTCCTGTCTGCTTTCCTTCTTCTTTCCCCTCCCCATCCTCCACTTCCTCAATTTATTCTTTCTCTTTCTTCTTCCTCTAGGACATTATCTGGCTCCAATTTTCATTTTCTTTATGAAATATTCTTCTGATTAATATTCATCAATTTTTCAGAAATTCACCAACATTTCCCCTTAAGGACTAG
Organism: Antilocapra americana; assembly: GCA_007570785.1. NCBI lineage: Eukaryota > Metazoa > Chordata > Mammalia > Artiodactyla > Antilocapridae > Antilocapra > Antilocapra americana. The sequence continues at coordinate 26,229,662 of ML661338.1, read as the reverse complement.
TTCTTTTTCCCCCCTTAAAAACCATTAAATACATTGGGTTTTCTTAGGCCAAATGTTGAAGAAGGTACTATGGAAAGGAAAGTATGGAGTAGGGCATAACCAGGATTTCTCCTTCTCTGCTATTTGCAGAAAGAGCATCCTTCCATCATGGCTCATTTGTGTGAATCCTGTTAAATCTGCCCCCTGCTTCCCACAAGCAGAATAACTAAAAGAGTGCTTCTCTAACCATCCTGTGTGCTCCATTTCCCACAAATTTTGTCAAAAATTAAACACAGATTTCACATTTTAGAGTTCTCTCATCTTAGAGTTCTAATATTTGTGTTCTCTACTCTTTTATTGAACAAAATTCACATTCATGTTAAAATTATAACTAAGACATGGAACAATTAGTGATCTAGTTAGATAAACTTGCAAGGACAGGGAGAAACTTAGAGATGATTGTACAATAGCAGTAGAGGATACAGGGGGATAATTTTGGTGTGTCAATACAAGATTTTACTGAGCCAAAGAGGTTCGATATTTGTGGAGTTATGGTAGGACCATTATATATTCTACTAGAAGGTTCATAAACTGTGTAAATAACTGAGTTGTTCAAGATTCAAGTAGCCTTATTTCTCTAAACTAGATGTCATAACTATGGAGTCTAGAACCAAGAACAACTAGTATATTTTTCATAATAGTTTGAATGAACTGGCTGGGGTTGTCATCTTTTGGGGAACTTCAACACATTTTGCTCTCTAAAGCACTGGCTAAACATAATATCAATAACTGTTATACAAAATTTATTTCAATGATATTTGAGAAGTTATAAATATATTCCCTCCTTTGAACCATGCATTAGAAGAATTGTGTAATGATAAACATAAATAAGGGACAGATACAGTTAAAATAAGATACCTTCTAAGATTCTTAAATTAATTCAGGACAAGACTTATCTTACTTGCATGTCTCAAGCAATCAGAAAGCTGTTTTGGGAAATATTCTTCATTTTCAGATTCTTACAGTTTTGCTAGCTGTATCAAAATTTAAAGGAATGTGGTATTTGCAATCCTTTATTAAAATCTAATCTTGAGATATTCTTGGCCTATTTTTAAAGTTAAAAATCTTCATAGTTCAGTGAAATTCAGCTAAATTTTTAGTGATTGTATCTTTAGAGGAAACTTTTATTATTTACTATTGAGCCATAATATCCAAGTTCATGTAGGTTAAAGAACTTTAATAATGCAACCATTAAATATTGCAGCTTTTATTTCAAGTGCACTGGAACAGCATTCATAGTATACACTAACAAAATAATCTATTCTAATAAAAATACACCCAGCATCAATGAAATTGTTCCTATCTCAGAAATAAGTACCTTCTCCTTTACTCCACTGTGCCTTCACCAGCACACAAAAGTATTCAACTGTTAGACTTTAGATGATGATGATTTCAACAATAGATATTTGGAATTAAGGAAGGCTACACCATAGAACTGCAAAAAGACCTAGCTACTAAATTTATATAAGCCAATCACTAACTAGGTGATCATGACACTAAATAGTCAGTAACTTCAGAATATTTAGAATTTTATAAAATCCTTAGCTTTGCATTAAAATCATATTTAACTTAATTTTAACTATTCATATGATGGGCTTCCCTGGTGGCTCAGATGGTAAAGAATCTGCCTGCCATGTGGGAGACCTGAGTTCAGTCCCTGGGTTGGGAACATTCCCTGGAGGAGGATATGGCAACCACTCCAATATTCTTGCCTGGGGAATCTCCACGGACAGAGGAGCCTGGCGGGGTAGAGAGGTGGACATGACTGAGCAGCTAAGTACAGCACATGTGTATTATGGCCAGTGCTTCTAGTTCTCTTATGTTGCCCCAGGTGAACCAGTCCTCATGTACTGGCTCTCATCAAAGTGTCCCTTCTACAGGTCCAGACTACTGGTTTACTTTAGCTGTCCGATGGGCTCAAGAAAATTATTCTTTTGCAGTGTATTCAGATTTCTGTTATTGTTAAGATCAGAGCAATGGTCTTTCTAGATTCTGCATCTTAGGCAAAAATAGAACTAAATTCAACAATCTATAAGGAGTCTGTACTATAATGGCCAATAAATGTAATTCATCTCTAACAGATTATAAAGAGGAAAATCATACAACCATCTCAAAAGTAGCAGTAAAAGCATTAAATTCAAGATCAATTCATAATACAAAGATATAATAATTTATAAACAGGAAGAAAGATCCTTGATTTGCCTAAGATTACCTGCAAATAAATTACAGTAAACACTACATTAACTGTGAATGATTAAAGTCTTTCTTTCAGAGACTGCAAAAGAGACAAGCAGCTGTCATTAGTTCTAGTCAGTGTTGTACCTGAGTGTCTCTTCAGAACAATAGGAGAAGAGAACCAAAAGATCTATATATTGGAAAAAAGCACAACTTATTATCCACGGATAAAATTATGGTGCATAATAAAAATACAAAATATCTAATAGATTCTATAGGTAATTATTAGGAATTTGTTATTGCTGTTGCTCAGTCACTAAGTCATATCTGATCCTTTGTGATTCCATGAACTATAGTATGCCAGGCTCCTCTGTCCTTCACTATTTCCCAGAGTTAGGTCAAATTCATGTCCACTGGCTTGGTGATGCTATCTAACCATCTCATATTCTGCCACCCATCTCCTTTGGTGTTCAACCTCTCTCGGAATCAGGCTCTTTTCCAATGAGTCAGCTCTCCATATCAGGTGGCTAAAATACTGTAGCCTCAGCTTCAGCATCAGTCCTTCCAATGAATCTTCAGCATGGATTTCCTTTGGATTGAACAGTTTGGTCTCCGTGCTGTACAGGGGACTCTCAAGAATTTCTCCAATACCACAATTAAAAAACATCAATTCTTCAACTCTCAATCATCTTTATGGTCCAACTCTCCATCCATACATGATTACTAGAAAAAGCATAGCTTTGACTACATGGACCTTTTTCTGCAAAGTGGTTCCTCTGCTTTTTAATAAACTGCCTAGGTTTGTTATAGTTTTCCTTTTTAGAAGCAAGTATCTTTAAATTTCATGATAGCAGTCACCATCTGCATTCATTTTGTAGCCTAAGGAAAATAAAATCTGTCATCATCCCCACTTTTCCCCTTCTATTTGACATGGAGTGATGGGACAAGATGTCATGGTCTTAGTTTTTTGAATGCTGAGTTTTAAACCAGCTTTTTTCCTCTCCTCTTTCACCCTCATCAAGAGGCTCTTTGGATCTTCCAATTTTGCTGTAAAAGTGGTTATCACCTGCATATCTGAGGTTGCTGATATTTGTCCCAGCAATCTTAATTTCAGACTGTGATTCATTCAGCGTGGCATTTCACATGATGTACACTGCATATAAATTAAAAGGTAGGGTGGCATATAAATTAAATACAGCACTGTCATACCCTTTTCCCAATTCTGAACCAGTCAACTGTTCCATGTCTAGTTCTAACTGCTGCTCCTTGACCCTAAAACATATTTCTCAGGAGACAGGTAAAGTAGTCTGGTACTCCCAGGTGGCTCAGTGGTAAAGAATCCATTTTCAGTGCAGAAAATCCAAGAGATGTGTGTTTGATCCCTAGGTCAGGTGAGTCCCCTGTAGTAGGAAATGGCATCCACTCCAGTATTCTTGCCTGGAAAATTTCATGAATAGTGGAGCCTAGTGGATTACAGTCCATGGGGTTACAAAGAGTCAGACAAGACTAAGCATGAAATTACTAAGAATAATGAACTTATTAATTTTCTTTAGGTACAGGTCAATGTATTAAAATAGCCAATGTTTTTACATCACATTTATAAGAGAATCAAACCCAACAGATAACTAAAGAATGAATCTAATTCCTAATATCTGGATTAAAAATATAAAATTATATTCAGAGAAAATGTTAAAAGCTTAAACAAGGGAGAACTATAGCATTTTAAAGGATTTAATTTATTAATTTTTATGCTATATCATTTCCCCTCATATAATCGATAAAAGCAGCTTCTTTTCACTAAAATTGAAAAGTTTACTAAAATTCATATATAAATGAAAATTACATGTCCAAAAATAGCCAGGGGGATCTTTAACACACCTGAAGCAATAATATAATTAGTCATTAATTTACATAACATTGCAGCAGAAGGATAGGAAGATAACCCAGTCAAAAAGTTAGGAAGCCAAAAACATGGTCAATTTCATTATGACAAAGGTTGTACTACAAAGCAGTAGGTAAATAATGGAATCTTCATTAACAAATATAAAATGAAATGGATTTCAAAAATACATTGATGATATATAAATTTCCTAGAAGTAAAACAAAGGCAGTACACTGTCTGACATTGGCATTAGCAATTTCATTTTGTATCTATCTCCTTAGGTATGGTAAACAAAGCAAAAATAAACAAATGGGACCTAATTGAATTTAAAACTTTTGCACAGCAAAGGAAACCATAAACAAAACAAAAATGCAAGCTAATGAATGGAAGAATGTAAATGATGTCCAATAAGAGGTTGATATTGAATATATAAAAAATCATACAATACAATATTAAAAAAAAAAAAACAGCCCAGTTAAAAATATAGAGGATCTGAATAGGCATTTTCCAAAGAAGATATGCAGATGGCCAACAGGGACATGAAAAGATGCTCACCATCACTAATCATCAGAGAAATGCAAATGAAAACCACAGTGAAATATCACCTCAATCTTGTCAGAATTACAAAAAAGGACAGGAAATAACAAGTGCTGATGAAGTTGTGGAGTAAAAGGAATCCTAGCATATGATTGGTGGAACTGTAAATTGATGTAGCCACAATGGAAAATTATAGAAGTAAAAAGATGCAGCAGTTTCACTCCTGGGTATATATCTGAATTAAAGAAAAAACATTAACTCAAACAAATGCATTTCAATGCTCATAGTAGCATTATCTACACTAGCCAAGATATAAAAGCAACCTAAGTGTCCAGCAACAGATGGAAGGATAAATAAGATGCAGTATATACATACAAAAGAATGTTATTCAGTCATAAAAATATGAAAAGTTGCCATTTGCAATATGCTTGGACCTGGAGGGTATTATGCTTAGTGAAATAAGTCAGACACAGAAAGATAAACGGCACATTTTCACTTACATGTGAATCTAAAAAATAAAACAAATGAATATAACAAAACAGACTCAGATACAGAGAGCAAGCTAATGATTACCAGCAGAAAGAGGTAAGGGAAAAGGGACAGGATTGGTGGAGACCAAGAGGTCCAAACTACAAGGTATGAAACAAGTAACTTACAATGATGTAACAAAAATCATAGAGAATATAGCCAATATTTTATAACATTTCAATAGGGAATATAAGCTATAAAATTATCTAACCACTATGTTGTACTCCTAAAACTAATATAATATTGTTAGTCAACTACAATACAAAAATAAAACATACCTGTTACATAGTGTGTCTATATACACGTTACTTACCAGTTTGGCTTTTAGGGGATCTTCCTGGCCCAGGGATCTAACCCAGGAATACTGCAATGCACGCAGATTCTTTACTGTCTGAGTCACCAGAGCAGCCCTGTGCTTAATTGCTGTCATGTTTGACTCTTTGAGATGCAATGGACTGAGGCTTACCAGGCTCTTCTGTCCATGAGGATTCTCCAGGCAAGAATATTGGAGTGGGTTGCCATGCCCTCCTCCAGGGGATCTTTCCAACTCAGGGATTGAATCCAGGTCTCCCACATTGCAGGCGGATTCTTTACCATCTGAGCCCCCAGGGAAACCATATATATGGCTTCCTACGTGGCACTCATGGTAAAGAATCCGCCTGCAATGTGGGAGATGCAAGTGATGTGGATTCAATCCCTGGGTCAGGAAGAACCCTGAGAGTAGGAAATGGCAACATATTCCAGTATTCTTGCCTGGGAAACCCCATGGACACAGAAGCCTGGTGGACTACAGTCTATGGAGCTGCAAACAGTCAGACATGACTGAGTGCACACACACACACAAACATATTTGTACACAAATATCCAGTACACATTCAGTACACATTTGAAAATGTACTGAATTTCACTGGTCATTATAAAAATATTAAAACCTCTGTGAGATACCACTACACATCCACTGGAAAGACTAAACTATAAATGACCAAGAATACCAAGATTTGATTTAGAAAGTTCAGTAACTGGAATTCTCATACACTACTGGTAAACTGGTGTAACATTTAATAAAACTACATTTACTAAACTTGAACAACAACAAAAATACTCCATTATCCAATAATCCCACACCTAGAAATGTACTCAAAACAACTCTATTAGAATATTCTTAGTAATAATCAATAATTGAAGAAAACCAAAACATCCTTCTATAGTTTTCTCCTATAATGGTATCAAAGACTGAATTCTCTGGAGGAAGATTCTGAGATGCAGCTCAGAGTTCAGGATACTTAAGGATCAATGCTTGAGAAGAGAAGGGAAAGGAAGTACTGACTGATTGTAAAGAGAAATAGAACTTTGATGCAGGACCAACAAAGCCCCAGTGAGAAAGAGGCAGGGATCTTGATCATGAAGATTGTCCATCACAGCTGTCTAATTTGGATTGAAATAGAACTATGCAACATCTGTCATACTCATAACCAGAAGTGGACTGTCCCAGGAAGTGCATGCGGGAGAAAATTCTCTGCAACTGAGATAGAACATGTAGAAGATGACAGCTGGAGGCCATTTGCAGACAATGCTCCTGATATCTGGGCAGCTAGTCATCCCTGAAGGAGAATCTGAGCAGTCCATCTCAATATCAGAAATTAGTGGAATATTCTATTTCCAATGACAATAAATAAATTACTGCTGTATGAAATATGGGCAAATCCTATAAACATCATGTTAGTTGAGAAAAATGACATAATTCTATTTATATGAAGTTGAAAAATAGAAAAAGCTAAACTTGATTTTCAAAGCTGGTATACCTAAAGGGAGTGGTTAGTGACCAGGAAGGGCCAAGGGGCTTCTTGGATGATAGTGATGTCTAGTTTTCACTGATTGCATAGTACATGAATGTACTCACATGGTTAAAACTGATTCAACAATATTCTTATGTTCTGTTTTATTTCTGTATACATATTACATGCTGCTGCTGCTAAGTCGCTTCAGTCGTGTCCGACTCTGTGTGACCCCATAGACAGCAGCCCACCAGGCTCCGCCGTCCCTGGGATTCTCCAGGCAGGAACACTGGAGTGGGTTGCCATTTCCTTCTTCAAGGCATGAAAGTGAAAAGTGAACGTGAAGTCGCTCAGTTGTGTCTGACTCTTAGCGACCCCATGGACTGCAGCCCACCAGGCTCCTCCGTCCATGGGATTCACCAGGCAAACGTGAATTTGTGAAACTGGAGTGGGTTGCCATTGCCTTCTCTGCATATTATGTGCTAGAAGAAGGTAAATAAAAAGTGATTTTTAGTTATGCCTCCAAAATGAAGCAACGACTTTCACAGAACAGAAATAACAGGCAATGCAAGAGGAGATAGATAGAAACCCTCTCATTACAGGGATTATAAGTTGCTCCTTACAATTAAGTATATAACATAAGGTTGTAGATGGTAGTAAAAAAAAAAAAAAGGAAAACCCTCAATCTAAAGTATGTGATATATATATATATATACACACACACACGCACACACATATATATTAGAATGCTGAAGAAAATATACTTTTTCTAATGCTTATGGAACAGTAAGAACTTCCCTTACATTAGTTGTTGTTCTTTAGTCGCTAAGTCATGTCCAACTGTTTTGCAACTCCGTGGACTGTAACTTGCCAGCTTCCTTTGTCCACGGGATTTCCTAGTCAAGAATACTGGAGTAGGTTCCCATTTCCTGCTTCAGGGGATCTTCCTGACCCAGGGATGGAACCCACGTCACCTGCATCTCTTGCATTGGCAGGCAGATTGCTTACCACTGAGCCACCAGGGAAGCCCTCTTTATATTAGATCACACACAAAAACACACCTTAATAGTTCCAGAAGTATCAAAGTAACATAAACAGCACAATGAAATGAACACATTAATAACATTAGAAAAATAAAAGCCCTTTACACTGGTAAGTAAAAAATGATCTATTGAATCAAAAGCAAAATACAAAGCAAATCTGGAGATTTCTTGAAAATAAAATGAAAGTAAATGTATCAATATTTATGGCATAAAATGCAGTTAAAAATTTCCAAACTTTTTTCAACACATACACCAAGCCACATCAAAACTTGGTGAATTGAGTCATACTAATATTTTTCTTCCATTCCTCCCTATTGGAATTCTACCCTTAATTTCAGATCCATTGCAAATGAATGCCTTCATTGAACACGCCTTTTTGTTCACCTAAACCAAATATAATCTTGCCTTAGAAAAGCTATGTGAATTAATTTAAATTCTGTTTTATTTCAAAGATTTAAGTAGGCATAAAAACGTATTTGTACCTCTTTAAGGATACTTTTATTTTCTACTCTTTGCATTTTCTTTGTCAGCTTTTATAAATCCTCAAGTTAAACCAAGAGATAGGTCAGATTTTATACGTTTTTAAACATATTGACAATATTGCTTTGCTGATAATAGTTGACAAAAAGTTTAAGTTAAAAAAATTGTCTAAAAGTTACTACTCCATTTTATTTATCCAGCCTTTATTTTCTTCATTAAGTATATTTCTTAGGCAAAGTTTTAATACATAAAACTTTAAGTATGGTTTCATCATTTTTATATCATACAAATTTCTGTAGACTCAAATTCAGTGGCATACAACTACACATTAACTCAAGTGAAATTTTCAATTTTGAATCAGTACTTCTTAATCATTTTTGAAGAGCTTAGTATTTTGAATGGAGGAGACTAACATCTTTCTCTCAGTATCTCTATATGAACAATATTCGTTGTTAAAAATTAAGAGTACCTAATGTTTGATCAGACTGCAAGAAGATCAACTGATCGATCCTAAAGGAAATCAACCCTGAATATTCATTGGAAGGACTGATACTGAAGCTGAACCTGCAATACATTGGACACCTGATGAGAAGAGTCAACTCATTGGAAAAGACCCTTATGCTGGGAAAAATGGAAGGAAAAAGGAGAAGGGGGAGGGAGAGGATGAGATGATTAGATAGCATCACAGATTCAATGGACATGATTTTGTACAAACTCCAGGAGATGGTGGAGGACAGGAGTCTGGTGTTCTGCAGTCCGTAAGGTTGCAAAGAGTCAGACACAACTTAGAGACAAACAACAAAAATGTTTGATGAGTATATTTTAGTTTATCATGAGTTCCTCTCTTGCTTCTTTTATCTCTTAATAACAGACTCATAACTTTTAAAGTTATATCCTATTTCTTTTTATAGTAGAATCTCTGGTCAGTTCATGCTCAATTTTCCCAAGTCCTTTGAAAGCTAGAAGAGTATTTCTGGGTGTACATGAAAACTACTGGTGCAGAATCTAATATGTCACTCTGCCGAAAAGTAAATGGTGGCAACATTCCAGAAAGGATTATATTCATTGAATAGCTGTTAATAAAGCTGTTAGTCAGGAGTGATTATTCTCTTTCATTTTTCCTCTCTGTGCTAGCAACTCCAAAAACAGTTCTCCCTAATGGATTATTGAATCACCCAAGATAAAATAATATAAATGAACATACAAAAATATCTATTAAATGATACAATCCTAAAGACTTTTACAAACTCACTTATTATGTAAAATAAATTTAGATAGCCAAAGAACACAGAAACAATAAGATGAATAAATATCACCCTATGTCACAAAATTTATAAAGTTGTTAGTTATATATAAATATGGTCTTAGTAAAGTATAATTTAAATGTCTGGTTTAGATGGCAAATGTTCAGGAAGCAGAAAAAAAAATAGCTATTTCATGCTGCCAAGTATAAAAAGTCATTTTTATAATGAAGGGAGCTGATGTTCTTATTTCACACAAATTAGTCACACAATTCACACCTTAGACATTTATAATGAATAAATTTATATTGTGATACTAGTTTTGATAGATGCTTCCCACAACCAAGTAGGCAAATCATACTAATGTGTTTTTTTCTTTAAAAATTCTTGCACCCTCTCTGTTTTCCATGACAAATACATACTAGAGACAAAAAAAAAAAATCTAAATTTTCAGGTAAGAAAATGTCACTGAGAGAAAAATGTTAAGCTAATTAAATTAGAGAAATGACTTTAGATGTTTGTCTTTTCTATCACCAATATGGACACAAATTGTCTCCTTCATAAAATCCTGAATTTTTTGAGTATCAGCTGTAAGTTTTTTAATCATTTACTTAGAAATAAGCCCGTGTGCTACATATATATTTAGAAATCAGTTTTAGCATCAAAATGATTACTTAGGCATTGCTTACTATTAAGAAATATGGGCTTTAGCATCCCATGCTTGTGTATTTCTGTTAGTTCCTTGGCCTGCTCTTTAGTCTTGGAAATTTTAGTGCTTTGGGCTTCAGTTTCCACACATACAAAATGGTCAAAAGCAGTACCTTACAGTGTTAGTCCAAGACTTAAATAATTAATAAAAGGGTCTTGAAGAAGTCTAGCTAATATAACTGTCAAAAAACAGAAACCATTATTATATAGCATAATATCATTAACTTTGTTATTATAAAATATTGCATCTGTCACACTATCTCCTTTAGATTTGTCTGCAATTATCCTTTAGTAAACCCTATGATTATCTTCTAAACTTCTATGAACCTCCGGGTGCTTGGGTTATGAACTTGCAACAACAAGAATCGAGAAAGAATACAGCCTTCACTCAACATGTGAGAGAGAAACTTGCTCTCTTCTCTACAAGGGTACAATAAGTGGTCTTTGAAGTTTCTGAGATTAGTAGTCATTTCAAAGTTTACTTAGTAGAAGGCAATAAATCCTCGGTTTTAAGAAAAAAAAGCACCTGAAATTATAGATTAGAGTGTAATGATATAAAACAGCAACACACAAAAGTTGTGTTTAGCAAATATTTAATAAATAATGAATAAGTACAGTGAGTGACCTTTTAAATACATCTTCCTTTATGCTGCACTGGATCATAAAGTCCTCCACTTTCCAGAGACTAATACAATCAATTTACTAATTGCTCATAGCGAGTCCTTCCCTTGGAAGTTCTAAGAGAAGTATTTGATATCATACCTATTTGATATTTTGTCTTCCTTTCTCCTTCAAGAAAATTAGCCCCTTTGGTGAAACAGTTAATGATATTATTGTGGTCCATTGTTTACTCATCAAAGCAAGCATTGCTTTTATCATAAAAACAAAAATCATGCTGCTAGAAAAGTATTAAAAACATTAATTGTGACACATAAAAATTTGCTTAATTAGTGCTACGACTAAGTAATAAATCACTTAATTGCTCCCATACAGTATATCTTACGTTGAAACTGACATGATGTTACTAGTATAAATAATGAAATATTCAAGTATTAGAGTAATTTAAGGAAATTATTTAGATATAGCAGTTTAGCAAATGACATATGACATGAAAATATGTGAATGTTTACTTTTGCCATTGGTAGCATCAACATTTGCCCAGATTTAAGGTTTTAGATATTTAAAACCAAACCATTTCTCACTCTCTTCTATTCTCTTTTCTACAGTTACTCAGACCATCTTCTTTAATTTCTGCCCCCTCAAAAACAGAAGCCAAGATAAAGATCAAAGTGCAAGTGTTATTTTTGGGGAGATGCAGGAACAATTTCAGAGCAATAGAAAGGTGAGATAGGAAAGGGCAGGAAACCAGCACCCACGGACACTGTAAGCACATGGACAGACTATGAGAAAGGATGCAATCACACCTCAGTTTTTCTACCCTAGGAGTAAAGGGAGAGGGAAGTGGGGTGTTCATAGACTGACTCCTGTTTCTCTTGGAGTTTATGCTATACCTGGGGGGTGTAATGCCCTGGCATGGCAGTGTAACCCTGAAGGGAGAGAGGGTTTCAGATAAAGCCTTCAGACCCCAAGATGCATATCCTACAATGGAAAAGACCACTGAAGTAGGCAGACAGTAAAATATAAATATTTTGGGCCCAGAAGTTACAGCATTCCTATACCAACTTTATAACAGCTGCAAAAGATAAGTTAACTCTGCAAATGTCCCCAAAATTGCTGAAAGAGACAGAGACAGAGGAGAGATAATTCAAGAGAGATTTTTTTCCTCTCCTGTGATTGTCATTTTCCTATACTAAAAGGATGAAACAAATAAAATTATTTTTAAAAATCAGTATATATTCATATCCCCATATTTATTATAAGTATACGTACCAGTAGATACTCACCTAAATATTGCACAGTTCAACAACTGTAAAAAAGAAGAGGATAAGTTTGGAGAGAAAATAATGGGATTCTTATTAAATTTGAATTATTTAAACTCAGTTTTCTTTTCATGTGTTTTGAACTGCAAGCAAGTGAATGAAAAACTTTTCATATACAAGCTATCTTCATACACCATCAATTTATAATGGCAGACTTCATAGTTATAGAGAAAGGCTCACTTTCCTTTCAGTGACAACATCCATTATACACTCCAGGGGAAGATTGTGTGTTTTCTGTTTATATATTCAGATAGTAATAACAGATTATTTCCTAATAATGATTTTTAAATCTCTTTCTCTTCTTTGTCACTGTGGAATTTTTAATAAGAATAAGTAGATCTGAGTTTTGACCCAGAGAAGTGGAGAGCAAGTGTACAGACAGATGCAACTAAAGTCTCCAACACTGTTAGTAGCCAGAACAATTATTTAGCTTAATGAGGTATCCAAGCTCATGGTGTCTGATGTTGGGTATTTGACACACATCGATTTAATTCCTAGATTCATCAAGTTTTAGTGGGAGATTAAACTATGGGTAAAGTAGGAGCAAATGCTTGTAGACCCTAAAATGTCATGATATTAATAACAGATATCAAGTCCGCAAATCGACAAACATCTCTCTTACTTCACTTCTATTTTATCATAAATATATAAGCCTCAAAACAAATCCAACTGATACATATTTTAAAATAAATTACCATATTATTTTCTGATGTTCATAAGCATTTCCACTCCTAATGATATATACTCATACACCTGTGTCTACTAAGAGAGGTATACAGCCCCATTTACTCAAGTCCAAATGGTTGTTGTTTTTGTTCAGTCGCTAATGGTGATGACCCCAAAATATGACTATATATTCCATCATTTTATAAATACATATTTTTTTCATTTTAGAATGGTTTTGGATTTACAGAAAATGTACAGATTGAGAGAGTTCCAATTTATCCCATGACCAGCTTGTTCTATCACTAAGTTCCACCCACATGTAAGGGATGAAGAGTTAAGTTTCACTTCCTTGAGGGATGGGTTCTCATATATAATTCATTTGGAATTTGTCTGTGCCTGACATTGTCACCTCTTCCACTTAATCATTCAATAATTCATTTAAATCAATAGAAACTCATGAATATTTATTTTCTTCTTTGGGTTATAATCTAAAGTGTATGTGTGTGTGTGTGTGTGTGTGTGTGTGTTAATTCCTCAGTCATGTCCGACTCTTTGTGACCCCATGGACTGTAGCCCACCAGACTCCTTTATCCATGGGATTCTCCAATCAAGAATATTGGAGTGGGTTGCCATTTCCTTTTCCAGGAGATCTTCCCACCCAGGGATTGAATCCAGGTCCCTGCATTGCAGGAAGATTATTTACCATCTAAGCCACCATGGAAGTCCAATACAAAAGTATGTTTTGCATATTTTTGCAGCTTTGGTATTATGTTAGGTATTTTGGAAGCTCCTTCAAGTCAGTCCTTTTAACATACTATCGTCATTTTGTTTTTTTGAGTATTTCCTCAATCATATCTTAAATATTCAATGATACTTAATAGAAAGGGAGAAAATAAACTAACCAAATAAGTCCTGACATTAGAAAGGTTTAATTAAGCAGAAGCCCAAATTCCCTAAATATTACAATTAACTTAAATTTATGCTTCATTTCTGTTTGTGTGTAGTACGTGCAGTTCTTAATACTGGATGTACAGAAGCCAGTTGTACCAAGATATATTTTAAATTGTCTTTTGACATTTACATTATGTCAGAAGCAATTTAGACTTTATTTACACGGAAAATGAATTTTAATTGATTTTAAATATATGTCATTACATTTATGATATTTACTAAGTATTTTCAATGCTTATTAACTATGGATTATTTTTTAAAGTAGTGGTCTGATAATAAAATATGTAAAACATTTAAGTGTATTTTTCAGAAAAAGATTTTTGTTTTCAAGATACAGTTTAATACACTAACATTCCTGGATCTATAACTCGTACACTAAATATTAGTATATTTTCAAATGATTGATAATTTTGTTAAAAAATGGTCAATTTGTACAGGTTAAGCTGATTTCCCATGAGTATTATGCTCACAATCCATCCTACTATGAAAGGAAACCACCATTACCAGTTTACTCTCTTCTGTCTCAATTACTAAATATAATTACATACTTATATAGGAATCTAAGGAGAAACATAATATTATTTCTATTTTCATTTCTTTGTGACTCATTATTCCTACCTGTGATCTAACAATATTTTTGCTTCACAATATTTTGGGAGGATCACTCTGCTAATGACTCATTCTTAGGTCAGTGTCTGGCGCACAGAAGCATACAGAAGTTTTTGAAACACAGTAAGGGTGTTTTTATAAATACACATAAATACCTTCTAATATTTGTAACCACTGCATTGGATTACATAAAAAATGTCTGTATTGACTCTTTGTGACACCATGGACTGCATGCTCCTCTGTGTCCAAGGAATTCTCCAGGGAAGACTACTATAGTGGGTCACCATTCCTTTTTCAAGGGGATCTTTAGAACCCAGGGACTGAACCTTGGTCTCCCCCATTGCAGGCAGATTCTTTACCATCTGAGCCACCAAGAAGCCCAACATATGGATGAATGTCTACATCTGTTGAAATTTTAGTTTTTGCTATTTCACATCTCCCTGTCTCCATCCTTCTTGTGAAAGTTGCTTTGAATATACATGGAAGTGTAGTAGTATTGCAAGTATGTTGTATTTTAATAGGTATTGTTAAATAGCCATCCAATCTGCCTTCAACTATTTACACTCCAACATTTATATCAAATGCTATTTAGATATTCTCAAATTTTCAATTTTATGTTGTGCTGATTTCAAAATCAGGGCACTTCTTAATTTTAGTTGCAATTCCCTTAATTAAAGAGCCTCTTGACAAAGGTAAAGAGGAAAATGAAAAAGCTGGCTTAAAACTGAACATTCAAAAAATGAAGATCATGGCACCTGGTTCTATCACTTCATGGCAAATAGACAGGGAAATAATGGAAACAGTGACAGACTTTATTCTCTTGGGCTGCAAATCACTGTGGATAATAACTGCAGCTATGAAACTAATAGACACTAGCTCCTTGGAAGAAAAACATGACAAACCTAGACAGTGCATTAGAAAGCAGGGAAATTACTTTGCCTGCAAAGGTGTATATGGTCAAAGCTATGGCTTTTCCAGTAGTCATGTACAGATGTGAGAGCTGGACAATTAAAAAGGCTGAGCCCCGAAGAACTGGTGACTTTAAACTGTGATGATTTGAGAAGACTAGCCTGAATACTCATTAGAAAGACTGATGCTGAAGCTGCAGTTTTAGTACTTTGGGTACCTGATGCAAAGAACCAACTCACTGGAAAAAATAAAAAACACCGATACTAGAAGAGGTTGAAGGAAGGAGGAGAAAGGGGTGACAGAGGATGAGATGGTTGTAAGGCATCACCGATTTAATGGACATGAGTTTGAGTAAGCTCTGGTAGGTGGTGAAGGACAGGAAAGACTGCTGTACTACAGTCCACGGAGTCACAAAGCGTTTCTATCTATTACTAGAGACTAAAATGTCTTATTTAGTAAACTGTCAGTTCTTATTCTTTACTTCATTGCAAATAGATGGGTAAACGATGGGAAACAGTGAAAGACTTTATTTTCTTGGTCTCTAAAATCACTGTGGATGGTGAATGCAGCCATGAAATTAAAAGACGCTTGATCCTTGGAAGAAAAGCTATGACAAACCTAGACAGCATATTAAAAACAGACATTACTTTGCCAACAAAGCTATGATTTTTCCAGTAGTCATGTATGGATATGAGAGTAAGTCCATAAAGAAGGCTGAGAGCCAAAGAATTGATGCTTTCAAACTGTGGTGTTAGAGAAGACTCTTGAGAGTCACTTGGACTGCAAGGAGATTAAACAAGTCAATCCTAAAAGAGATCAATCCTGAATATTCATTGGAAGGACAGATGCTGAAGCTGAAGCTCCAATACTTTGGCCACCTGATATGTAGAGGCAACTCACTGGGAAAGACCCTGATGCTGGGAAAGATTGAAGGCAGGAAGAGATGGGACAATAGAGGATGAGATGGCATGACCAACTCAACGGACATGAGTTTGAGCAAGCTCCAGGAGTTGTTGAAAGACAGGGAAGTCTGGTGTGCTGTAGTATATGGGGTCGCAAAGAGTCAGACACGACTGAGTAACTGAACAACAGCAATTCTTTACTTCATTTTCTATTCAAATATTTGTCTTTTCTTTCTAAATATTGTTATAAATATTTTAAATATTTCCTATAAATCTTGAAAAAATTTTAAATGATATTTCTTTTGGGTTCAGAAGTTCAAAATTAATCAATATATCTTTTGCTTTTATTTTGCATTTCATATTGTGTCTAAGATGACATTAGCTATTACTATAGCCATAGCTATAATTTGCTATTCTAGACTGATTTTCCAAGCTTTTTACTAATAAAATATTTTGTCTATCTTTCTTAAATTAATCAGAAATTTATTTTGGTGCATTTCTTTCAGACAAAATATACAAAATATAATTATATTTTTCATATATAATTTTTATATATAAATTTTATATTTCATTCAGACAGCTTTATATTTTTCTGTATATGGGTACTGCATAATTGTATTACTTCAATTTATTTTATAATTTTGCTATTTCAGATGAAAACTTCCTTCTCTTATATTTTGAAATAGTTTTTGTTGATGCTTAATAAATCTATTAAATTTATACTAAAATTTTATCTGTTTGTATCATTAAATTCTCATATTTATCAATTGATTTTATTGCATTTTCTATATGGATTATCATATCTTCTACAGATAATGAAAGATTTGTCTCTTCTTTTCTTGTTTTTATACTTTTATTTCTCTTGCACAGCATTTATTTTACCAGAAATCTAGTGGCTATTTCATTATTGAATAGTATTAGTGAGGGCAGTCATCCTGCCTATGTTGTTTAATTTGAGTTGCTTTCATTTTCTTTTTCACTAATTATAAGTTTTGCTGAAAATTTCCCTCTCTGTCTTCCTTCTTTCTCAAGCAACACACAGTCACATCCAAATTGATGTTGAAGTTTCAAAAAATTTTGTGCCACTTCAACGGAAATTAATAAGTTTTTGCTTTAGCATATTATACATATTTTCCATCTGATATTCTTTTTAATGTTGAACTATCTTGTTATTGCGAGGCATGATGAAAAACTATCATGGCTGTCTTTTTCTTTAATACAATGATATATTTATTTTAAGAATGCTTTATTTAAGGTGTCCACTTCAACATGAGTACTTGAGATTGACTCATGGGTTTTGGAATTATTTTGTTGCTTGCTTGCTTGATTAAAGTTAATTTATGTGTTTTCCTCTATTCATATAGTTTCCATGTTGTTTTTATCTACTTTTGATAGTGGGACTATTAATATCATAAAATAAACTGAATAGCTTCTTGTCTTCTTTTGTTATCTGGAATACTTTATGCAATTTGGAAATTATGTGTTCCCAATATTTAGACACTAGGCATTTTTCTAACCATGTGGGCTTAGTGTCTAATGTAAACATAAATCTGTAATTTCTTTCTTATATTATTATGGATTCTCCAATTTGGGGGAGGGGTTTAAAACTTCTATAAACATTGTATATTATCCACTGAATCTAAAATAAAAATATATTAGAGTTAAGATTTAAACAGTAATAGCTTTTATTTTTTCAGCTTGAAGTTCTAATTTTCAAACACACTATGTCAGCTTTCAAACCCAAATCCAGCCAAAGCTGGGTGAAAAAGAGGGGAGATGAGACAGAAAATCTTTAATTTGGTGAAATTAGAATTTTGACACCTTTAAACTATGGCTGAGTTAATACATGAGACGTTTTAAACATAATCTATAGCATTTGTGAGCACAATTATTTAGACTAGGTGCAGAAAAGAGTGGTCCAACAAAGGCAATTTGAAAAAGGCATCAATAAAAATTAATTAAGTTGCTTTGTGTTCACTCTAAACAGAATCCAACTTGTTCTACAAACTCGTATCACTATATTAAAATCTTCAGGATCCAGCTCCTACCACAGCAAAGATATACCACATATATCTTAATATGAAGCTCATTTTATCTCCCCATTTCCTAATTGTTAGTCGCTCAGTCGTGCCTGACTCTTTGAAACCCCATGGACTGGGGCCCATCAGGCTCCTCTGTCCATGAGATTTTCCAAGCAAGGATACTGGAGTGGGTTGCCATTTCCGTCTCCAGGCGATCATCCCAACCCAGGGGTTGAACACAGGTCTCCTGCACTGCAGGCAGATTCTTTACCAACTACAAGCGAAGCCCTTCCCTATTCTATTCTTTACCAACCCATCCCTGTTAAAGTATTTTTTCTGAAATGAAGGAATCTTTCAAATTCCTTCATTTTGATTAATTCAAATCTCTATTTCTAATGAACAGAGTTATTTTTGATTGACACTTGAAGTCTAAAAATGGCTGCTATTCTTACCCTGAACTCAATTCTATATTCTTCAACAATTCAGAAAATGCAATCCCTCTACAGTTATATTTGCAGTAACTAGGGCTACAACCTGCAATCTAATAATAGATACCCAGTAATATCTGACATGTGTATGCCTCACACACACACACACACACACACACACACACACATACACACTCACATACAAGAGAAGACAGCAATCTCTTTTAGTTTTTTTTTTTTGAGATCTGATATGCTGTTGTGCCCTATGTCATCCTACAATAACACAACCAGTATGGATACAGAGAACTCCCAAGTGAGCTATCTTGATTTTATTACCTATTCTTCTCAGAGAAGTATAATAGAGATCTTCCTCCTACTTATTGTTTGTTATGTTGATATGAAAACATAAATTTAGCTAAAAATGAAAAGGAAAAAGATTCTGAAAAGGTATTGAAGTATGCTTTTGAATAACAGAGATAGAACTTTAAAGCATCATTTATCCCCTTTAGGAACCTAACACTTCTTTGTAAATGAGAACATGAGATTATCAGGGCAACTTAGCAACTGGATAGGAAAGACTCCTGGCTTGCTCTTTTTTTTTTTTAATTAATGACTTTTCAAGGATTCTAGTACTAGCAATAAAAATCCAATGTGCTACAATACATTTCTAATTTTATATTTGAACTGATTCTTTAGACTTTACATGATATTTGACAGTTGTATGGTCCTGAGAAGACACATGCTCCTTGGAAGAAAAGCTATGACAAATCTAGACAGTGTATTACAAAGAAGACACATCACTTTGCTAACAGAGGTACATATAGTCAAAGCTATGATTTTTCCAGTAGTCATGAATGGATGTGAGAGTGGGACAATAAGGAAGGCTGAGCACTGAAGAATTGATGCTTTTAACTGTGGTGTTGGAGAAGACTCTTGAGAGTCCCCTGGACTGCAAGGAGATCAAACCAGTCAATACTAAAGGAAATGAACTCTGAATATTCTTTGGAAGGACTGATGCTGAAGCTGAAGCTCCAATATTTCGGCCACCTGATGTGGAGAGTCACCTCACCTGAAAAACCTTGATTGTTGGAAAGATTAAGGGCAGGTGACAGAGGATGAGATGGTTGGATGGCATGACCAACTCAATGGACATGGGTTTGAACAAACTCTAGGAGATAGTGAAGGACAGGGAAGCCTGGCATGCTGCAGTCCATGGGGCCACAAAGAGTCAGACACGACTGAGTGACTGAACAACAACAGTGGTCCTAAAAGCAAGGATAACACCTTCAGCATTTTAGCACAATCAATTTTTTATATTATAGTGTTTCTAGAGAATGAAAAGTAGAGATACCCTTAATTTTCTATACCCCTGTTTCCAGGCTTTATCTACGTTGTTAATGAAGCCAACGAAATTCTGATGGAAGCAGTAACCTGTAAAGGAATGCCTGGCATCAGATAAGAACACTAATATAGATCCAAACTCTAAGGCACATGATTCCACAGAAAGGATTTGAGAATGTTGAGCAACACAATCCTAGTTCCATCACCACCACCCTCATCTAGAGAAAATGAACTGTACCTGAATTTACAGGGAAACACTTTTTAGCATCTGTTGCTACCTACTCTCAGAAGCTCTGTCTCTACCATTCAGCTGAGAATGGAGCATAAGTGATACTAACATGGGGAAAAGAATACCTGAAATGACTCTCAGTTGTCTTGCATTTCGAAGAGAAACAGAACTCTAAATAGAAGCAAGCAGGAGATCTGAGGTGGTCAAAGATGTAAAACAAAAGTTTTCTCAAATAAACTTGGCTTCCTTTTGATGACAAACACAAAATTCTGTAAAGCAATTATCCTTCAATTAAAAAAAAAAACAGAACATGCCTACCAGGAATCTGCCTGCAATGCAAGAGACACAAGAGATGTGGGTTTGATCCCTGGGTCAGGAAGATCCCCTGGAGGGAGAAAGGGCAACCTACTCCAGTATTCTTGCCTGAAAAGTCCGATGGACAGAGAAGCCTGGCAGGCTACAGTTTATGGGGCTGCAAAGAGTTGGACATAACTGAGTGACTAAGCACACACCAAGGCTAAGGGCTTCCCTGGTGGCTCAGCAGTGAGAAATCCACCTGTCATGCAGTAGATGTGGTTTGGATCCCTAAGTTAGGAAGATCCCCTGGAGAAGGAAATGGCATCCCACAGAAGGGCCTGGGGGACTACTGTCCATGGGGTCGCAAGGGTCAGACACAACTTAGAGACTAAACCACCAACACCAAGAGTGAATTTGAATACCTAAAGTATAAAAAGTCAAAATATGGGATAGCATTCAGAAGATCTTCTTTACCCCCCCAAAAAATAATGAAAATCTATAGAAATAATTGTAAATGTCCAACAGGAGGCAACCTTTTTGCAGAAAAGGAATATTATTACACAAAACATATCCTTGGAATAAATCTTTTATGAAGTGTTCTATATACTCCATATAGCCTATGTGGTAAACTATATTTTATGTCAATGCTAACACTCCCAACTTTATCATAGTCTAAAATGAAGAACAGAGGTATAAAAGGACAAATTATTTCCTATCTATTGCCTCAACTACATTAAAAAGAACAGAACATAGAGCACTATCCTTAAAATCAAGCTTTTAAAGATTAGTTAAAATAAAGGTAGAACTAATATGACATTTAAAGTAATGACATTCTAATGTTACGAATCCTGGTGATGCCCTAACCCCTCTCTTTCCCTCTCTCTATCTCCCCCTCAAACAAACTTTATTAACAGGCTAAATTAAGAGTATTAGCAATGTTCTCCTAATACAGTGAGAGATGAGCTTAAAGTTGCAAGGTTTTTTAGAGATTTTTTTTTTTTGCTTGAGTACTTTAAGCAGTTTTAAGGATATGCAATCTTTCCAAATGTAATAATTCAGCTTCTCAAATTTTTTCGTCAGACCTATGGACTTAGGGATGTGGATGTATGAACAGAGTCCAAGATCACTGAATGCTAATCTCATCCCTGTCGGAGATTTACGGTGTGGAACTGGGCAAACTGCCCAATATCTCAGTTTTCTCATTTGCTAAAAGGAAACAATAAAAGCATTTCTCTTAAAGGAATTGGGTGTGATTCAACTGATCAAATATGTTAAGTATTAGACAAACACATTTCCATAAATCACGTTCAAGCAAGGAAGCCTTTTGTTGTTCAGATTCAGAAATATTCTAGTGAGATTTTTTAAAACTTGCTCTTAAATAATCAACGATTTTGTTCATTCAGGATTTATCAAAGATGTGTCCTTCATAAGGCCTTAAATTCAAACTGCTAAACCCACATATTTTTAATGAACTGATCTTTGATTGGCTGGATGGGGAATACACAAATAGTAAAGGACAGTCTCTTTAATACATGGTGTTAGGAAAACTGGACATCCACATGCAAATTACCACATGCAAACCTAACCTTTATCTTACACCATGCACAAAAATCAACTCAAAGCAGATCAAAGAATTAAATGCATGATCTGAAACTCTAAAAAGCCTAGAAGATACAGTATCAAGAAGCTTCTTGACATTGGTTTTGGCAATGATTTCTTGGATATGATATCAAAGTACTCAGGCAATAAAAGTTAAAATAGAAAAATCAAACTATATCGAGCTAAAAAACTTCTACACAGCCAAGGAAACAACCAACAGAATGCAAAAGTGACCCACAGAATGTGAGAAAACACTTGCAAATCACATATTTGATACTGACTTAATATTTGAAATGTGTAAGGAACTCTTAGAACTTAATAGGAGTTTGGGATGGACATGTATACTGCTATATTTAAAATGGATAACCAACAAGGATCTACAGTGTAGCTACAGGGAGCTCTGCTCAATGTTATGCAGCAACTTGGATGAGAGAGGCATTTAGGGGAGAATGAATACCTGTATGTCTGTGGCTGAGTCCCTTCACTGTTCACCTGAAACTATCACAACTTTGTTAACTGGCTATACCCCAATACAAAATAAAAAGTTTAAAAAAAGAAGCTTGGAATTTTCAGAATCCACTCCAATACTTCTCGAAAATAGGGAGAAGGGCTGGAAATGGGGCCAATAATTGATCGTGTCTATGTGAGGAAGCACCCTCAAATCTCAATGGTACAGGGTTCAGAGAGCATCCAGGTTGATGAACACACACACTACAAGGGTTCATTTCAGTCACTCAGTCATGTTCGATTCTTTGCGACCCCATGGACTGCAGCAAGCCAGGCTTCCATGTCCATCACCAGCTCCCAGAGCTTGCTCAAAGTCATGTCCACCAAGTTGGTGATGCCATTCAACCACTATGAGGGTGACTCATCCCAATTCCAGTGCTGGAGTTTATGTCCCCAAGGTCCTCTCCTGAGAACCCTCCAAGAGCTTGCTTTAGGTATCTCTATATCTGGCTATTCATCTGTATCCTTTATCATATCCTTTAATAAACTAGTAATGATTGAAAAAAAAAAACTCAATAGAAAATAAAAGCAAATAATCCAATTAAGATATTCATAGATATTTCTCTAAAGAAGACGTAAAAATGGCTAAGAGGTACATGAAAAAGTGTTCAATACCACTAAGCATCAGGGAAATGGAAATTAAAATCACAATGAGGCATTACTTTTTCCTCTATTTGGATAGTATTATCTAAAACACAGGAGGTAACAAGCACCCTCAAGGATGTGGAGAAAAATAATATTGCATATTGTTGGTGTAAATGTAAACTGGTACAGGAAAAGCAGCAGAGAGTAGAGGCTTTAGGTTCTTCATAATGTTAAAAATAGAACTACTATTTGATTTAAAATTCTCACTTCTGGATATTTATCCAAAAGAACTGAAATAAAGATCTCAATGAGATATTAACAGTCCAATGTTTATTATAATAGGCAAGATATAGGAAAAAATATGATTACATACAGAAAATATTTTATATATATATATGTAATTATATACATATATATATGTGTGTGTGTACATGCATATACATACAAAAAACAGAATATTAGCTTTACAGAGAAAGGGATTTTTTACCATTTTCTATAACACAGGTGAATTTGGAGGGCATTATGCTAAGCATAATACCTAAATTTAAGAGAGTAGAACTCATGTCAAATGTTTTTATCATAAATAAAAGATGGAGAAAGGAAGGTTTTAGAGGGGATTGCTAAGTTTACATATTGTTTATTGTGAGAACTTGATGGGTATATACTTATTTTAAAATTCATCAAGATGTGTATATTAAATATGTACAATTTTTATGTCAGTAATGCTTCAGTAAAGAAGCTCTTTACTCTTGTCCCCTGAAGATATATCCATATATATATGCCTATGCTTGTTTGCTGAATGCCAAGCTGAGATCTGATATTGATCCAGGAGGATTAAACTTTAGTGCAGGATGCGAAGTAATTAGATAAGTGACATTAGATCATCATTTATAGTCCTGTGCAGTCATGAATGACAATGTCAGCTCGAACAAGGATAAGAGAATGAAAGCTAGTAGCTTATAGAAGCCCCTGAAAAACATAGAACCTGCAAAAGCTAACTAGACAAGCACAGCACAGGATTTCAGCAGAATTTTGAAACAAATATTGTTGGCTTTTGCCAGTAGCCATCAGTACAAATAAGACAATTCCTGAGCCAAGTCAGTTAACTTACTGTAAATGGTATTTTCCCATATGTGTCCTTCCATGGGAGAAAATTCCAGTAACACCTATCTTTATCATAACAGATTAAACATTTCCTTATTATAGAGAATCTGCTATCATTTAGCAATGGCTTAAAACTGTTCATGATTATTCTGTTCAAGTAACAAAAGTGAGTTTCAAATTCATTGTTTAGGTCCTCACATTTTTCCCTGTTTCCATTTTCAATCATTGTTTTAAATAACTAAATACAATTTTAAAATACATCTGCTTTTTAAAAAAAAAAAAGCCATTTTGAACCACTTAAATCTGGACAGTTGGTTTGTTTATATGTTTTTGCTTCATACTTAAATGAGATATGTGTGTATAATTAAGTGTGTTCATCGCTCAGTCATGCCCAACTCTTTGCAACCTCATGGACTGTAGCCCAGTAAGCTCCTCTGTCCATGGAATTATCCAGGCAAAAATACTAAAGTGAGTTTCCATTCCCTTCTCCAGAGGATATTCTAGATCCAGAGATGGAACCTGGGTCTCCTTCATTGCAGGCAGATTCTTTACCATCTGAGCTACCAGAGAATCTCATCTATAAACTTATTACCTTTCAAATTAGGGCTACCGTGATAGCTCAGTTGGTAAAGAATCTGCCTGCAATGCAGGAGACCCCAGTTCGATTCCTGGGTCAGGGTGATACCCTAGAGAAAGGATAGGTTACCCATTCCAGTATTCTTGGGCTTCCCTTGTGACTCAGCTGGTAAACAAACAATCTGCATGCAATATGGGAGACCTGAGTTTGACCCCTGGGTTGGGAAGATCCCTGGAGAAGGGAATTGCTAACCATTCCAGTACTCCTAGAGAATTCCATAGACTATATAGCCCATGGCGTTGTAAAGAGTTGGACATGACTGAGTGACTTTCACTTTCACAATTCAAATTAGATTTTTCAAAGGTTTTAAAGCTTATTAGACCATTTAAATTAGTTTTTTAAAGGAACATTTTAATTGATTTTTCTATTTTAAAATAATTTTATAACAACAATGCCTTCTGAAATTCAAAATACAATTCGGGAATCAATGTTTTCAAGCTCAAGCAGGAAAAAATGTTAATGTTTCCATTAATATGGCTAATTTCAAATAATCAGTAAAATTAAAACATATTAACTAAAAATATATCATATGTATAAAATAATTTATAGAATTTGTTTATTTAGAAAATGCATACAGAGTTAATTTATAAAGTAATTTTGGCATTATTATATAAAGTTATATTAGCTATAATGTAAACTAATATTGGGCAAACATATATATGTTTTTTTAATACAAGTAATGCCATTTAATCATCACATATGAGGTATAAAAATTGCGGAAACGATTTTATATTATACCGTTTGTTACAACTGTGTAACAAACCACTCCAAAACATAGTGGCTTGGAAAGAGAAGATTCATTATTTCCCATGAGATGGCACGTCAGCTGGATGGTTTTGCCTGTCTTCTCTGGGTGAGGTTGAGCTCAGCTGGGTTTGCTCTTAGTCTGCAGTCAGTCATCAGGTTGGATGGGTGCTGGCCAGTCTAGCTTGGCCTCACATGGGTGATTCAGTGGCTCTACTTCATGTGTTCTCCCTTCCTCCAGTGGGCCTGGTCAGGATAGTTTTCATGTAGAGAGAGGAGTCCAGGATAACAAGAAAGAGCACTATTTCAAGGCCTAGTAGTAGACCTGCTGCACCATCTCCTCTACCATGTTCTAATGGCCAAAGTAAGTTACAGGACAGTTCAGAGTGTGAGTGGGAAAATAAATTAAACTTCTTGATAGACGGAGCTATAAAGTCACGTTGTAACAACATAGGGTAAGGGGGAAAACGGGCCACTTCTGCAATTAGCTGATCACAATGTCTAAATTTCAAGTAAAGAAGCTGTAAGAAATTGGAAAAATGTCAGTAGAAAATGTCTTAAAACACATATAATTCAAAATCTGGAAATACTTTTGTATCTCTGGAATCAATAAGGTTGCTCAATATGTGCTCAAAAAAACTTTAAACAAAACCTAGTACCAACTGCCAAATTAGAATAAGATCTCATATTAAATTATTGTTAGAACTACAACATAAGATGAGAACATTTTTTAAAGACTTTATCAGAATATTTATCATACAGGTTGCTAAAAAGAAATGGAAAGTTTATACAACACAAAGATTTCAGTACAAACAATCTTAGCATCAGCAGTGACCTACTGCTAGAATACTATTATAATAATTTTTACTTCACTAATCTGCAAACCTAATTATTTTCACAAAATATCCCAGCAGTTTCAACCTATTTCTCACAAATATTTATCTTAAAATAATAGGTTGTTTTCCCTTGCAACTCCATTACTTCCATAAAACACAAGTTAATTGAAAAAAAGTGTGAAATAAATTGAATAAGCCTAATTGTGTCTAATCAAGTAAAAACAAATTATATGTTAGAGTAAAAAATCTAGCTATGCATGTGGTCAAAATAAACACACCTAAAGATGTGATGGTTTCTACTGCTTGATTGGAAATTAAACATCTTGTAGACAGCTGAGACATCTGATTAACTGTACTCTGATCCATGTTATATTTCTCCTTCTGATCTTCTAGTTTGGTTTATTTAGAAGGGAGGCAGGAGTAAAAAAAAAAAAAAAAAAAGCAAGTGGAAGAATGAATGGCCTCACAATACCTGGGCTTGGAACTGGGACCCATTACTACCAACTCATTGTACTAGCCAAAACAGGTCACAAAGCTAGGCCAGATTAAAGGGGTAGAAAAATAGAACCCACCTGAAAGGAGGTACAAAGTCAAATTACAGATTCACTGATACATACAGAGGAATGTTTGGGCCAATATTGCAACCAATCTTATAACAAAATTATAGTTCACGTGTGTTTGGTTGTTATAGTAGAGGATCAGGAGTCAGGGAGAAATGCGATGATTTCTAGTTGTATAGAGGACAGACTTGCTTCTAAACACTTGACAATACACAGTGTTGTGCTCCACAACAAAGAATTATGGAGCCCAAACTATCAATAGTTCAGAAGTTGAGAAACTCTGAAATAGGGAGCATGGCTAAATTCTTTCCTTCTGAAATCATGACAGATTCTGTAATATAGCCTAAAAGTGAATTACTTTATTTTTGGTATTCATAGACTTGAATAGCATATATCTACATTATAAGCTTAGTGTCCACTGATTTACTTATACTGCCACTACATTACAGAGCTGCTGCTACTGCTCACATACTCTTTTCCAGACATTTTGTCACAGGCAGGCATATTTTGATAAAGTGACAATCAGTTTACTCTACATGTTTCTTTGCTTGGAATTATACCAAGAAAATATTTCTAGGTTGTTACATAATCTTCAGAATTAAAAATAGTCCCCAATAATATTCATAATGTTTCCTCAACTGGTCACTATCTAATTTATTTAAATTGCTTCTGAATTTTTAATTAAATGTTCTTGCCATTCTAAATAATAATGTTAGACATAAATAAATGTGTATATAGAAAAAATTATTTTTTAATTTTTGCTTAAGATAAATTATTATATGTAGGACTATAGGTTAAAGCATAAATACATTTTTATGATGGTTGAGAACAGTCAGTTGATTTCCATTGAGTTGAAGACCTCATCTCCATCAATGTGTGTGTGTATATATTTTATTCCAAGATTTACAACACTGTATATTATTATATTTTTAATTTTCCCTAATCTGTAATGCAAAATCTATCATGCAGTTGCTTAATTTGCAAGTCTTTAACCACAAGTGAATTTAAATATATTCTTTTACATCCCTTTATAGCTAAAGGATCTTGGCAAATTACTTACCCTTGATGAGCCCATCAAATATAGATAAAAATAATACATACTTCAGAGTAAGTCAAGAAAGTGCATGAACAGCATTTAGCCTAGTGCCTGATAAATAAGTGTTCAATACTGTTGACTATTACTTTCTAAATGCCTCATATTTTAAAATAATTTTCTTCTGTGTAATTCTTTTGATCTTTGTCCATTTGTCTATAGAAGACACAATATACTTTGAGCAATATGTATGAATAATTCAATACATTTCAACATTAACCCATTTTTACAATTACTCTAAAATATTACTTTTCATATTTCTTCCATATGTGAACACTTCTTGAAAATATAATCACATTTTTTCATCAATGAATGGAAAACTTACACAAAGCAGTTGTCACAGGATCAAATGTACCACTGTGATGAAATGATAGTACAAAAAAGTTTATATTTCAAAATGTAATCTCCAGGATTTCACCTTAGTGTATGCTCTTCTCACTATTTCTATCAATAACATAGATGCTATACTGTACAACTTTGCACCCAACATGAAAATAGAAGTTAGATATAATTTAGATATCAAGGCCTGAGCACAAAATGATGTTGACAAGCTGGAGTGATGTGCCAAATAAAATTGAATTCAACAAAGATTTATTGAATGCCAATAATGTGCAAGATATTATGTTCAGTGTGGAAAGCTATTTGTACTAGACTCTAAATAAACCAGTTACACATTATGAAATGGCTAACATTTATGTCTATATAAGTATCCAAAATAAATTAACTAAAGTAACATACTGTCATGCTGTATTACAGAAACTTTATTTACCCAGGACATAAAAACTTAGAGTCTACTCTCCGTATCAGGGTTTCTCAGTCTCTGTACTACTGGCATGTTAATTGGATAATTTCTGGTTTTGAACACCTTCATTGTACATTGTAGAATTTTAGCTGCATCCATTCCTCTAGATGCCAGTACCCTACACCCTTACCATGTGACAAGCAAAAATCTCTGCAGACATGGCCAGATGGCCCTTGAAAAGCTCAATCAGCTTGGCTGAAAACCAATGATCTTACATGCAAGCACATCAATCTATTTCCATACCACTCTTAAAAGCAGACATTAACAAACAGGTGAGAAGAGGACTTTTCTGGTGGTCCACTGGTTAGGAGTCTGTCTGCCAACGCAGGGGACACAAGTCTGACGCCTGCTCTGGGAAGATTCCACACGACATGGAACAGCTAAGCCCATGCACCACAGTTACTGAAGCCTGACTGCCTAGAGCCTGTGCTCCACAACAAGAGAAGGCATCCCGATGAGGAGCCAGCGCCCCGCAATCAGAGAGTAGGCCCTTCTACCACAACGAGAGAAAAACCACATGTGCAATGAAAACCCAGAATAGCCCAAATAATGAAATATACATATGTGTGTGTGTGTGCGTGTGTGTGTGTGTGTGTGTGTGTGTGTGTATGGAGGGAACCAAAACAGTACAAAACACCTCTCATATACATGAGAACACTTGTCTTGTTTCCTTAATGAACTTTGTCTAGACAAAAAGCTTTTCCAGGCCACTTGACATCTTTTATAGGAAAATACTACCACAATGTAGTTAATCTACAACCATCTTCTCTCTTTTCCTACTAAATGTTAGGCACTAGGCATACAAGAGAGCACACAGCAGCCTCTGTGCCTCAAGAGGTCTAGACATCAATGGATAAGATAGCCAACAAAAAATTACTTTAAAATAAACATCTCATCCACTTCAATTGTGCAAAGTAGAGACATATCCTATACAATGAGATTATTTCACAGAAGACTTTAGCCTAAACTGTGCATTTAGGAGATGACTTCTAGAGAGAAAACAATGTTCAAATTGAGGCTTGAAAGAGTAGTTAACTTAGGAACTTTCCTGGCAGTCCAGTGGTTAAAACTCCTGGCTTCCTTGCATGGGGAGTAGGCTGTTCTCTGGTGGGAGAATTAAGGTCCAACATGTGAAGTGGCATGATTAAAAAAAGAAGGAAAAATAGTAGCTAAGTTTGAAGTAGTTGTGAAGTACAGCAATCCCAGTGTGGGGGTCTTCAGGAACTTAGAAAAACCCAAGTGGCTCAAATAAAATGAGAAGGGTAAAGAGGAGGGAAAGATGAAATGGAGCTCTTGCTGGAAATTTTGAGAGCATGTTGGGATTTGAAATTATAAAAAGCACCTAGAAGTTATTAAATGAAAAAATCATCCTTGGTTTCTCATTTTTAAAATGGTATTGTCTTACTCTCCAGCATTCTCATCATGGAAAGTATACTTATTAGACAATCAGAATTAGTATCATTCCTCTAACAGAGGAAAAATTTATTTCTAGTAGCTACTAACAGTTGGCTAGCCAAATGTACCATGTCATCTATAGAATAATGAAAGAAAGTGGAAAAGTTTCATTTTGATGACTAATCAACAGGTAGCAACACTTATATTATGATCCAGCTTACTTTAATCTTTCATTTTCATTAAACCAGGAACAGAATCCTACAGTAACACATGAGATAAGTAGAGGCAGAATGAAGTAATACCTCACTGGTAAATAGAGTATTTCTGAGCTCATATCTTATTTGAGATTAGTGCCCCACCCAACCAGGAGCCATCTAAACACTTGCATTATCACCCAAGTAACCATCTCTTACTCAACTTTCCAACTCCAGTCAATGATCAAATCCCACTGGTTTTCTCATACATTTTCTCCTGAATCTATTTTCTGTTCTTCATTGCATCTAACATGACTGAATGTCCAGATTCCTAAGGTTGCTTTCAGTTCCATTTCTGCTCCCTCCAATTGACATTCGGCACTGCAACCAGAAGGATCTTTTTCTGAAAGCAAGCCTAATGATGTCATTTGTCTTGCTCAAAATTATTCAGGAGCCCCTTCACCAGGCACCCAAGTCCTTTTATGAGCTGAACCCCATCTCTTTCTTTGTCCTCGCGTTCCATCTCATCACTGTTGAAATGTGTGCTCTTGCAAATCTTAACTATGATAAGGCATTCACCAAATGATTTCTCAGCACTGCCCCTATTGTTCTCTGATTCCAGATTGCCCTCTCTTGTTTGTCTGATTGATTCTCAGTACACTGTTTATGTGCCAGCATCTCTCTGAAAGTTTCTTTGATCTACATGCTCATTAATTAACTCCTTATTACTATAAATTTTCCCCATTTTTATAACAGAATATATTTTTAGCTTGTTTTGCCTCTTGAGGAAAGGAATATTATCTTATTCAGAGCAGGACATTTATATACAGTTGTATTTAATGTGTGGGTTGTTACGTGGAGGGAGAGAGCTATTTCAATACAGCCAGATGTCAAAATGTCTCTGTAAAAGTGCAATATATTTGACTTTTATGACTACTCTTCCCTTATATATAGGATTGTTACATTTCATTTAATAAAATATTACATTCCCATAATATTTTAAATAAAATGAACCCTGTAAGGAAATAAACATATAAAGATAAAATTTTAAGTATGACAGAACTGAGATCGTATTCCTCCCCATGATATGATCTAATATCCTTCCAGGCTCTTTTCAAATGGCTAAATGTTCTTAATATTGGTAGAGAATAAGACAGATGATTTAATAAGTCATCGCTTAAAGAAATGAGTCAGAACTCCAGGCCAACAATATAATTTCCACAGAAAGTAGAGGAAGAAGTTAATGAAGCAAAACAGGTAATTGCTATAATGAAGACAGGAAAAAGAGGGCATCTAAACTTCCTGATATGTCTGAACACATGATGACATGCAGCACTATTTAATTAATAACTGCCTTGGATGGGACAGAAATTGATCATTTGACAATACAATAAAATTTAAATATTGAAATTTTCTTAAATTCCCCCAAAATTATAAGTTGACTAAGAAATTTGATGATGTTATCCTTTAACTATAAAGATATATTGATTAAGCTATTATTAAGCCAACAGTGAATACCAGGAATATATTTACTGAATTTAAGAAATGAATTACTTTTAAACACTTTGAAAGTATTAACTAGAAAGTCTATAAGGCAATCCTTTCTATATCTAGTTTATTCACAGTCAAAACTGCTTAAACTTTCTTTTTAACATATAGACTGATAACTTATTCTTGGGTGTTTTTATAGCAATGACAATCTAGGATGGAAATTTTGCTGTGTCTCTGTGAGTACCTAATTTTATTAATCTGGACTTCTTGTAAAATAGTCCATAATTTCAACATTATATTTACAAGTAATGACCAATTTACAAAGCAATTACAAACACATCAGTGCACAGAATTTACAAATATGTTCATATTCACTTATTTCGAAACATGTACTAAGCTACATGGTGTCCCATGTGGTGCTAGCACCTGCCCAATGCAGGAAACAAAGGAGGTGCAAGTCTGATCCCTGGCTCAGAAGATCCCCTGGAGAAGGAAATGGTAACCCACTCCAGCACTCTTGCCTGGAGAACCCATGGACTGAGGAGCCTGGCGGGCTGCAGGCCATGAGGTAGCAAGAGTCAGACACGACTGAGCCCCTAAACCACCACCACTGCCACACATTATCCTTTTCCTTTTTTGTTTAGAGAATGCATTCTCATCACTAATATTAATTTACTGAATCTTACTTCAAACATGATAAATAAATTTGTATATATAAGAATCCATATTGTATATGAATATATGTTTAGAATCCCTGGCATGAAACTATTTGAATTGACTGACATATTATAAATAATGTGAAAGAAAAATTAGTCACACTAAACTATACTGATTCAGAGATTTTATGAAGTACCTAATAAAATTCAACAAGCACAAAGTATTTTCTTTGAAAGTGAAAGTGAAAATTGCTCAGTCGTGTCTCTTTGCGACTGCATGGACTATACAGTTCATGGAGTTCTTCAGGCCAGAATACTGGAGTGGGTAGCCTTTCCCTTATCCAAGGGATCTCCCCAACCCAGGGACTGAACCCAGGTCTCCCACATTGTAGGCAGATTCTTTGAAGAAATTAATAAAATTAGTAGGCACTTCACAAGCCTGATCAAGAATGAATATATCTTTCACAATTTAAAAATAAGTGAGTAATATGAATAGTTTGTCACTAAATGTGAAAAACACTGTCAAAAATAACTAATCACAACTCTCAAGAAATAAATGAAATTCTGTACTGTCCAACTTTTACTCTCCTCATTTGAATCAGACTTCTGTACTCTCTGAATCCAGTAATTCCAGCATGAGCTTCCTTTCTAAGTCTGGTTTTCTTCTGTTGTTATGAATCAATGGCTGAGAAGACCAGAAGTCACCCTCAGAAACTAGTTTTACTAGTTTTGATTTTACGTAGTCTGTATCTAACACAAAAACAGTTTTGCTTTGATGATAGACCCAGAAGAAACTATAAAATTAACCTTTTTAAGAGATTAGTACTATCACTTTTCTATCAGGCTCCAATTTAAAAAGAGAAAATGTCTTAAGTGAATGAATGAATTATACAATGCATCACTGATAGTAAAAAAAAAAAAATGTAAAGAAAACCCTCCTTGTAATTATTCACTAAATTTCAGACACAATTTAAATAATTTTGAATAAATGCTGCCTTATACAGGGCATTAATCCACTCCCCAAAACAAACAGTGATGATAAACTAAGTGATGATATGCAAAATGTGTGCATAACTTTTAAAGAGTCTCCATGAGATAGTAGAGTAACTTTGCAGAGGAAGTAACCAACTCCCAAATCTGAGAAAGCAGAGACAGGACAAGAAATTGAGACATGAGCAGGTATGAGTACCAAGGTTTTGGTGATGATGAAGAGCCTGTGTGGAGGCTGGAATCTTTCTGGCAGCTGAAGAAAGGGTCACAGTGGGGGTGTCATGCAGAGGAAGGCTGACCTAATATCTCAGAAGGCAGCAGTGAGATGGCAGTTAAGCAGAGGTGATGGTGTCCAATAGCCAAAGAGAGTGAGCGAATAAGTGAAAATACGGTAGTAGAAGTCAAGTTTATCCCATGCCAGAGAAGAATTTACAAATATGGCATACTGAAAAATTGCTAGAGTATTGAGTTTGAATTGAAAATACCGGTGTAAAACACTTGATTTAAGGTTTTAACAATAAGTAAATATATATATATATATATATATAAAATGGTGCATGCATATTTATATACACAATTTTCATAAATCTCTCTGCTGAGAGGATCTCAAAATAGTAACTTCTCACTAGCAATGAGCAAAAGTGCTGAGACTCTTGTTTCTAAATCCTTTTTTCACCAAAAGAATAAACAGTTTATGAAAGAAATGGCTAATTCCATGGCTGGGTGAGGAGAATAGGATGAGTCTGGAAATATTTTTCCAAGAAAAAGTAACTGCCAAAATTAATTAAGATATGTCAACCTACAGCAGGAGCTCACATGCTAAATCTAGAACAATTTAATCATCAAAATAAATAATGAGAGTAACATAGTACAACTCATTGATTAAAACAAGAATCCATGAGTCTATATTGATAAAAATAGAAACAAATACATTCATGAAATGGGAAAGCATCTATTAATAATAATTTTGGGGCTCCAAAATCACTGCAGATTTTGATTGCAGCCATGAAATTAAAAGACACTTGCTCCTTGGAAGAAAAGCTATGACCAACATAGACAGCTTATTAAAAAGCAGAGACATTACTTTACCAACAAAGGTCCATCTAGTCAAAGCTACGGTTTTTCTAGTAGTCATGTATGGATGTGAGAGTTGTATTATAAAGAAAGCTGAGTGCTAAATAACTGATGCTTTTGAACCATGGTGTTGGAGAAGACTCTTGAGAGTCCCTTGGATTGCAAGTAGATCCAACCAGTCAATCATAAAGGAAATCAGTTCTGAATATTCATTGGAAGGACTGATGCTAAAGCTGAAACTCCAAAACTTTGACCACCTGATGTGAAGAATCGACTCTTTGGAAAAGATCCTGATTATGGGAAAGACTGAAGGTGGGAGGAGAAGGAGATGACAGAGGATGAGATAGTTGGATGGCATCACCAACACAATGGACGTAAGTCTGAGTAGGCTCCAGGAGTTGGTGATGGACAGGGAAGCCAGGTGTGATACAGTCCATGAGGTCACAAAGAGTCAGACACGACTGAGCAACTGAACTGAACTGAATTGTAAGAAGATTAACTAGCAGCTGCAGAAGACATGATGGAAATAAAAATTCAGCATTTGATAAGCATAAAGGTGGTTGATTCACATAGAATCATCAATAGATGCTTAGGCTGGTGAGAAAAGGTTTGAGGAGATGCAGAATATTGGCATAGATTCAGAGTATATTCCAATGAAATACTTATAAATTACAAACTGGAAAATGTCTTTCTGGAGGGAAAATCTGGATGACATGAAACTGACAACATAATCAAGGTTATCATCACCATCAGCAAGATAAGTCCTCACTGTGTGCCTCCTGATGTGAGGCATCTTAGACTAGCACAGTACCTGTTTTATGGAATTTCTGTAAATAATGAATGGCTTAAGTTTGACTGGAGGAAAACATTAAATTCAGTTCTTTCATAAAAAAGAAAAAGTGAAGGTCATACAAGAAAAGGGGAACTGGAAACAGCTCCACTTTAAAGAAGGCTGGAGTGACATGCCAAATAAAGGACACACATTCTTGGATTGGACCTAGAAAGAGAAACAAAGAAGAAACATTATCTACAAGAATATAACTAAGAATAGTTAGAAAAATGTAAATGAAGTCTGTGAATTTAATGGTAGTGTTGTAGCAAGACTGTTTTCCTGATTTAGAAGTAGGGTGACCATCTGTCCTACTATGCCTAGGACTATCCAGATGTTACCAGAGAGGGTTCAATATCAAAGAAAAACTTCTCTAGTCACAAAAAGTCACTAAAGTACACTTGCTTTAAGTTTGGGGGGAAAATTATAAAGTCCATAGTGGGGCAGAACTAAAGCAATAATGCTTTTGTTTGAATGAATACAGTATAATTATCTCCCTTCCATATTCAAGGTTGTTGTTTTTAACCTGTGGTCACTGATATTAAAAATTATGATTTGTGAGTCTCAAGTATGAATTACTTATTGGTGAATGACTTTGAATGACGTGACTTAAGTGTGCTACGTACATGGACTGTGATCATTATATTAACCATTGATCATTAACAATATCAAGATGGCAGAGTGAGAAGACCCTGAACTCAGCTCTTCCCATCAATATACCAATTCTATAACTATATATAGTACAATTCTCTCTGAGAACAAATTGATACCTAGTAGAACACCTTCAACAAATAAGGATATAAAAAGGGGAAAAAAATAGTGTAATAGATGGGAAGGGAAGAGAGTGGTCTAATCAGGACACACATCTCTGATAGACAACTCAAAACAAGGGGATATCACAAACTTGGAGATCTTTACTAAGAAGGAGGTATTCAAGCTCCACATTAGGAACTTAGCCATGAGATTGTAACTGGTTTTGAAAGCCAACAACTCTTACAATTAGGAGAGCCAGAAGCTCATAGAAAACTGAGACTCCATTCTTAAAGAGTACATTCACAAATTTACAAGCCCAGAGCTCCAGAATAGAGGCAGTGAATTTAAAAGCACCTGAAACTCTAATTGGCCTGCCAAAACTTTCCAAGCAAGACCCCAGCCAGCACCCACTTTCAACTCCAACACCTTTTCAAGGCAGCAGCCACCAGAGGACCCCAGACAAAGACCCAGCTCACATCAGGCTCCAGTTCTAGAACTCTGGGTCCATCCTAACCCCATCAGCTTGCCCCAAGAAAGCCCCAGGCCACTCCACACTCTGGTTACAACATCATCACCAAGGTAGTGGCCTCAACCACACCATGCTAGAAGCACTGGGCCATAGTGGAATCCAGCTCTAGTTCCTCTGGGTTTAACCCACCTCACCTCCATAATGATGGTGGCCCCCAGTGCACCCTGTGAGAATCCCTGGCCTTTGCTTATTTCAGCTCCAACACTCCCACCAAAGCCACGAGGCACATGCAGTCTGCAAGGGATACTCCTATACAAGGATATACTTTCAAGACAGGGATAGGCTTGAAATAGTTTTGCCTAATTTCATAAAGACAAAATGAGAAAGTCAAATGAAATGAGAAGAAAAAGAAATATGTCTCAAGCAGAAGAACAAAATGGAGCCCAGAAAAAAAATGAAATGGAGGTAAGTAATTTTTCTTAAAGAGTATTCATAAAACACTCACCAAACTCGGGGCAAGAACAGAGGAACAAAGGGAGAACTTCCTTAAAGAATTTTAAAAAATATATGCCAAAATGTAGGAAAAAATCAGAACTAAAAAACTACAATGAATGAAATTAAAGAAATACTAGAGGGTATCAACAGAAGATTAGGTGGTACAGAAGAATGCTTGAGTGAGCTAGAAGACAGAACAGTAAAAATCACCCAATCAAATCAGCAAAAAGAAAAAGGAATTTTTAAATGCACAGTTAATCTAAAGGACTTCTGAGACAACATCAAGAGTACTAACATTTACACTATGGAGATCCCAGAATAAGAAGAGAGAAAGAGAAGAAAACATATTTGACCCATTAATGGTTGAAAACTTTCCTAACCTGGGGAAGGAAACATACCTAGGACTGATGGCTGAAGCTGAAATTCCAATACTTTGGGCACCTGATGTTAAGAAATGACTCACTGGAAAAGACCCTGAAGCTAGGAAGATTAAAGGCTGGAGGAGAAGGGGACAACAGAGGATGAGATAGCTGGATGGCATCACTGACTCAATGGACATGAGTTTGAGTAAGCTCCGGGAGTTGGTGATGGACAGGGAAGCCTGGTGTGCTGTAGTTCATTGGGTCACAAAGAGTCGGACCTGACTGAGTAGGACTGAACTGAACTAAATTGAAGCAACTTGTAGATAAACAGAGACTGAACCTTTTTGGAGAGCTGGAAGCTAATTCCTACCAGTCTAAAAAGCTGCTGTTACAAATAAGCAAAATTCTAAGTACTCGCTCTACCTTATACCATCTGCAAGCATTAATACAAGATCTGTTAAAGACCTAAATATAAGAGTTAAAACTATAAACTCTAAGAAGGAAATGCAGTGATATTTACTTAGGATCTTGAATTTGATAATAGACTTAGATATAACACCCAAATCATAAGAAACAGACTTAACATGGATAAATTTGACTTGATAAAATTCAAATTTTGTACATCATAGGATATTATCAAGAGAGTAAAAGGATGACTTATAAGAATGGAAGAAAAATTTGTAAATCACCTATCTGACAAGGTCTGGTATTCAGAATAAATAAAATAAGACTTATAACTCAATAACAAAAAAAATCTAGTTTAGAAATGAAAAAAATTGATTTGACATCTTTTTCCAAAGAAAATTATAAAAATTGCCTATACAAACAAGAAAATTTGTGTAATATTATCAGTCATTAGGAAAATGCAAATCAAAGCAATAATGAGATACCGCTTCACACCCAGAATACGGCAACAATAATAACAATCACACTGAAAATAAAAAGTGGTGATAAGAAATGTGGAGATACTGGAATCATTAGACATTGCTGATAGAAATTAACAGGTTTCAACTACTGTGAAAAATAGTTATGTATTCCTCAAAAAGCTAAACACAGAATTACCATATGATCTAGCAATTCTAATCCTGGGTTCACCAGCAAAAAATTAAAAACAGATATCCAAGCAAAAACCAAATCTGTATAACAGCACTATTGATTAAGGACAAGAAGTAGAAACAAGCCATATGTCCATCATAGATGAGTGAATAAACAAAATACAGTGCATCTAAATGATGGAACAGTATTCAATCATAAAAACGAACATAGTGCTGATATATACTACAACATAAATGAACACTGAAACATTAAGTGAAAGAAGCTGGACACAAAGATCACATATTACATAAATTCACTTATGTGATTTACCCTAGAAAAGGTAAATCAAGAGGCAGGTTAGTAGTTGGCAGGACGTGGGAGGAGTGATGAGAGACTGCTTAAAGGGTACTCTGGCTTGGGGTGCTGAAAATATTTTAGAACCAGAGATTATGTTATACAACATAATGAATGTATACATTAAAATAGTATTCTGTGTTATGTGAATTTTA
Organism: Antilocapra americana; assembly: GCA_007570785.1. Lineage (NCBI taxonomy): Eukaryota > Metazoa > Chordata > Mammalia > Artiodactyla > Antilocapridae > Antilocapra > Antilocapra americana. The sequence continues at coordinate 26,190,242 of ML661338.1, read as the reverse complement.
CTTTAGTAAAAATAGTGTTTTTTTAAGTTAACATCCTTTAAAAAAATTCTAAGTATTCCATGATCAAATGCTTCTGTTGAGAGTAATTCTAGCTTGATGTCATTGCAATGAACCGACATCATCAGTGAGTGTAATATAGGCTTCACCAAAGTGGAGCTACAAGATAAAAATGAATATTATACTTCATGGCATTCAGATCTACCATCATATAAAAGACTAAAAATATCTTAATGTACCTTGTGAAGGAAAAAGTCATTTTTATTTTTAACAAGTATAGATGATGCCTGTTTAATTAGTCTTATTCTTTTTACATTCTCTTTATTTTTTAAATTTTACATTTACCTATTTAGAAATATTCAATAATGCAGCCTATGAGATGCAAATATCAAATAAATGCTTTTAAAACTAGGTTTATTGTTGCATCAGAAGATAGACAGAAACATGATAAAATATCATATTTTCTTACATGGTATCATTTGTTTAAATAATAACACTAATTACTACTAATTGCCACTGTATTGAGTATTATTTAAATTATAGCACTTATGTGGCAAAAAGTAAACAAAGAATACAATATAATTTCAAATGAACACCTATTTTCGTATGTTAAATAACAATATACATGTATATACTTCTTGATTATAGACCATATAAGTAATTTTGGTACTATATGGTTATGTACTGGGTTTATCTAAAATGTTGGCTATCCTATTCAGAGAGTTTTATGGAGTAATAATAAAGAAGTTTATTCCTTTAGGGGAAATTCACATTTGAGGATTTAGGAGTAAAGAAGCATTACACTGGAGAAGAATCTAAAAAAGAGTGGATACATGTCTAACAGATTCACTTTGCTGTACACTTGAAACTAATACTAAATTTCAGGATATTTCAAATCCTGAAAGATAATGCTGTGAAAGTGCTGCACTCAATATGTCAGCAAATTTGGAAAACTCAGCAGTGGCCACAGGAATGGAAAACATCAGTTTTCATTCTAATCCTAAAGAAACACAATGCCAAAGAATGCTCAAACTATCACACATTTGCACTCATTGACATGCTAATAAAGTAATGCTCAAAATTCTCCAAGCCAGGCTTCAGCAATACATGAACTATGAATTTCCAGATGTTCAAGATGGTTTTAGAAAAGGCAGAAGAGCTAGAGATCAAATTGCCAACAACCACTGGATCATCGAAAAAGCAAGAGAGTTCCAGTAAAACATCTATTTCTGATTATTGACTGTGCGAAAGCCTTTGACTGTGTGGATCACAATAAACTGTGGAAAATTCTGAAGGAGATGGGAATACCAGACCACCTGACCTGCCTCTTGAGAAACCTGTATTCAAGTCAGAAAGCAACAGTTAGAACTGGACATGGAACAACATACTGGTTCCAAATAGGAAAAGGAGTATGTCAAGGCTGTATATTGTCACCCTACTTATTTAACTTCTATGCAGAGTACATCATGAGAAACGCTGGGCTGGAGAAAACACAAGCTGGAATCAATTTTGCCGGGAGAAGTATCAATAACCTCAGATATGCAGATGACACCACCCTTATAGTAGAAAGTGAAGAACGAAGGAGACTCTTGATGGAAGTGAAAGAGGAGAGTGAAAAAGTTGGCTTAAAGCTCAACATTCAGAAAGCTAAGATCATGGCATCTGGTCCCATCACTTCATGGCAAATAGATGGGAAAACAGTGGAAACAGTGGCTGACTTTATCTTTCTGGGCTCCAAAATCACTGCAAATGGTGACTGCAGCCATGAAATTAAAAGACACTTACTCCTTGGAAGGAAAGTTATGACCAACGTAGACAGCATACACACCTAGGAAACCAGAATTGATAGAGACACATGTACCCCAATGTTCATCGCCGCACTGTTTACAATAGCCAGGACATGGAAGCAACCTAGATGCCCATCAACTGACGAATGGATAAGAAAGCTGTGGTACATATACACAATGGAATATTACTCAGCATTAAAAAAAAAATTCATTTGAATCAGTTCTACTCAGGTGGACGGAACTGGAGCCTATTATCCAGAGTGAAGTAAGCGAGAAGGAAAAACAGTAATACAGTATACTAACGCATATATATGGAATTTAGAAAGATGGCAACGAGAACCCTGCATGCGAGACAGCAAAAGGAACGCAGATGTATAGAACAGACTTGTGGACTCTGTGGAAGAGGACAACGGTGGGATGATATGGGAGAATGGCATTGAAACATGTTAATTATCATATGTGAACTCAATCGCCAGCCCAGGGTTGATGCTTGTGGCCGGTGCACCAAGATGTCCCAGGGGGAAGGAATCGGGAGGGAGGAGGGAGGGGGGTTCTGGAGGGGGAGCATATGTATACCCATGGTGGTTTCATGTCAATGTATGGCAAAACCAACACAATAAAGTAAAGAAAATTTAAAAAAAAAAAGAGTTTAGACTTCCTACGTGGCGCTAGTGATAAAGAACACGCCTGTCAATGTAAGAGATGCAGGTTCCATCCTTGGGTCAGGAAAAAAAAAAAAGAGACATAACTTTGTTAACAAAGGTCCGTCTAGTCAAGGCTATGGTTTTTCCATTGGTCATGTATGGATGTGAGAGTTGGACTATACAGAAAGCAGAGTGCCAGAGAATTGATGCTTTTGAATTGTGGTGTTGGAGAAGACTCTTGAGAGTCCCTTGGACTGCACGGAGATCCAACCAGTCCATCCTAAAGGAGATCAATCCTGAGTGTTCATTGGAAGGACTGATGTGGAAGCTGAAACTCCAATACCCTGGCCACCTGATGTGAAGAGCTGACTCATTTGAAAAGACTCTGATTCTGGGAAAGATTGAGAGCAGGAAGAAAAGGGGATGACAGAGAATGAGATGGTTAGATGGCATCACCGACTCAATGGACATTGGTTTGGGTGGACTCTGGGAGTTGCTGATGGACAGGGAGGCTTGGCATGTTGCAGTTCACGGGGTCTCAAAGAGTCAAACATGACTGAGCGATTGAAATGAACTGAAACTAACACAATATTGTAAATCAACTATAACAAAAATTTTTTAAAGCATTATCGCTATGGCTAGCTTTCAGGTGATTGACAGACTAACAATAATGGGTTTGGATATTGATGTAGATAATATATTAATATATACAGATACAAATGGAGGAAGAAATGGCAAGCCACTGCAGTATTCTTGCCTGTTGAATCCCATGGACAGAGGAGGAGCCTGGCGGGCTACAGTCCATGGGATCACGAGTCAGCCACGACTGAGCAACTAACACACACAGATACAAGTCCATCCAATTTAATATTTTATTGTATAGAAATTATACATCAGCAAGAAGTAAATTAGAAAAAAATTTACTCAGGTTGTTTTGATTCTTTAGACATTATATACTAGCAAGATTATTCTAACTCTATATCCTTTGTGTTCTTTGCATAAGCAAATATATACATGAAACTCTCGAATTTTAACCATGATAAATAAATGATCTCATATGCCCCTCAAAAACAACTGGTGAAAAAACATACCCTTAGCTATTCTTACACACAATAGGATCACATCATAGTTGAATTCCGCATCCCTTGGCACAGAGCGTGGCACAGTGCTGCTGTGAAGGGAGATGGCCAGTAAGCAGCAGATGATGGGAGAGAAGAGTCCAAGGAGCAGAGGGACACAGAGGAGAGCACCGGAGCTGACCTGCTTACCCACTGTGTGGTATTAGGCAAGTTGCTCGATATTTTTGTGCCCCCATTTATTTCCTGTAAAGCAGCAAAATCAGAGTCTATGATCCATCCAGCTTTAACTATTTCTTTATTCCATAAACAAGTAACATAAATGTGATTATTTAACTCTGTGAGGGATGTACTGAAGTTAAAACATAAGTTAAAGGGCAATATTTTCTTTGTGATTTACAGTGCCATGTTCTGACATACCAACAAAAGGACTGAGTATGTGAAGAGAGAAACCACAGATGTTTGGATGTTCACATTGGCTTATTATCAAGATGCTGAGCCTGACTGCTTTGAAGTGAAAAGCAAACGGAAAATCTCTGGAGGATGAAGCTTCCCCTGAGATTTCTCAAATGTGTTCAGTTCTGGCAGGGCCACTCAGCCCTCCAGAGAATCCTCTTACAACCAAAACAATTGCTAACATTTTGAAATGAAATTCTGAATATTTTTGTACTAATTAATCAAACAGCTCTACATATTAATATTTTAAATGCTTTTTGATAAAACTGATATCATGTTCTTAAATTTTTCTGAAAATTGTATAAATAGATATTTAGGTAGAGATATGTATATGTATATAGTTTTCTCAGGGAAATATAGTATATTTCAAAACATTCTTATTCTTATTTTTTAATATATCTGTGAGAAATATATGTTTTTCTAAAAAATGCAAGTGGACAATTAAAGCATATTCCAACTTAGTTCTCATTTTCATTAAACATAATTCAATGGACAGTTAAATCTATTTATAGAGATTTGTCAACTTTATAAAGCCAATTTGATTGATTTATAGTGTACTCCACTTGAATTCATTCATAGGAATGGTGAAAGACTTTCATATTCATACTAGATATTGTATTAAAACACTGATACTTCATTTTGCATTGCTATCACTTAAATATGGCTTATATCTCACTGGGATCCCCAAGGAGGTGCAAAATCTCATGCAGTTTTAGGAATATCAGGAGGCCAAGAAGATGTAGAAGACATTTCTGTTAAATGGACAAGAGTTTGAACAAACTCAGAGAGATAGAAAAGGATAGGAAAGCCTGATGTGCTGCAGTTCATGGGGTTACAAAGAGTCGAACACAACTTAGTGACTGAACAACAAAGTGGCTTTGAACTTTGTAGGTCCATATTTTAACAGTTCTGTTCCAAAAAAGAATAGCTAATTCTATAAGACAGACAACCTTACTTGCCTCCTGTGAAACCTGTATGCAGATCAAGAAGCAACAGTTGTAACAGTTAGAACCAGACATGGAACAACAGACATATTCATATTGTCACTCTGCTTATTTACTGTATATTCAGAGAGCATCATATGAAATTCCAGGCTGGGATAAATATCAACAACCTCAGATATGAAGATGATACCACTCTAATGGCAGAAAGATCAGAGGATCTAAATAGCCTCTTGATGATGACAAACCTAGACAGTGTATTAAAAAGCAGAGACATCAGTTTGCTGACAAAGATCTATATAGTCAAAGCCATGTTTTGTTTTTTTTTAGTAGTCAGGTATGGATGTGAGAGTTGGACCATAAAGAAGGCTAAACATTGAAGAATTGATGCTTTTGAATTATGATGCTGGAGAAGACTCTTGAGAGTCCCTTGGACTGCAAGTAGATCAAACCAGTCATTCCTAAAGAAAATCAACCCTGAATATTCATCTGAAGGACCAATGCTGAAGGTGAAGCTCTAATACTTTGACTACATAATGCAAAGAGGTGACTCACTGGTAAAGACCCTGATGCTGGGAAAACTGAAAAGCAAAAGGAGAAGGGGTGGCAGAGGGTGAGATGGTTGGATGACATTTCTGAATTCGCCTTCACTGCAGGAGACCCCGTTTGATTCCTGGGTCGGGAAGATCTGCTGAAGAAAGGATAAGCTACCCACTCCAGTATTCTTGGGCTTCCCTTGTGGCTCAGCTGCTAAGGAATCTGCCTGCAGTGTGGGAAACCTGAGTTTGATACCTAGGTTGGGAAGATCCCCTGGAGAAGGGAAAGAATACCCACTCCAATATTCTGGCCTGGTGAATTCCATGGACTATACAGTCCATGGGGTCACAAAGAGTCAGACACAACTGAGCCACTTTCACTTTCACTTTCTGGGAAATAGTGCAGGACAGAGAAGCCTGGTGTGCTGCAGTTCATGGGGTCTCAAAGAGTTGGACACAACTTAGCAACTGCACAACAAGAACAGTAAGACATTAATAGGCATTAAGAACATAAAATCATTTCATGATCAAATTTAGGTAGTATAGAATATGACATTCCCTTCTTGAAAATTCACAATACTCATCTGTATTTTAAAGCTCCGAGAAGTCCCCAAGTGAAATAAATCAGTAAGAAAAAGGGTCCTGAATAAGCACTCTAAGTTTATCAGACTTCTTCCTGCCTGTCAGCCCTAGTCCTCCCTTACTGCTTGGGAATCCACTGTACTCTAAACCTAGCTCTGGCCCAGTCTATCTCAAGCAGCTTTGGGTGGCTGTGGGTCACCCAGAACTTTCTGTAGACCCTCATAGTTTGTAGACTCTCACCTCTGTGGTGCTTCCTTAAAGGGATCATAATAACCATTTAATTATTAGAACAAAGTATTACTGATATCTTTGAAGCTTTAAAATGATTTTAGTCTATTTCCTACTCATTCTTCCTCTGTTAAAAAATTAGTAGGTCTTAAAATGCCCCTTAATCCTAACAACAAATAATTGCTTACTGAGGGGACAGGAGGTCCTTAAAAATCTGAAAACTCATCTGAGTGAAGATATATTCTAGCATTAAAGTCAGGTATAATTTGATTGATGCTCTCTAGCAATGCCTTAAATTAACTTTTCCTCCTCCACTTTTTTTAAAATATAAAATTTAACTACATTCACGGAAGTGTTTCAAGATGGGAAGGTCACAGACTCAAAAGAAAGTTCAGCCAACAACTCATTTGTTTAGTCCTTTTGTATAAATTCTGATCCTTCCTTTTGCCCTTTTGATATTACATTTACATTAGATTTCAAATCTGAAATAGTAATTGGTTATATCATTTAAATCATAATTTCCATAACATTTACTCACTCCTTATTCAGGACTGGTTTTTGGTAATAACCTCCCAGATTGTCTGAGAAGAAAGTCTGATAATTTCCTCTAACTGTTCTATTCATCTAAATAGAGTACTGCCTATCACTTAAAAAGGAAGTAAAATAATCCCAGACATCCATGCTACACAATGATAAATGGTCTAGTTTAAGCAGAGCCAAGTACAAGTTATTTTCAGAGTGTTCATGGCCAGTCACACAACTGACTTGATTGACACTATTCAGTATGATACATTAAAATTCCAACTTGAAACCCATAATAAATAAATGATTGCTGAAATCAAAGTTGGCCAAATTCTTGTCAACCAGTTAATTGTATTTAACTGCTCAACACTTAAACACTCACACAGATTTACATGTTTACAGAGGCAAATGCAAGATTGCTAGTTCTAAATTTATTGATCAAACAAGGTGCTGTGAAAGTAAATTACCAGTAATCTCATCAATAAAGTCAAAATCCAAACACCCTACTCTATGTCAGCATGATACCAAAACTAATACTAATGATAGCAATTTAACAAATGGTTTGATCTGGTATTTCAGGGATTGTTTCAATACAGCTTTTACTTCTTCTTAATGGATTAGAATTGGTGCGTTGCTTTGCTAAAATTTCCGTAATCTGCTCTTCTATTTATCAAAGGAAGTAATTTAAAAGTAATTGTAGAGTGCAATTTGAACAGAAGAAGTAAACAAAAATTTTCCACTTGTTTGTAAGCTTTTTATTTGAAAAAGACCAGTGAATGGAATGCCTAGATTCACCATATAGAATACAGATATGATGTATCTCTTTTCTGAAAAATGAAGAATGCAAATGAATGAAAACTGGCATTACAAGGGAAGTGAATAGGTATTCCAACACCTTATTAATTTCTTATTTCTTCAATATATATAACCAGATTTTCTGCCAGATATGAAACATTTAGAATTATGTACTGCATCAGTAAGAGCTACTAATTACTGAGAGGTAATTATATGACAGATATTGAGATAAATGCTTTAGGTACATTGAAAAAAAACTTTAAAGAGTATAAAATTATGCCTATGAGGAAAGTCTTGGTAACTCCATTTTACAAATTAAGGAAATTAGATTTTAAAAATTTAATAAATGGTCCACAATAAAACACTGTTGCAGAATGACTAATTCAAGGAAAAGCCAATATCACCACTGAGTGGAACCACTGCACTCCACCACCCTTCTGAGTCTCCTTATTAGGAAGCATAAAGTTTCTGTGTAACTGGCAGCCTTTCTTTGACTGCTCCTGTGTAGCGTGGACTCAGTCTTTTAAAGAAACAGTGTGAGTACAGCTGTACGAGAGGCAGGATGCTTTAGAAATACCCAGCCACCTGGAAAACCATAACAAATATGACTTGGTAATCAGCTCTTTCCCAGAGCTGTGATGTCTCACATGTCAAAAGTGGTAAGTGCTTCCCAGAGCTCTGACAAAATTACACCCCAATGAAATTTCTTCCTCATCAGGGAAACTGGAGAACAATAAATGACACTGGTACAGCATTTACAAACCACAATCCTGAATGCACAGGGATTATTTTTTCTCTCTCTCTAAACAACCATTAATAAACAAATCTTTTGACCTGCCTATGGGAAGCTATGCGAAAGAAATCCTTGCAGCAAATGCTATGGTCACAATAGTAATTACAGAAAAACAAAACAAAACAATACTTTGATCTAAGAAATCAGACGCTAGACCAACCTCAATGTTGGGATGGAGACCCAGGTGCACATTTACGTGCGTGCACAGAAATAACTTTCTTTCAGCTCCTTTTTGAGCCCTCTGCTACTATGTTGAGTTCAGACTTCTCCAGGGAGTAGAGAAATCATGTCTAAGTCCCTGGTATGTCACTTCACTGCGAGGCTCTTGGACATGCACCAAAGTAAGGCAGACATCAGCAATTCTTTTCTCTCACTAAAGAATAACCCTGAACTGAGAAGAGACTCACAGAGGGAAAAGGGAAAATGCCCTCACCCCTTTGGCTTTTAGCTGTGGTCCCAGGCTTCAACAGCACAAAACATGGAAAAACCAAGCTGAATTATCATAGAATCTGTATAGTTTTTCACTCTCAAGTTTAATTTAGTGAAGTCAGTTGGCTCAGTAAATGATACATATCTTTCAACACAGTTTGTTGGCACTATGTGGCACATAAATCATGGTTAACTGTATTTGGTCATGTAATTCAGTTTCTTAAAATATGGTCCTATACATTGAAGTGCAGCTACCTCAGAATGTAATTTTAAATCCCATTTTACCCCCAAATATTTGCATCACACTAACAGATTTTTTCCCCCATTTCTCTGCACGGAATGTCCTTCTTCCATACTATTCTCTATGCCTTTCAGATCACAAAGATCTGTTCATGTTTCCTTTATAAAACTTGTCTTACACCTCACAGCTTCTTCCACTCTCTTTCCATTTTGAAATTAATGTCTCTCTCAGCCCTCTTTCTGTTCCCACAGAACTGTGCTCCTATCTTTAACACAGCATCTTGCTTATTTTGATATTCTTGGTTCCATTTGTCCTAAAAGGACTGTACTAGGACACTGTTCACCCCTGTATGACTGAGGGAAACAGGGAGTCCACATTCCTTTTAAGACTATGTATCCATTATACTACATAAAACAAGAAAGAAGGCAGAAGACAAATAAATATTTTTGATCAACTAAATGAATCAGAATGAATCAGTGATATAACTAAACACATGCCATACAAGTTGAAGTAACTATTTTTACATTTATGTCACAATTATTGAGATGCAAACTGAAAATAAATACATATATTCACTTATTATCAGACCTACTGACCCTACTTGAGAAAACCTCCCCAGTTCCTAAGAAATAAGCAGAATACCTTTAGTTTAAGTGGGGATTCCTTCTTCCAGTGATGCTAGAAGCATAGGATTGGAGATGGAGAGAGCTGTTTTCTGTTCAAGTGACACACTCCACCACAATGGGAAATACTCAAATGTAAACATTCATGAAGGAAGGATATTGACTATAATTTTCAGTAAAATTACCAGGAAAGAAGAAAACTGTGAATTTCAATGGCAAATAACAAAATTATTATCAAAAATTTAGCAACATGTGTATATGAAAATAAAGATAATTCCTTCTACAAAATATCACTTAACTAAATTTGCCCCAGAGATCTGATCAAGACATTAAGACTTTATTCCCCTTAAAGGAGTATGAAGAAAGCTGGAAGGGACAGATAAATTATAACTGACAAAATGGATAAAGTTTTTTAACTAATGGGGGTCTATTGCACAGCTTTCTATTTATATGGTTGGTGCCTTACAGAAAAGCAAACTCAGAGAGCATCTTCTCTACAGGTAAAAATCATTTTCATTTTTTTAATGCTTTCACTCTCATTTTTTATGATGCTTCATTTTAAAGATTCATATTGTATCTCTGGAATTAAAAGAGTTAAAATTATTAAATTGCTTTTAACTCTGTTATCTGATGTAATATTGATGTACTGTAGATTAAAATAACGTATTAAGTATGCTTAACAGAATGCCTAGAACATTGTACTGGATAAATATTATAGATGTTACTTTATTAATAATTTCTATATAGATTTCAAGATTTTTAGAGAAGATGAGTATGATATCACCATAGTAAAAATATGTTTCTTCAGGTCCCCAAAGTTATGGGTATATAAAATCTCATATCTATTTGTCCTTACTGTATCAAAGTCTGCATCTTGAGTCTCATAGTTTGTGACAAAAAATTAACTTGTGGAAACCCCCAAATATTCAAGATGGCATCACCTAACATGCAAACAGCTGTTTTATTCTAGTGATGTTTGGATTCACCTAAAGGTTAGATTTCTTTATTGCTATTTCTTAATTATTAAGGGAATAAGGGGGAAACATTTGGCATCATTTACAAAAACTGTATAAATTTGGCAGAAAATCATAGTTCAAGGCATTTATTAAAATTTATTCATAAGTCTAAGTTGGTTATATTACAAAATGGATAATTTAACTCTTGTATAAATTATGCAATTAAGAATAAATTGAAATGATTCTAATGTAGAAACATAACTAAGAAATAAAACTGATCACTTTCATTGTGCTCAATGAATTTTTAAAAAGACACTTAAATTAAGGTTTCAAATAATTCATTTTACTTATGTGTTTTCAGAATAAAGTCTTTAATTGAGAAGTACATGGAGGAATAGGAGCAAGATAAATAAAATTACCATTCAAGAATAAAAAAAAGGAAAAGCTTTAAAGATACTCCATGATAGATGGTCACTAGTGAGGAAAATTTCTGGTTGCCTATAATTGCAAAACTCCTTTCTTAGCAATTAAATGGGTTCCTTATATAAACTCTGCCTCAGGATTCTATAATAACACCTATGAAATGGATGTTAGAGAGTAGACTCTCCCTAGGTTCTATTTATCCTTGTTCATTGTAGGAAACTTGAAGGTTGCTTTTGAAATTGAAAAAAGGGGAAAAAAAAGCACAGGCTTTTTAAAAATGGTTTCTTTGGTCACATGACTATCTCAAAATATATTAAGCAGTTTATCTATTTGCTTGCAGTTGGTTCCATATGCCAATGAAAACGTTAGTCACTCAGTCGTGTCCAACTCTTTGTGACTCCATGACTGTAGACTTCTAGGCTCTTCTGTCCATGGGATTCTCTGGGCAAGACCACTGCAGTGGGTTGCCAGTTCCTTCCCCAGGGGATCTCTCCAAATTCAGGGATCAAATCTGGGTCTACAGCATTGCAGGAAGACTCTTTACTGTCTGAGCCACCATGAGTAACCCTCCATATGCCAAAAATCATATCTAAACTTCTTTTTCTGGACTTAACAATTCCATTAGTTTTGTCTTATTTTATTGGCTAACTGGATTGGCTTTAATATCTGTTTCTTTGGGAACAGAATTAGCCATAGGTTTTTAAGGCAGCGAGGCCTCAAATTTGTGAACTTTTCCTTATCTTTCTCTCTTGGCCAACACACCTAAAAATCCTTGCCTGTAACTGATGATTAACTTTTATATAACACTTTGTTTAAAACAGCTAGAAATGTATGCTATAATACCAATATTATGGCTCTGTATAACCACTGCCCTCAAAGCTACAGGCACTTATGAACATTTTCCTTTCAGGTCACTGTAGGTGACAATTTTACAAATGTTTGGCCAAAGCCTCACAAGGTCCTAACCGGCAGCATCAGATTGTCTACAACTATTTCCTGGCCACTAAACCAAAGCCACATATTTTAAGGATCTATTATGTTGCACTTATTCCTGGGATCAAATACTGTGTCATGCAGGGTTCAGTGCTGGAGCTATAAACTATTGCTATGTTTTTAGGCATAAAGAAGAACACAGAAAAACAGACTCTTATAAAACCTTATAGGAAATAAAGAAGCATGTTCACGTCTGAGCCTCTTAAAATGACTCCAAGAATAGAGAACCGGCTCATCAGGGGAGCTACTGCCTTTCAAACCACCAATGGGGACTGTTCATGATGGTCTCATAGCTGCACCACTGCTGTAGCATCCTAAACAATATGAAGCTAAAGACTAGACAAATGAAGCCATAAATCAAGGAATATGCAGTGAAATCAAGTAGCCAATGCAACTCTCATTGTTTCTTGATACCTCGGAAGCTAGACATAAATTCTGAAATCTGCTTTAAGGATAACAACAACTTTACTTGGTGATGCACAAGGGGCTATAGCATCTGTATGTACTTCTAAACTGTACTTTTAAAATCTACATGAAGGATTTCCTTTGCACAATTTAATTCACACCAAGAACACTAATTCCAAAGGAGTGTGTAAAGCCAATTCAAAAAGATACTACCATGGCCAAAGCAAAGTAATAAAGGATAGAAGCCAACCATGTGGTAATGGCTGTGATAGGAAGAATTATCTGTCCTCTGGTTATTCAATCAAATGCTAATCTAGTCACTGATGAGAAGGGATTTGGCAGATGTAGTTAAGATTATGATCCATTTTAAAATGTCTTTATTGAATATATTTTCTTTATAATGTGTGAATATAAGTTGTACAACATGTTAGTTTGATACATTTATATATTACAGTATGATTACCTTGCAGCAATAATTAGCACCTATATCATAGTATATTATTATCCTTTCCTTTCAGTGGTTGGAGTAATTAACTTCTAGTCTCTCAGCAAGTTTGGTGATCATACTATACTGTCACTGTTTATGTTCACTATACAGTACTATTCATTAGATCTGTTGAGATTATTGACTATTTGTTGCAAGCTTATATCTTAAACAGAATCTGTCTTATTTCCCAGCCCCCATATCTTGGTAGCTGCCATTTTAAGCTCTGGTTTTAAGTCTGACTTCTTCAGAAACCACATGGAATCCACAGTACATTTGTTTCTCTGTCTGACTTATTGAGTATAAGGCATATGCTCAAGGTCCATGCATGTTATGACAAATGACAAGATGTCCTTTCTCATGACTATATAATATCTCCTGTGTGTGTGTGTGTGTGTGTGTGTGTGTGTGTGTGTAATTTCTTTATTCATTCATTTGTTGGTACATCCAACCATTATAGACAACAATATGGATAGCAGAATACAAGATTAACATTCAAAAGTCAGTTGTATTTCTTTAATACTAACAATAAAATGTCAAAAAGGGAATGGTTAAAAAAAAAAAGAAAGGTATCTTTAAAACAGCACCAAAAAAAAAAAACCTAGGTATAAAGCTGATCAAGGAAATGAAAGATTTACACTCTAAGAACTATAACACATTAATAAATGAAATTAAAGAAATGTAAGTAGAGAATTGGGATTAAAATTTGATTAAACAATTAAATAAATGCAAAAAATGGAAAGATATCCCATACTCTTAGATTGGAAGAATTATTATTAAAGTGACAATACTCACTTTAATAATAATAGGTGATTATTTGTTAATCACCTATACCTCAATGCAAAATAAAAATTTTTTAAAATAAAATAAAAATTTAAGAAGTGGTTATTCTACCCAAAGCAATCTACAGATTTAATTTAATCCCTATCAAAATATCAATGATAATTTTCACAGCATTATAACAAATGATCCAAAATTTTATATGGAACCATAAAAGACACAGAATTGCTGAAATAATCCTAACAGGGGAAAAAAATGCAGGAGACATAATGTCATCCAAAAGTCAGACAATACCACAAAGTTACAGTATTCAAAACAGTGTGGTATTGATACAAAAACAGGCATTTGGATCAATGGAACAGAATAGAGAGCTCAGAAATAAACTTATACACCTACAGCCAATTAATCTTAAACAAAGGAGGAAAGGATACTAAATAGAAAAAAAAAAGTCTCTTCAGCAAGTGTGGCTGGAAAAGTGCATGTAAGTCAATGAAGTTAGAACACACTCTCATACTATGCACAAAAATAAATTCAAAATGACTTAGACACTTAAATATAAAACATGACACCACAAATTCCTAGGAGAGAGCATATGCAAAACATTCTTTGACATAAATAGTACCAGTGTTTTCTTAGGTCAGTTTCTCAAGGCAATAGATATAAAATAAATAAACAAAATGGACCTAATCAAACTTAAGAGCTTTTGCACAGCAAAGGAAACAATGAAAAAAAAAAGAAAGAAAGAAAAGATAACCTATGAATGGGAAGATATATTTACAAATGCCATGATAGACAAGGGCTTAATCTCCAACGTAAACAACAAAAATTACAACTCAACAACAAAAAAATCAAACAACCCAATGAAAAAAATGAGCAGATGACATCAAAGACATTTATCCAAAGAAGACATACAGATGGCCAGTAGGCACATGAAAATATGCTCAAAATCTCTAATTAATAGAGAAATACGAATCAAACCTACAAGGAGGTAACACCTCACACCCGTCAGAATGCCCTTCATCAAAAAGTCTACAAATAAAAAATGCTGCAGAAGGCATGGAGAAAATGAAGTCTCCTACACGGTTGATGTGAATGGAAGTTGGTGCAGCCACTAAAAATCAGTGTGGAGGTTCCTTAGAAAACTAAAAATAGAATTACCATATGATCCAGCAATCCCACTCCAGGGCATAAACCTATACAAAACCACAATTCAAAAGATACATGTTCCCCTATGTTCATAGCAGCACCTTTCACAATAGCCAAAACATCGAATATCCACCGATAGATGGATGGATAAAAAAGACACACACACACTGGAATAGCAAAAAACAAAAGAAGGAAATAATGCCACTTGCAGCAACATGGATGCAACCAAAGATTAGTATAAGTGAAGTAAATCAGAAAGACCAACACCATATATCATTTATATGTGGAATCTAAAATATGGCACAAATGGACTTATCTACAAAACAGAAACAGACTCACAGACATGGAGAACAGATTTGTGCTTGCCAAGGGAGAGGTGGGTGGAGGAAAGAAGTACTGGGATTTTGGAATTAGCAGACGTAAACAATTAAATATAGGATGGTTAAATAATAAGGTCCTACTGTATAGCACAGGGAACTATATTCAACATCCTGTGATAAACCATAGTGGAAAAGAATATAAAAAAGAATGTCTGTATGTGTGTAACTGTGTCATTTTGCTGTACAGCAGAGATCCGCACAACATTGTAAATCAATTATACTTCAATAAAAAAGAAATAGTACAGAGGTTCCTCAAAAAATTAAAAATAAATCTGCCATATGATCCAGCAATTCCATTTCTGGATATATACCCAAAGGAAATAAAAACAGTATTAACAGAGATATACACACTCCCATGTTTATTACATCACTACTCCCAGTAGCACAGATATGGAAACAAGATTATGATTCTTAAAACAGATACATTATCCTGAATTATCAAGGTAAGCCCAATCTAATCATATGACCCCTTAATGCAGAGAGAATTCTCTGATGGGAGGCAGAAGAGATGCTGCAAAAGAGGAAGTCAGAGAGAGACAAAGCTTGAGAAGGACTAGTTTTTTGAAGATGGAGGAATGAGACCAAATACCAAAAAACACAGGGGTTCTAGAAGCTGAGAAGGACTTCGGACCAACACCCAGCAAGAAAATGGCAACAATCCATCCTATGACTACTGTGCGGATTTGAATGTTGTGAACAATTTGCATAAACTTGTAAGCAAATTTTCATGCCCAGAGTCTTCAGAAAGAAATAGAGCCCTACTGATCCCATGATATTGGCTATGGAAGATTCTAGAAAACCAGCTGAGTCACTCTGTGCCTGAACATCTATTTTTTAAGCTACTTTACTGAAGTATGGTTGACATAATAAGAAGATGTACATATTTTATGCATACAACTCAATGATGTGGAGGTAGGTGTACATATATGAGGGCTTCCTTAGTGGCTCAGTCAGTGAAGAATCTGCTTGCAATGCTGAAGACGTGGGTTTGACCCCTGGGTCAGGAAGATCCCCTAGAGAAGGAAATGGCAACCCACTCCAGTATTCTTGCCTGGAGAATCAATCCCATTGATAGAGAAGCCTGGGCAGGCTACAGTTCATGGGGTCACAAGAGTCAGACATGACTTAGAGACTAAACCATCCATACACATATGAAATTTACCACTAAGTACCTTCAATTCTGCCCTACCAAATTATGAAATATTAAATTAGTGTTGCTTTTGCTAAGTACATGGTAATTTGTTATCAGCAATAGAAAGTTAACATATTAACATGCCATTAACACACTACACACACACATGCATGCATGTACACACACACAGTCAGGGTAGAGGATTCAGAAAACAGTCAATTCTGCCAACAGTCAATCTTCTCTGAGAAGACTTCAACAAAGGAGATGGAATATGGTCTATATAAAGCTTAAATAAGTGTAAAAGGGTAGAGAAGGGAGGATATTTTACGAATGACAGAGGGGGTCTAAGTTAGATCATTCAAGAAACTACAAATCAGATCTGCTTTTATAGTTAATGGGATGGCAGAGCTGACATTGAAGGACAAAACTGGGAGGAAAACCTGAGACCAGAATGTGGAAGGGCAAAAACAGGAGCCTAATGAATTTCAGAAAAAACAAAGATTCACATCACAGGATGAAAATGAGAAATGTGTGATGCAGCAGTGTATTTCTGTAAGCAGAGCACTATTCAGGTTTTCACCAAGACGCTTCTGCCTATGCAGCTGGTGCACGAGGTCTGCCCTGTTGTCTCTGCAGTTTCCTTCCAGCCTGTGCAAATCTTCACCCCAGGAAATCAGCCTCTTAATATTTCAGTACGCAAATTTGCTGCCGACGTATGTCTATCTGTCCCATACAGTCACTTAGTCTTGGTTATGATTATGCCTATACAATAACATAAGTGAACCAAAAGGAATAAGGGCTTCATGTGAGGAAGCTCACTATGTCTATACATGCCTGCCAGAGACCAGAAGCGGAGAAGTATGCTTTTCTTAGCTTGCATATTCACATTTTTAACACATGGGCACTACTTTCTCTTGTAACAAATCACCTGCATATTACACAGTAATTATCTACCACTCAGTTGTTATCATTCAGCAGAGGTTAGAATTTTATTCACATATACCTGATTAGTATTTATTCTTTAAAAATCACCAGATTTCCTGACCCCACTTTCATCAACAAATAGCTTTTAATTTCCCAATAAAGTATGTCAATATGACCAGAACACACACATCTGAAGTATATTCATTTTTGCTTGCCAGTGTAGAAAGCTGGTTCTGGATTAGCATCTGTAAACTGAGAAATACAATCACAAAAATAAACAAACACAGGCAAAGCCTTTTAGCAGTTTTTCGGATTCCTGTGGAGCTGCCTTCCTCAGATGATGAGTCCAGCTCATTTCATGCTTTCAATTGGAACAGCATTAAACAAAAACTCAAGGAAATTAGGTCCCAATTTTGGGACCTGCGAGCAACAAATTCTGTATATTTCCTTCTTTCCTCCAGTGAATGGCAACGTTTCATGCTAATGGAAGACATTAAATTTCTCATTTAAAGTTAGATCTTCAGACACTGTATCTCAAACAACCAACTTGCTATAACATCAAATACATTCAAATTGGTAAAATCAGCTACATCTGTGTGAATATGAACCCTTGAATTTTAAAGTAGACATCAAGTAATTCCATTTGCTATTTTAATTTGGCCTCATATTGGGACTATTTTAAAGCTTTTTAATGTAAAGGAAAACTTTTTTAGGAAAGAAATCTTCTGTCAAAATTAGTTTAATATGTCAAACATCCAGCTAATAGATCTAATAGAAAAGACAACAATATTCATCCAAAGTTTCAGAAGTTGTATCTATTTTTAAATTTGGCAAACTTCTAAAGATATCATTAGACACTTCTTTTCTCCTCTGGAAAATAGATCAAGTATGTGCAACAGAGTGGAAGAAACCCTAATGATACTGTTTCATTATACAGTATCAATTTCCTTGACTATTTTAGGTCTGGGATAAAATAATTTTGACTAACTTTTCTGACCAGTTTCTCTTGCTACCACTTGGAAACTTCTCCTCTTACCTAAAACTCCTAGAAATGTTTTAAATATAGAAGACAAAAACAAAAAAAGAAAAAAAAAGTTTTATTTTGATTTGGTTTATGGTGTCACAAAAAATTGACACCATAGTTACATAACACAGTTACATAAAAAGTTTAACGTTCCTTATTCAGGCAAGAAGGATATGCTTATGTTATTGTGGATCCCTGGGCAGTTGACTTAAATCACAATATAAACACATGGCCAATCATCATCTGGTATCTTTCCCAGTTACCTTCTTTATCATTATTTTGTGAGCATTTCTAAATACTGACCTGTGTTTAAAACATGCTTGAAGATGAAACCCTGTTTCTTTCTTTTAATATCTGGGATGCTATGTGTGTGCTGTGCTCAGTCATGTCTGACTCTAGGCGACCCCATGGACTTATAGCCCACCAGTCTCCTCTGCCCATGGAATTTTCCCAGCAATAATACTGGAGTGGGTCTCCATTTCCTACTCCAGGAGATCTTTCCAACCCAAGGATTGAATCCACATCTTCTGCATTGGCAGGTGGATTCTTTACCACTGAGCCACATGGGAAGCCCTAATATCTGAGATATTCCAATCCAAGTTAATATGTCCATGGAGGGCCTCACCAATAGAAAATCAAAATATTAAGAACCAAACTTCTGAAGTAGAAACTGACAGAAAAAAAAAATTGTCATGTAACCAAAAGCAGACGACTTTCTCAAAAATTAGTGGATTTTTTTTTTTTCTGATAGACCCAACATCATCAAATCCTGTACAACTTCAGATCATTAGCACAGTTGAAATTATAGATGCTTTTTGGTGGAAAATATATTCACTTATAATCTATGAAATTAAAACCTGATAATTAAGTTTAAACTCTGGATTTTTTATTATAATTTACTGAAAATATTTTTTCATTCAAACAATAAAAAAATGAAAAATTTTCAAGACCTTGCCTAAACCCTGATTTGTTTACTCACAATAGATACTAATCAAGGTTTGAAAATGGCAACATGGTATCTAATTTAGAAATTTAAGAATATGGAGGGTTTTCTGGTGAGCTTTTATGCTCTTTTTTCCTTATAATAACTTTATGCTAAATAGGTTATCACAGTTAATTACCTTGACATGGCTTCTATTTGTGAATTGGAAAGAGGATAAAATAGATAAGCTTTGGAGAACTTCAAATACTTTGAAGTACAGTTTAAAAGAAATGGGATCGATATGAATTAAGAAAGTAGATATGTTTAGAAACTAGAAATACTCAGGTGTATTGACTTGCAGAAGAATCTAGGTATGAAATCTACTTAATCACACAAGTCCCACACCATTAATTACTGTTATGTGTAATTATTACAAAGCAGAGTTTCTCACTTTTCCTTATACTTTGGAAATCTGCCAGTAACTATATGTTACTCCTGTAATGAGAAGCCTTAGTGTATATTTGTTATCAAATCTCAAAGGAAAACTAAAACTAAAAATGGTTCTAATCTAAGCAAAATTACACATGCTATTTCTTGATTTGCATAAGGTTTTCTTAAATGTATAATCAGAACCCATTAGAAGTTTTTCAGATATAGGTGACAGGTTTCCCAGAAAACTTGAGAAGCAGAGGGCTCATTCTGTTACCTCACCCTTCACCATTCACAGAAATATCTAAGTGGGGAGATCAGATGCACAGGTTCACAAAGACATTACAGAAGAGATTTTCAACATGAGATTCTCAGATGGTTATAAGAACCCTGCTGCTCTGAGCCCCAGGTCTGAGAAGTGGGTCACATATTCTTGCTTAAGTTCACCAGCTCAGTAGTACTTGAGGAGAAAAGACCACCTATCAGGTGGGAAATGTATCCTGGTGAGAGGCCTGAAATGGCACCAAAAGGTTATCATGAAGCTCATCCCTCACTTGCTCTCTTTCTATACTTTATCAGACGTGGAAATGTTGGAAGATGGTAGAAATGAAACATATATGTATTTTTTCTTCCTGAGCAAGCATTTCAGAGTTTGAAAGCCCTAGATTCTTCTCACAGAAGTGACTGTGAGCTGTCAGGAACTAGCTTTCAAGCACAGCAGGAACCTTGGTAAACAGAAGGAATAATATTTCCATATGCAAGGATGAATACTGAGAATAAAGGGAAGATAATAGCAAATGAAGGATATTATTGAAAACACAGCTTAAAGTTAAGAACCTTTGAATGTTTTCCTCTTTGAGGAGGTTGTAACAATTTGCTCCAATACACACACAAGCAAACATTGTTTTTATTCTGTTCTTATGAATTTGTGATAAGGTGCCATGATCTGAACATATGAAAAAGTGAAGATGATAAATAGGTGAACGTCCTGAGGAAAATGAAATAGTAGGTATTTGGGTGCAAAAGAAAGCATCTCAATAAATTTCTTGTATCTGAAGCTTGTGATTTTTTAATTTGATAAATAAAAGCCAAGATATTAAATAATTTGAATTGACTTTGTAATATATTTACCTTATTAACAATAATCTATCTAAATTCAAAGGCAACTAGAAGTTGACATAGGAATGGGGATGAGAATAGCTAAGATTTCACCATTTGTGGTGAGGTCTGAAAGAAAGGGACAGACTCTGCAATGTTTTCAATTTAAAGTGCATTTTTTGGGCCCTCTAAAATGAAACTTATTATGCTTTTACCCTCCCCCAGCTTGACACACTTCAGGGATCAAGGCTCTATTCAGTGACCTCTCTGCACCTCAACTGCTTCTGCATCCTTCTTTGAAATGCCTTTCTCTTAGAGAATAAAACATTTTACACCACCACATACCTCAGGTTTGATTTCAGGAAGCAAAGTGAGAACTGGAGGTGTGTGTAAGTGATTTATTAAGGGCAGGCTCCCAAAAAATTGTAGAAGGAAGGAAGGGTGAAAGAGAAGACCCCAATCTAGGACAAGATTTCAGAAAAACGCCCAACTTCATCATTATCAGATTTCCCAACCGTAACACT
Organism: Antilocapra americana; assembly: GCA_007570785.1. Taxonomy (NCBI): domain Eukaryota; kingdom Metazoa; phylum Chordata; class Mammalia; order Artiodactyla; family Antilocapridae; genus Antilocapra; species Antilocapra americana. The sequence continues at coordinate 26,168,972 of ML661338.1, read as the reverse complement.
TAGTGCCAAAAGACAATAGGATAATGATTTCTGAGAGAAAATAGCTTTCAACCAAAAGTGAAAGTGAAAGCGTTAGTCACTCACTCGGGTTCGACTCCTTGTGACACCATGGACTACAGCATGCCAGGCTCCTCTGTCCATGGAATTCTTCAGGCAAGAATACTGGAGTGGGTATAAAATCCCTTCTCCAAGGATTCTTTCTGACTCAGGAATCTAACCTGGGTCTCCTCCACTGTAGGCAGATTCCTTACCATCTGTGCCAATGGTAAAGACCAAAAGGTCTTTCCATTACCAAGTTTACTTCTATGTCCACCAATAGATAGCCTGAAAACAAACTCAGTTAAAAAAAAAAAATCTGTGGTGAACACATTAGCTAACATCAGAACTGCTTTGGTAGAGCTCTCTGATTGTAAAGGTTTCTGGTATACAGGTCTCCAGTGTAGAAGAAAAAATATATGTAACCATTAACTTGTTAACATATAAATACTTTCTGAGAAACCGCATGCTAAAGAGTAGCATAGCCTTGTCTTTGCTAGTGGAGTACTTGTAAGCTGCAGTTACAAAATTTCCCAGGAAGGATACATCTTCACAGTAGGCCACAAAAGGTTTCTATGGATCAAACTCACAATTCACAAATATCCAATGATAGCTTAGTAGTTTTTTTAAAAAATATACATTATGCTTATATTTCAGCATAGCACATTTCACATTACATTTCAGCAAGGCACTGCACAAATGGTTCCCCTTAAATACACAGTGACTAAAGCCTCAGAGAGAAAAACTGAAAAGCTAGGGGTGACATGATGGCTGGGGACTGGCACCATGGAGCTGTGTCTCCTCTCCCACATCTGCGGATTTATCCCAGACGTTGACTGAGATCTTACCTACAGCAGTCAACCGGGGACCATCATATAGTCCCTTGTTTTCTGGGCTTCCTCCCAGCATAAGAGTATGAGGGTGGTCAAACTCCCTAAGTGGTAGGTCAGACTTTCAACAGAGAGGGGCCGAACTAGTAGGTTAGTCTGGGGACTTTGAGGAACAGCATCAAGAAGGAGATTAGCTCTGCAAAGGATTTATTGGGTGATACACTAGTAAAGGAAAAAGTGGAGAAAGCCTGAGGAGGCAGTGAGCATTTTCAGCTAGTGATGCAGTTCTGACTCCTATAAAGGAGGGAGAGGAAGAGGAAGTCTGGCTAGGCAGAGTCTCTGACTGCAGGACAATCCAGGAAGATATTAGACAAGTTGACAGAAAGTTTTTAAGCCAAAGCTGCATGTCAAAGGAGTCCCACATCTGGTAGGAACTGACCTGCCTTAGTGTCTCTACTACATTAAGGCACTGACAGGGAACAGCCCATGGGAAGTATCCTCTCAGCATGAAGGCTGAGGGGATTCAGAGTGCAGAGACTGAGTTTGTCCTTCAGTTAGGCTTCCTACAGCAAGAAACCTGAAAGATTTTTATGTAGTCACAACTAACCTCTGAAGTCATGCTTATTCTACTAAAATGCACTGATTACAAGCAAGCCATGAATTTGTCCAGATTTTAGAGGAAGAAGCATAAACCTTCTCTCTCAATGGGAGGAGTGTCAAAGATTTTGCAGCCATTTAGAAACAAATAATTATCAGATCTAAGAATAATAATAATGTTTAAAATGTATCAATCTAAAATTATTATCTACAAATATTTAAGAAATATGGAAGAAATATGATCTAACTTACAAACTGAATTATAAAAATTATTTCCCAGTGGGAAATAAGACCTGTATTTGGGAAAGAGTCTGGTTGGTAAAGAATCCACCTGCAATGCAGAAGACCCTGGTTCAATTCCTGGGCCAGGATCCACTGGGGAAGGGATAGGCTACCCACTCCAGTATTCTTGAGCTTCCCTTGTAGCTCAGCTAATAAAGAATTTGCCTGCAATGTGGGAGACTTGAGTTCAATCCCTGGGTTGGGAAGATCTCCTAGAGAAGGGAAAGGCTACTCACTCCAGTATTCTGGCCTAGAGAATTCCATGGACAATCCATGAGGTCACAAAGAGTCAGACATGACTGAGTGGCTTTCAGTTTCACTTGCACTAATTGGAGCACCACTCTTTTTCATTACAAAATGATTAATACTGTTTAATTTTTAAATAATTTGCCCTTCTCACTTCAATAGAACTAAACAAACATGAACAAGTAAACTAAAGAAAAGTAACACAAAGCTTATTCTCCCCTCCTTAAAACTTTTCTGTGCTTTTCCTCTTGCAGCTAAACATTTAGTGTACAAGACACTCCATGATCTGACCTGTCCTTCCAGACTCTTCATAATACCCGGCATCAGTTGCCTTTTGTTAAGTTCAGGTATGGTAACAAAGTTCTAAGTCTCAGCTGGTTCCAAAACTCAGTTGCTATGGATTGGCTGTGGTTCTATGTCTTCTCATTTCAGGATCTAGGCTGAGAAACAGCCCTCCTCAGGGCATGCTATTCTCTTGACAAAGGAAAATTAACAAGAAAACTGGCAAAACCAACCGGGTATTAAAGATTCTGCTACAAAACTGCATGCTGTCACCTCTGCTCATATTTCTGGCTGAACCAAGTCAATGACCAATTTTGATATTAAGGGGGGACAAAGAGGTAGGATATATGCCTCCCATAGCAAGTCTTAGCAACAGGAGGGATGAACAATGCAATCTTCCACACGTGATTTCTGTCACAGTAGGGGCTACACAGAGTTTAGATTTATTTCAGTTTCTAGAACACACCCAATATATTTCTTCCCTGGCACTGAAATCCTATTATTTGAAAAGTGTATTAGGTCATGTAAGTTCAGCCCAGCAGTAACCACTGTGGTGAAATTTCTATTTCCAACTGAGTTCACATCTTGATTATGATGTTTGCTTTTAATTAGTAATTTTCCAGAATTATGGGATCTCTGATTTTGGAAATAGCCAGAGTCAGTATTAAGGATGGAGTGTGAAACGAATATGTGTGAAACAGATGTCTTAGTCTACTTGAACTGCTACACCAAAATACCACAGATTGAATGTTTTTAAACAACAGAAATGTATTTTCTCACAGTTCTAGAGGCTGGAACCTCCAAGATCAAGGGACTGTCAGGGATAAGATTCTGGTAATAACTCTCTTTCTAGTTTACAGATGGCCTCTATATATCCTCGACTGGCTCTTCCTCTGAGGATGCTCAAGTCCTATTAGATTAGAATCCCACCCTTAGATGACCTCATTTAACCTTATGAATCTCCTAAAGATGCCGTCTTCACCTATAGTCACAATGCAGGTTAGGACTGCAAGAAGAAGCAGGGGTAAGAAACAAGAGAATTCATGAAAGACTCAGATTAGTGCTCCAGCATATACATAAAAAGTTGGGTGAAAAGGAGCAGCTATGTCTTGAAATTATATCTGGGATTGTAAAGAAATCTGTAAACAGAAAATGCCTCAGTAGTACAGTAGAAAGAAATGTGCATAACAGAAAGGTCCCAGAGGCTAACCTCTGGTATCTGACATATCAGTGTCACCTGCCAGCTAACTTATTGCTTCCATTACCTCATTATGAATGAAATGGAAATAAAATAGAAAGCTATACCAGTACAATCATTTTTCACTTAGTACATGTGAACTCATGTCAAGTTGTCATGTCAAAGAGAAGAAAAAGGAAAAAGTAATATGTAAAAATAAATGCTAAAATGGAAAAATGCTACGAAAAGATTAATAATAAAAAACTGCCTTTGGGATCACGGTCTACATGAAAAGATTTCTTCATAACCTTACCCTTTTCCTTTGCTCTTTTATATGTATTTTCTTCAGCTCCAAAACATAATATAAATCTACCTAGTCTCTCCCCTGAGTAATTAGCCTTTAAAATACATGCAGCTAGTTGGAAATATGTGGGGTTCATTTGAAGTGGTGAGCTCTTCACAATTCTGTCCTTCATCCTACATAGTATTAACATTATTTGGGTAATAATCACACTGTAAAGTTTAGCCCCATTTTCAAATTCAGCTCTGAGATTTTTAACAAAAGATTAAAATGGAAAAAGTGCTCATGCAAGGAGTGCTCCTCTGGGTCACCTCACCCTATGACGGCACTGTCATCTAGACAAGGGCTGTTTCTCTGTAAGAAGTAAGACCCCCACTCTCACTTTATAAGTGTCCCCAGTGACCAGTTGCTCTTGTGTTGTCCTTCACACATAAGCCTTAGTACTGACAATCTGGACACTTCTTGGGAGTCCATAATGCCCCGAGGATGGAATAAAGGCCTGGCACCATTCCAATTCACATAATTGCACTCTTCCTACTTAACATTCTCTTACATTTTCAATTAAATATAACACTTGAGTCTATCAAACCCCTGTGTGCCAGGGTAGAGTTGCTATGTTTTAGTTTGCTCTTCACCTTCATGACAGGTAAAGTTTTCAAGGCCCATAAATTTACAGCCTTTAACATTCTATGTAAATGCAAAACTATTACCAATTCTATTACATATCTGACTTTGCCTGTGATGAAGGATCTACACATCCGCAGTGCCTTCCCCATAATGTTGGTAGTTTGCCCTGGAATGATACTTGGGTATTGTCCAAAAGTTTGTTGTCAAGTGACCTTTGCTGTTTAATGGGGAAGATAAAAAATTTTACACCAAAGAAACAGAATCTAGATTGGTGGTAACAGGAAGTGAATGATGAAAGCACATCACATAGTACTGGAAGAGGCCATAAAGCCCCATAAAAGCCACCTGCTTTCCAGGCGATTATTTCAGATAATAAAATCACACTAGCTCATTGGTGAATTGACTCATATGTTTTCGATTCAAAGGAAATAACTGTGGATCTAACATAAAAATCTCAGCAACGGATTTCTGGTTTCAAAGAATAACAGCATTTAATGAAATGATGAGCTTTACAAAGATCTTATGTTTTATTTTTAACAGCTATACTTTGTAATGGGCTCAGTGCTAAAGAATTCACCTGTAAGGAGACATGAGTTCAATCTCTAGGTTGGGAAGATACTCTAAAGAAGGAAATGACAACCTGCTCCAGTATTATTGCCTGGTAAATCCTATGGACAGAGGAGTCTGGTGGGCTACACTCCATGGGGTCATAGTCAGAGTGACTGCGCACTCATGCACTTTATAATGCAAATTCTTTACCTTCTGAGCCACCAGGGAAGCCCTTATAATGCATACTAGCCCTTTTTTCAACTTCTTTCAACAATGTTTTGTAGTGGTACATGGATCATCACTGACTACAGCAGCTAGCAATAATTTTGCTCCCTCTATGGTGTTTTAATAATGCTTATTCTATAGCCAAATAATATAATATTTGCCTTTGTTCTTCATGACTTTGTCTGAAGATCTTCCAGTGAAACCATAAAGTTCTCAAGCTTTATATCTATACTTTATATTGTCTAGTGGAATTTAGGACACAAGATACACATTACATGAATGTTTACAGGTGAGAAATATCTGTCCCTAAGAGTTAACTGATTTGAGTCATCACTGCCAGGTAACGGAAATACCAAACCTAACTGTAAGTTTCTGAGTCAGTGTAGAGTTTACTTTTTTACTCATTGCAGAATGATTCCCTGGGGAGGAGATTTGCCAAAGCATCCTCTGCCTCCCTTGGCCTACCTTTCTGGATGGTACATATCATGGAGTAGGACATGCTATATCTACCCATAATAGCCTTATTCATCTAGAAATGAATCTGCGGAGCTTTTTAAGAGTTAGAAGTACATAAATCCACAGCATCAAACCCTATGAGTACATTAAATACACACCAATAAGGATTTCTCTAGTTGGTTAAGAAATCTATTCAAATGCAGTCATGGAAAGAAAGCATATTTAGGTTTTAGCAGAATATAATCAGTAACTTTGCAATCACAAGCTGCATCTGAGTGCTGACCATTTACAGCACTTTAGTCCCTGGTCCACTTACTAGATTGCAAGTCACATCTCTTCTTTGCATAGAATACTAAATGGTCAGTACATGTTTAGTAATCACAATGGCATTATTTTCAAGAATCATAAACTTTCTCGTATGCTTATATCTTCATTCAAGGAGCTGTAGTACAAAAATAATACAGAAGATGTGGGAGCCTGAGAATCTCGTTTTAGGAAGACCAACGGCTTATATCAATTTCAGAGAAAAATTTGATTTTGGTGGCAGTTTGGACCATGAAAAGCTTACTCGAGGGAAAGTTCAGAATGGTGGAAGTTAGTTTCCAAAGGGCCTATATTCTTGAGGGTATACAAGGATGTAGCAGATTAGACAAGGAAGTAGCTTTAAGGTATCAAATCCTATACTAAGCATTCCACACACATTACTTTGCATGGTCCTTGAAGCAAGCCCAAGGAGTAGGCACTGCTATCTCTTATATAGAGCTTGAATGTACATTTCAGAAAAAACAAAAATAGAATTCACAAATGGGTCTTTCTTCCCTCAAAACATATGACTTGACAGTTCATCACGTTGCTGATGAAATACATGATGAGAGTGCAGTGGAATGTTGATGAATGGAGGAGTTTGAGATACAATTTATATTGGAGAAAATTGAGATCGAATGTCGTACAGAATTAAGTACCTTCCAAGGTTCAAATGACTCAGTTGAAGGCTCCAGATCTCCTGAGGCCAAAACTCTGGAACATCTGTGAAGGAATTCCTATGAATGCTGATAAGTTGCCCGACTTTTCTTAATGAGAATGGGGAACAACTAACTTGCGGAAGCCCAAATTAGGTCATGGGTCCTAGAAAGTTTTGAGCTTCCTGTATTGCACTGAGAGAAGCTTCAAAAGACCCAAACTCTGAGATCCCTCATCACAGATACAGAAAGGGATGTAGAGCTCTGGCTGCAATCTCCAATGCAGTGGTTGAAACTTGGCTGTGTTTTAACCCTTGAACCACCTGGGGACTTAAAAATAAGTGCTGTTATCTGGACTTCAGTCTCAAAGATTACAATTTTATTTTGTGTAAAATCTACTACTACTTGTCTAGAGCTCAGTTGTTGTTGCTATTTTTTATTGGTGTTGTTGCTACTGTTTTAAATTTCCCTTGGTGATTAACGTCTGAAGGAAGTTTGAGACCCACTGATAATTTGTTCCTTTATCATTAACGGAGGAGGCAAGCTCATATCTTAAAGACAGAAAAAGAGTGTTGAATATAGTCACTGAAGTATAAAATTTAAGACTGATCATTTTAAATAGACTCAAAACTACACTAAAAACCTAGAAAGCTGAACAAACAATTCTGCATTCCAAAGAACTATATCAGGCTAAGCGTCACAATTTAAAAAGGAAATGGAACTAAATGTCATGTTTGAGATGAAAATTCTAATTTGGGTCCAAAAGGCAAGCAGTTTTCTTCAACTGTAAAGTCTAGAAGACTTAGACAAAAGTGAAATCAAAGGCACATAACCAAAGGAGGAAAAACTAGTCTTCTAAAATGTCAACATTTTCCTTAGTTTGCTTATATTCTTTGATTAGAAAAATTTTCATATTTTACTGAGTATTATGATAAGAGGAATGGAAAAAAAAGTTAAGAGAGCACTTGTCACTAAAAGAGAGACTTAGCAACTGGTTCAGTAAAAGCAAATTAGTTTTCAAAGCATACACTTATTTTTTACTGTATACCAAACCATCCTAGAAGCTTAAAATTTCTTATTGTTAGTAAGACATAAAAGGCACAAACTCTAACCATGGTTTGGAAAAGTTTGCATGCTTTGCTGTTGCTGTTGTTTGGTTTCTTTTGTTTTGTTTGGTGGGTGGCTTATTTATTTGAATTGTAAGTCAGAAATAATTAGATTTTGTATTCTGCTAAGATTATCAAAGTTTACCTACTAGGGTTTTGGAGGTTCAATTTTGGAAAATCACAAGAGTTCAAGAAATATGGAAGATCTTAGTAAAGAAGTACTTATATTTGCAATTATATTAAATTCAGCAGAGCACTGGAAATTAATATGCTTTGCCTGATGAGAAAAAGCTCAACCAAGATACATGCAGATACTTGGCTTTGCTCACCGTGAGCAGCTCTACTAACCAAGCATTTGCCAGCTTTATTAATTCTTCCTGACTGTTGGATCTTCCTGATTATTTGTTTGTTGCCATTAGCAGACTTCTTTTATAAACTCTCTCAATGTTGCCATATGTTGCTTCCTACCATCAGTCAGGGGTGGACTGGAGCAGCCAGCAGACAAAATTGAATTATGGCAGAATCTAGGAAGAGTGGAGCTATTTCTTTCTTACTGAAATACAATTTGTTTTTTTCAGGCGGCAATATGGAATTAGGGAGAATTGCTCAATGAAATAACTGTGGCATCATCCAAATGGGCAGAGTTTCACTGCTAACTTTTTACAGAAGTTAAAGAATAAAACATTTTACACATGACAAAATTAGAGTAGTCATTTTGAATGTGTTTATTTTTAAACCAACATGGTAAGTAATATATACATATTTTCTTTTTGAGTATTTTTCTGAGTAACACTTGAGATAGTTAGATTGCTTTGTTTTTGCTGATTGTTTGAATATGAAACTAGCACAATTTAAATTTCATCCTACAATCAGGAAAAATCTTTTGCAAGATCTTCAATAACATTTATGATTACATAAGAAATACTAGTCAATACTAAAATTATATAGACAGTGTTTGAAAATAAGTTGCAAGATATAATTAATTAGAAAGTGAAAGAAAAGAAAAACAAATCCCACATCTGTCTGAACACAGAACATGTTTCTACTGTGAAGATGCATTCATTGTTCGAATTTTAAATTCTAGAAAAGTAGAGAAAAAAAAACACTGGAAAAAGAAATAAGATTTTGATCTTTATTCTACCTTAAACTTGATGTATTTTATTAACTAAATTACATAATCCAACTATCTCAATTTCTTCCTTTAACTAGATATTGTACTTAATAAGACCAGTAGAGAGAATATGAGGTATTCTGAGGAGAAAATATGTCTGAAAATATCAAGGAGGTAAGTATAGGTAGAGAGGAGCAATCAAAAGGAAGCAATGACAGAGAAGAACAAGAGGCAACTAGCATACCAAATTGAGATTTTTACTGTGAATTAGGAGGGAAGGTACTGAATCGATAAAATAAAATAATGATTCCATTTTCAAGGTGTATCTCTGTTTACAGTGTGGAAAATAGAGATCAAGGAAAGATAAAAGAGGCGTGGAAACAAGTTAGGCCCTATTTCATTTAAAGAAGAGAAATTACAGGAGTGTGATCCAGAGTAGCAGCAGCAGAAGCAAGGAGATAGGTTTAAGGTATATTTTGAAAGTAGAACCATATGGATTTTCTGATATATTAAGTAGATTGTGAAGAAAAGAGAAAAGGCAAGGATATTTCCGAGGTGTTTTGTCTCAGGAGTTAGCAATGTTGAATTGCCATTTCTGAGATGATAAAATGAAAGGAGCAACATTAGTACTTTGGTTTCAAACTCTTCATTATATACCTAAATGAATCCTTTCGATAGTCAGGTTTAAACTAGTCTGGAACTTACAGAATAGTCAAGAAAATCCGCAAGAAAAAGAAACGCAAAAAAGCAAAACGGCTGTCTGAGGAGGCCTTACAAATAACTGTGAAAAGAAAAGAAGTGAAAAGCAAAGGAGAAAAGCAAAGATAAACCCATTTGAGTGCAGAGTTTCAAAGAATAGCAAGGAGAGATAAGAACACCTTCCTCAGCAATCAATGAAAAGAAATAGAGGAAAACAATAGAATGGGGAAGACTAGAGATATCTTCAAGAGAATCAGAGATACCAAGGGAACATTTCATGCAAAGATGGCCACACTAAAGGACAGAAATGCTATGGACCTAACAGAAGCAGAAGATATTAAGCAGTGGCAAGAATACACAGAAAAACTGTACAAATCATGATGGTGTGATCACTCACCTAGAGCCAGACATCCTAGAATGTGAAATCAAGAAGACCTTACAAAGCATCTCTACAAATAAACCTAGTGGAGGTGATGGAATTCCAGTTAAGCTATTTCAAATCCTGAAAGATGATGCTGTGAAAGTGCTGCACTCAATATGCCAGCAAATTTGGAAACCTCAGCAGGGGCCACAGGACTGAAAAAGCTCAGTTTTCATTGCAATCTCAAAGAAAGGCAATGCTAAAGAATGCTCAAACTACCGCAGAATTGCACTCATCTCACACGCTAGCAAAGTAATTCTCAAAATTCTCTAAGTCAGGCTTCAGCAATACGTGAACCATGAACTTCCAGATGTTCAAGTTGGTTTTAGAAAAGGCAGAGGAACCAAAGATCAAATTGCCAACCTCCACTGGATCATCAAAAAGCAAGAGAGTTCCAGAAAAACATGTATTTCTGCTTTATAGAATATCCCAAAGCCTTTGACTGTGTGGATCACCATAAACTGTGGAAAATTCTGAAAGAGATGGGAATACCAGACACACCTGACCTTCCTCTTGAGCAACATGTATGCAGGTCAGGAAGCAACAGTTAGAACTGGACATGGAACAACAGACTGGTTCCAAATAGGAAAAGGAATACATCAAGGCCATATATTATCACCCTGCTTATTTAACTTGTATGCAGAGTACATCATGAGAAACGCTAGGCTGGAGAAAACACAAGCTGGAATCAAGATTGCCAGGAGAAATATCAATAACCTCAGATATGCAGATGACACCATCTTTATGGCAGAAAGTGAAAAAGAACTAAAGAGCCTCTTGATGAAAGTGAAAGAGAAGAGTGAAAAAGTTGGCTTAAAGCTCAACATTCAGAAAACTAAGATCATGGCATCCGGTCCCATCACTTAATGGCAAATAGATGGGGAAACAGTGGAAACAGTGGCTGACTTTACTTTTTTGGGCTCCAAGATCACTGTGGATGGTGACTGCAGCCATAAAGTTAAAAGACGTTTACTCTTTTGAAGGAAAGTTATGACCAACCTAGATAGCATATGAAAAGAAAGAAAGAAATCACAAGATAATTAAGAAAATATCTTGAATTGAGTGAAAAGAAAAACACAACATATCAATATCTATGGGAAGTTGTTGCAACAGCAACAAGAATAATATGTCTAGTTTTATTTTATTATTTATTTGGCTATGCCAAGTGTTAATTGTAGCATGTGGGATCTAGTTACCTGTTGAGGGATCAAACCTAAGATGCCTGCATTGATCATGGTCTTAACCACTGGACCACCAGAAAAGTCCCAATATACTTTGTTTCAAATTCTTCCAGAAATTAAGATCTAACATAAATTATTTAAAAATCTATTGTGAGGAACTAGAAGAATAGGAGCAAATTAAATCCAAATTAGTAGAAAGAAGAAACTATAGAATTTAATAAAATAGAAAACAAAAGTAAAAACAGAAAAAATAGTGAAAAAAATCAATAAAACCAAAATGTAAATATTCCAAAAATATTACATACTTATATACCTCAGTTAAGGCCATAATCAAAAAAAATAAAGACCTGAATTATTAATATCAAGAAAAGAAGAGATTCACAAATCCTAAGACACTACCAGAATGAGAGAAAATTACAAAAAACTAATGCCAATACATTCAACAATCTACATGAAATTGGCAAACTACATACAAGGAAAAAATTACTAGAATTGACTTGAAATAGAAAATCCAAATGGCTGTATTATTTATTGACAATCGATTTCCTAGTGGAAAATACCTGAAAAGAAACCTTTAGACTGGGATGAATTCTGTAAAATATTGAGGAAGAAATAATTCCATAAAAACGTGTATCAGTTCAGTTCAGTCTCTCAGTGATGTCTGATTCTTTGTGACCCGATAGACTTACAGCATTCCAGGTTTCCCTGTCCATCACTAACTCCCGGAGCTTGCTCAAACTCATGTCCATCTAGTTGGTGATGCCATACAACGATCTCATCCTCTGACATCCCCTTCTCCTGCCTTCAGTCTTTCCCAGCATCAGGATCTTTTCCAGTGAGTCAGTTCTTCACATCAGGTGGCCAAGTATTGGAGTTTCAGCTTCCACATTAGTCCTTCTAATGAATATTCAGGATTGATTTCCTTTAGGATGGACTGGTTGGATCTCCTTGCAGTCCAAGGGACTCTCAAGAGTCTTCTCCAACACCACAGTTCAAAAGCATCAGTTGTTCATTGCTCAACTCTCACATCCATACATGACTACTGGAAAAACCATAGCTTTGACTAGACGGACCTTTGTCAGCAAAGTAATGTTCTCTGCTTTTTAATATGCTGTCTAGGTTGGTCATAGCTCTTCTTCAAAGGAGCAAGTGTCTTTTAATTTCATGGCTGCAGTCACCATCTGCAGTGATTTCGAAGCCCAAGAAAAGAAAGCCTGTCACTGTTTTCATTGTTTCCCCATCTATTTGAAATGAAGTGATGGGACCAGAGCCCATGATCTTCATTTTTTGAATGTTGAGCTTTAAGCTAGCTTTTTCATTCTCCTCTTTTAGTTTTAAGAGGCTCTTTAGTTCTTCACTTTCTGCCATAAGGATGGTATTATCTGCATATCTGAGGTTATTGTTATTTTTCTAGACAGTCTTGATTTCAGCTTGTGCTTCATCAAGCCTGCATTTTGCCTGATGTATGCTGCATGTAAGTTAAATAAGCAGGGTGACAATATACAGCCTTGACATATTCGTTTCCCTACTTGGAACCCGTCTGTTTTTCCATGTCCAGTTCTAAATGTTGCTTCCTGACCTGCATACAGATTTCTCAAGAGGCAGGTGAAGTGGTCTGGTATTCCCATCTCCTGAAGAATTTTCAGTTTGTAATGATCTACACAGTCAAGGGCTTTTGTATACTCAGTAAAGCAGAAATAGATATTTTTCTGGAATTCTCTTGCTTTTTTGATGATCCAACAGATGCTGGCAATTTGATCTCATATATTAACTTGCAAATGGACATGGTATAGACCAAACATAAAATAAAATGCTACTCAGTAATAAAAATGGACATTATTAATCCTGCAAAAGGACATATGATGCATCTAAAAGTGTTTTACAGAGTTTAACCAAACTCATAGAGATTATATAATTTTAGATATGAAACTCTAGAAAGAGAGAGAAGAAATTGAACTTGATAGTTAGCAATTCACCCTGGTGGCTCAGATGGTAAAGAATCTGCCTGCAATGTGGGAGACCCAGATTTGACCTCTGGGTCAGAATGATGCCCTGGAGAAAAAAATGGCTATCCACTCCAACATTCTTGCCTAGAGAATCCCATGGACAGAGTACCCTTGTGGGCTACAGCCCATGAGGTTGCAAAGAGTCCAACATGACTGAGCCACTACCACTTTCACTTTTACCTTAAATTTTAAATTCTGTGAATTGATGAAAATTGCATTTATTTTCCATCTATTTAATTTTCTTTTCATTTCTTGCTAGGTACTATTTATTTACATTAAAATATTCTTATTTTTGTTATACATTTCCACTCCTAGTTAGTGACTGTTCTTTTTATTTCTCTTTATATATGTAGTCTTAATTATAGCAACTGACTCATTTGTATTAAATTAAAGCATTATAACACTCATTATAAAAATACATCAAAAAAATGAAAAATTGTGTATCAATAAATTCAGATTAAGCTTTTCCATGCATATTATTTTCTGCCCATTTGCAATTATTTTCATACGACATGTTTGCTTACATGACGCCTATACTTGAGAATATTTCTATACTACAATAAAATAACATTTTATTCCTTTATTTTTTCTAATAGTTGACTTTTTTTCTAATAGCTGTTAAGTAAGAGTAGATGTGAATATTTGAATTTTATTTTAGTATGTTTAGTGAAAAAGTTTAACAGTGTGTAATCAATTTTCACATCTCTTCAACATGTTTGATGTTGAAAAGAAAAGATGGCATTATGTTCTGAGCTATGAAGGTCTCTTATGAAATACACAATAAATTAGGAGAATCTCATTTAATGTAAACATGAATTCAGATTGCTACATCAAAAGAGACTAAAATTTTCTTCCAAAACACATTTTTTTACTCATTTTTCATATTGATCGTTTCCAGACCCAGGCAGAATTAAAAGTTATGGGATTTCCCCTGTACACACTCTTTGAAAACAATGCATCCAAATTTTGCTGAGCTTGGAAAACATGTTGAAGGTTTATTTTATGTTCAGGGCAAAGGCTGACTCCTTTCTTATTACAATCTATTTCGCTACTTCAATCTTTCCCTAAAACAAGACATAGAAATTCCCTTCAGAAAGTCAGTGTCTTTCAGGTAAACAGAATTACCAGTAAAACAAGCAAGCCTCAGGAAAAATAGAAGTTAATATCAAAGTATTTATTTGCATGCAGATCTTATCAAACAATTCTAGGTTTGTTGGCTTAGTGAAAAAATATTTTTTCCTTTAAATCCTGACAGTATTTTCTTTTTACTATCTTTCCTAATCTTACAATGTTAAAATATGTCCTGCTGGTGGGATCTTTAACAGATACAGTGTTTGCATTAAAAGATAGAAGTATGTATAATTCATCTCAGGTATGCAGATATGCTTGTTATTATAATAAAGGATAGCTTAAAATTTGGCAAGCATTGACCTCTAATACTAGACAATATAAAGACAATAAATCCAGGAAAATTACAACCATTTCTCTTTAGGATTCATAAGAAGTAAGTGATAAGTATTAATTGTAAATAACATAAGCATTTCCAAAAAGAAGTCAAAATAAATTAAATAAGCATACATTTATTCTTATTTAAGCATGCAAAAAATACCAGATTACATACATTAAGCATGCTAAAAATAAAGATAAGAACCAAATTTTCTGAGAGAATCTAGGCTTAAAAATTCTTTTTGGATTGCTCATTATTAGAGAAATGCAAATTAAAGCTACAAAGATATTACATCACACCAGCCAGAATGGCCATCATCAAAAAGTCTACAAACAATAAATGCTGAAGAGAGTGTGGAGAAAAGGGGATGCTCTTGCACTGTTGGTGCGAATATAAACTGACACAAGCACTGTGGAAGACAGTATGGAGATTCCTTAAAAAGCTAGGAAGAAAACGACCATATGACCCATCTATCCCACTCCTAGGCATATACCCTGAAGAAATCAAAATTAAAAAATACACTTGTATCCCATTGTTCACTGCAGCACTATGTACAATAGCTAGAACATGCAAGAAATCTAGATAGCCATCAACAGATGAATGGATGAAGAAGTTGTGGTACATATACACAATGGAATATCACTCAGTTATAAAAAGGATTGCATTTGAATCAATTCTAATGAGGTGGGTGAATGTAGATCCTATTATACAGAGTGAAGTAAGTCAGAAAGAGAAAGATAAATATAATATTCTAACACATATATACAGAATCTAGAAAAATGGTACTGAAGAATTTATTTACAGGGAAGCAATGGAGAAACAGACATAGAGAATAGACTTATGGACATGGGGAGAGGGGAGGAGAGGGTGAGTGAGATGTTTAGAAAGAGTAACATGGAAACTTACATTACCATATGTAAAACAGACAACCAACTGGGGTTTTCTGTAGGGCTCAGGAAACTCAAACAGGGGCTCTGTATCAACCTAGAGAGGTGGAATGGGGAGGGAGGTTCAAAAGGGAGGGGGTATATGTATACCTATGGCTAATTCATATTGAAGTTTGACATAAAACAACAAGATTTTGTAAAGCAATTTTCTTTCAATAAAATGTTCATTAAAAAGAAAAAAATTGTTTGGAATCATTATTGATACTGTCATTTGCCTCTACTTAGAATAAGAGATTAGTGTTAATAATTAATTTTGATAAAATTCAGGCAATATATTACTATATGAATAAGGGCTGATAAAATTCCAAACACTTCCTATAAGAGTTCAGTTATCTTCTTTCAAACTTAAAAAAATCAATGGCTGACTTAATGTATGAAAAAATAACATAGGACTTTTAAATCCATATCCATATGGAATACATTTTTTAATATGAACAAATGCATATATTGTATATATGCCTGTTTGCAAGCAAAGAAATTCATAGAGAAGAACACTGTACATATTTCAGTAACCTACTCCTCATTTATTTTATTATGAATTTTACAAATATATTTTGATGAATATTAATATGATCTCTTTCATATTATCTTGATGTATTACCAATATTTAAATGCTTTGTAAAGAAAGTACCAACATTTGAATATCTGCTCTACAGAAAATATGAACTAGAGGCTGGAGATACAAAGATACTTAGAGAATATCCCTGCTCTCAAGATTCATAATATCATGAGCCTTACAATTTAGTAAGAAATATTAGAAAGATAGAATTAAGCAATTTCCATCTCTAAAAGGAAAACATATTATGCTTTTTATATCTCTCTCCAAAGTTTATTAAGAAATGGTCCCTATTTTATTTGCTAAATACTATCTCAAGATTGATTTACTATTCTTATTAGAGTAATAACTAACTGCATGCATGCATACTATGGCGCTTCAGTAGTGTCCAACTTTTTGAGACCCTATGGACTGTAGTCCATAAGGCTCCTGTGTCCATGGAATTCTCCAGGCAAGAACACTGGAATGAGTTGCCATGCCCTCCTCTAGGGGATCTTCCCTGTCACGGTATCAAACCCACGTCTCCTGTGGCTCCTGCATTGCTGGCACATTCTTTACCGCTGAGCCAAAGGAGAAGCCCAGAGTAATACATACATGCACGTAATTTTAAGTTTTAGGGGCTTAAAGGCCAGTTGTTTCCTTCTTGACTACTCACTTTCTGTTACTCTCATTTAAAGAGCCACTATTAACTGTTTACATGTTTTCATTTGTCTGATGGCTATTTTCAGTCTCTAAAGTAATATGCTGATATAACTGTCTTAATGTTCCATTGTTAGAGAGATTTTAAAAAGAAAGACATTACAGAAAGCCAGGCATCAGCAAGGAGAGATGGAAAAGATTTGCCACCTAATCTTTCAGCTGAAAAAAATTCAAGCTGATTTCTAAACCCTACCCCAGATGCAGCCCAGGAGAACTCACAGATAGGTTACAAAATAACCAGAGACTACTGTGTCCTCAAATGACCTTAGGCAGCTGGAAGCTTATTAAGCCTTCATAAATAGTCTGAACATACATACATCTGATTATAACAGAAAGAATTATGGGAAGATATGCAATAGAGCCTACTGTTATGTAACTTGCAACTGTCAATCAAAACTGTCAGTCCATGCCCACCAAGATGAATATGCAAAAGCCCTGTCTTGAAAACCCCTGTACCTCATCATTCTGGAGTCTGTGCCTCTCTTAGCTTGGCCCACTTCTCCCTTGAGGTGTTCTTTCTTCAATAAACTTGTTTTTGCCACGGGTATGACCTCCGATTCTTCTTTGTGTCCTTATGAAGACCTGAGGCCCACGAGGAAAGGTCCTCTTCAACTCTCCCTATCCGGTGGAAAAAAAAAAAAAACATGTATTTACTGTCATAATTTTACACTAGGGATAAAATTTACATTCTGCTGCATGACATAATCAGATCTTCTCTTTGTTCTTCAGTTGGTTTTATATGTTGAAAACTCAATAAACCAAACTATGATTTACAAACATACATTGTTCAATGTAGTATCAAGCAGCATGCCATGATTACATATTATTTTTTTAGCACTTTCTATTTCTGCTCCTACCATATGTATATAGTGAGTTAAGTAGCTTAGTTATATAATATTTTACATGGATTGTTTAATATTTGTTTTCCTCCAAAATTAGCATTTCAAATTTTGCTTAGATCATGATTTTTTTGTTTGTTTCCTTTCTTTTTATACATCTGTCTGCACTAGGGCTGGTTTTCTGATTGTTTACCTTGATCTTTTATTCTTTATTTTTGCTTCAAATGTTTCATAATTTTTTTTTAATCTGCCCATATTTAAGAATGAGGTTATAAAAAAAAAAAAAAAAGAATGAGGTTATAGAAATGAGGCTGCTAGTATCTCTCATTATCTGAGTGGCTGTTGTTGACTGGTAAGAAATGTTTACATTAGATGTTAGGCAGCTAATCCCAAGGAAAAGACGAAAGGCTTTGCTCGGCAACGAGAAAACCCACTAGCTGAAATATCATGTCATAGTTTGCTTATATTTTTTGTAAGAAATACCTTTTTTAATATGTGTGTGTTTGAATTATTGCTTGTTGAATATGTAAATATCTGGCTTCCCTTCCCTGCATACATAGTGTTAGAAACTATTCTTTAATGTCACCTCAGGTAGTCTTCTCTTTCCTGCCTAACAGGACTTCCCTGGTGGTTCAGACAGGAAAGCGTCTGCCTAAAATGTGGGAGACCCAGCTTCAAACCCTGGGTCAGGAAGATCTCCTGGAGAAGGAAATGGCAGCCCACTTGAGTACTCTTGCCTGGAGAATCCCACAGACGGAGAAGCCTGGTGGGCTGCAGTCCACGGGGTCGCAAAGAGTTAGACGCGACTGAGCGACTTCACTTTCTTTCCTGCCTAACTTCCTTCTGCTGCCTCCTCCCCCACCATTATCCATCTGAATCAGAAATCTGTGTTGATTTTGAACAGGAAGCTAAGCTGGCTTCGTATCCTGGTTTTTCTCTCTTCTATTTCTTCCATCACTCCTCTTTTATATGTTTTCTGTGTTCTACTGCTACACTTTAAACTTCCTTTATTTTCATTTTATGAAGTTTCAGGAAGGAGAAGGTACAAGTGTTCTGTGAGTGACCACTTAGAAGACCTAGAACAAGACATGTAACTTATCTGGACTTCTTTCGATCTATAATATGCAAGAGGGTTCAGGTATTTGATGTAAATTAGCACATCCCTCACTATGTTCCTCAGAATACTTGTTCAATTAAGTATTAATAGATATTTTATGATTAAATATTAGATGCTGCCTAACATATCCACCTCTAGCGATTTACATACACTTTGGTGTAATAAAATCTAGGAAAATCCAGTGAAGGAACCTGTTTAATATTTTCTTACCCAGCATTACTCATCATGGAAATCTATAATTAATGAAGAACCTATAATGTCTCAAAGAATTAGTGGTTTTATTAATTTTATATATAATGATTTGAATATTTCTTATGAAATGTCTATGTGACAAAAGTCTTGGAATGGAAAGTGGAAAATCTTCACAGCCTTGATTGATTGTATAGAAACTGCTGTAAAAACACCTGCAAAAAGATTAGATTGACAGATGTACTTAAAAAAATCACAAATTGAATCGATATCCTGTTGACATTTGTAAAACAGTAAGACTCTTTCTTACAAATTTAGTCAAAAGTTTAGGCCCTGCTAAACATTCTTGGTCATTGTGCAAATGCAATAAGAAAATAATTTAACAGAGATGACCTGATAATTCTGATGTTTATAGGAGATTAAAAGAATCAAAATTATGTAAAAAGAAAAAAAGCAGTGTATGGCTGAAATAATAATAGCATACTGATTTTCCTGGTGTTTTCAGCTTACACTATATTACGACTGTGATTTCTAAAAATACTGTATATTCAGAAAGTCAACCCTGTGCTACTTTAAAGATGGAATCAGAATCTTTGGGGGGAAAATTAAAGGATAGCTTTCTATGGCTAAGAAACACAGTTAATTCTAGCTTCTTTCCTTATTTCAGTCAGTTCCTATATGGACACTGTATGAATCTGCACTTGAAATCCATCTTGTCTTCTCTCTTCTGTAAAGTCCTCCTCAGATTATACACATCAACAGAGATGTCACTGCTCTGAATTCTCATTATCTGTAACTTTCACTACACAATGTATCAGTCGATTTGATTGAACACAACTTGATTGTAGTGATATTAGATCGCTTTATTATTTATTGTTTCAGTGTGCATTTCCTTTTTTAAACTGTAGTTTATTAAAAACATATATCCTTGATCTTCCCCAGCACCTACCTACCCAGTGATGAACACATTATAACTACTCAAGATGTTTATTAATTATTTGAGTGTAAAAGTGGGAATCAAGATAGTTGTTTTTAAGTCAAAATATTAAGCATATGAAATAAAAATCTGAATTTTTACTATGGCACTTAACAGAATATAGAAATTGATCAGTAATCTTGAACTGCTTTTGTTAATAATCCAATATGATAAAAGCCTACATTTTTCTACACGGTTAGCTACACAAACACATTTATATCCTAATTGAGCATATAGTTTGTCAACATTCACAGACCCTTGAAACATAACCATGAAATTTCCATTTTAAGACTGATGATTACTCTAATGAATAAAAACTAAAATATAAATTCTCTACAATCTTTCATACATCAAATAAAGCCAAAAATTACCTAATGACACAATTAAATAGAAACGTAATATTGTTATAAATAGAATATATTTTCATGCTTTTGGAATTTGCTTTCATTTCTTAATTGTCATATTTCATACAACCACATATTGGTACTTTTGACCTCTTGGCATATGGAACTGACATTATTCTATGCAGTAGCTTTCAATGTAAATTATGTTTAGTCCATACTGACAAAACTGAAAATCTCTCAATTAAATGGGAAAACTAATAAGGACAGTTCAAATACAAATGGAATGCTACAAAATTTTATCAAGTAGAGCAACAATTATTACGTAATAGATACATAATCTATTCAGAATCCTCCTCCTAGAGGAGGGCATAGCAACCCACTCCAGTATTCTGGCCTGGAGAATCTCCATGGACAGAGGAGCCTGGCGGGCTGCAGTCTACAGGATCACAGAGTCGGACACAACTGAGTGATCAGGCACAGCACAGCACAGATACATAATATCTTATCCTTAGTGATATCTTAGCTTTTTCCTTCAAAGAAAATGAGAGTAAAATAAGCAAAATCTAAAATAATTACACTCAGTTGCTCTCTCATGTCACACCCTTTGCTACCCCCATTGACCGGAGCCTGCCAGGCTCCTCTGTTTATGAAATTTTCCTGGCAAGAATTCTGGAGTGGGTTGCAATTCGCTGCTCTATCAATAATTGTATTATGTTAACTTCTACATATAGGTAGTCTTTTAACACAAAATTAATATAAGAATGTCAACAAGTGCATGTGAATTTAAATGAGTTTTAGTTATAGCTTGTAAAACATTTTTTTTTCAGATCAAAGTATTAGTTTTATTCCAAAAGACAGTAATTCAAAAAGGAGAAGACCACAAAATTTTTTTAAAGGATAACTTAAACTGGAAAAGTGGATAAATTATATCCACTTTAAAGATCCACAGACTAAAAATAGTATGAACTGAGGTCTAAGGTAAGCCAAAATCAAGACAGAAATGTCATAGAACATTTAGACAGGTTTTATTTCTTTTTCTTCATTGATTAAGATAATTATCAATATTCTATATCTCATACATCTAGTATGAGGCTTAAGTAGCTCAGATATATTAAGTAATTTGTGTTTGAAGATAAACTTGCTCAGCTCAGTGAGAATGAAATATATGTACTGCCAGGAATTAATTAGCTTGATTACTGCTTTCTAAAGTACATTCCAAGGAATCCTAATCCAAAAATGTGCTCCTATAATCAAAATAAATTTCAAGCCACATACTCGAATGTGCAAGGAATGCAATTTTCTATACTTTCTTTCACTAAGCATAATTTCTGAGTTCAGTTTCCATCCCAGCCTATTATAGAAAAACAATTTAAATCACTCAAGGCCCCTGGGGAACAAGAGGCATCTTGTCTGGATTGTCATTGTCTACCAAACTGGCATCTTCTGAGGCGTCCTTTTCCTTTTTTGATGTTTGGTGATTAGGCCATGCACACCACCTCAGGCTCCCTTGTCTTTCACTATGTCCTGGAGTTTGCTCAAATTCATGTCTACAGTTATGCTATCTAACCATCTTCATCTTCTGCTGCCCCCTTCTCCTTTTGCCTTTAATCTTTCCCAACATTTTCATTTCCAGTGAGTCAGCTCCATATCAGGTGGCCAAAGTATTGGAACTTCAGCCTCAGCAACAGTCCTTCCAATAAATAATTAGGGTTGATTTTCTTTAGAAGTGCTGCCCAAGAGATTCTCAAGGGTCTTCTCCAGCACCACAATTCGAAAGCATTAGTTGGTCAGTGCTCAGCCTTCTTTATGGTCCAATTCTCACATCCAACCAAGACTACTGAAAAATCATTGCTTTGACTATATGCACCTTTGTCAGCATAATCATGGTGGCAGTCTAAAAATTCTGAATCCAAAACCCTTTCCAATTTGACATTCTTCAAATTTATTACAAGACACTTAAAAAAAAAATTAGCTTTCACAAGAACAAATGTTCCCTGGAACACAGTTTGAGAAACACCTGCATCAATCCTTAAAATAATTTAGTAGCAATAAAAATGTTATTTTTTTCCCACTGTTTAGAAATAAAAATTAAAACTGTATAATAGTAAAAACAAAGTTACCAAATTGTTTTGACATTCAATAATGTTTCAAAATTCTATTTAGCTGTTTTATGTTTTGTTTTGAAATAAATATTTAAGATAGGTACTAACAGAACATTTTATTCTAAATCCAAATTATGTAATTTAGAAATGATTTCCTTGTTTCAGGGAAATAGCTACAGTCTTCACTAGGGATTTGACACCATTAATAGATAGTGAATGTCCTTTGTAACATTCTCTAGAGAAAGAGCAGTTGCTGGCCATGTAATGTCATGTTTTGGAGTTTCATTAGATTTATATAAATCCTTACTAGGTAGATCTCCAAAACCTAAGATCTTTCAAAATTTTCCTTTTTTAGGTCTAATTCACAAACAATTAACTCTAATGCATGTGTTTTAGTTTTTAATAATGTGTTTATAAATTTTCTTTCAAAAATTAAAATGTAGGTAAGTATATATTTATCACTGAAAATGATTCCTCTATGTTCTAAAATCAACATCTTTTAATTTCAATGTCCAAATCAGTGTTCCCTGGGAATGGTGTATACATTTATGGTTGACGATACTATGATTATCATGCATTTAACTCTGCATCCACAAGCAAAATAAATTATGTATGTTAAAATTCTATCTATATATTCAAAAACTCCCTATTTATTTAAGTCAATAAGTGTGAACTTCCCTGGTGGCTCAGGTCATAAAAGATCTGCCTACAATGAAGGAGACCCAGGTTCAGTCCCTGGGTTGATAAGACCTCTTGGAGAAGAGAATGGCTACCCACTTCAATATTCTTTCTTGGGGAATCTCAAGGACAGAAGAACTCAGACCACAGTTCATGGGGTCACAAAGAGTCCAACAGGACTGAGAGGCTAACACTTTCACATATTTGTAAGTGTGCAAGAGGTAAATCAGGATAAAGAAGTTAAAATGCTTTTATTTGTCTTCAGATACTTAATGATATTAATATGTTAATATTTGATTAATCAGAACTGAGAATTTTCAAAAACAAAATAAAGATCAGGGCAAGCAAGGTAAACATTAGAATTATGTAAATCAAGGCAAATTCTTTGATGAAATCACAGAATAAGTATTTTTCATGTCATGAAAATTATGGCTATTTCTAAAATTTAACCTTAACACAATTGATGTATACTGTAATCATTTGATGCCTCGTATTTAACTATGCTTTTAAAGATAGTATTTCAACATGCAAAAATCATTAAATAAATTTTATTACATAAATATGTTTAAAATATAGGAAAATTGGAGTCTGTAATACTAGAATTTGTATTCTCACACATAATGCTAATAAAATGTGAAACTGTGGTACTCACAAGTTTGAAAGTTATTCTCATGGGTGACTAAGGAAAAAAGAAGTTCAGAAAGCATGCTCTACTTCTGATTGGCTATTTGCCACTTGGCAAGGAATTTAATTATGTGCTTCAAATTAATCCATTTATAATAAATGCCTGTCTTCTAAAGAAATTTTATGACTTTCTTAATATAAAACTGTTGCAACATGTTGCATTCAAGGTCCTCTTAAAGTGTTAACATCTGTATATTAATCTGAATTTATTTCTAATGTTTTACCATTAAACTATCAGCCTGCTGTGTGCTAAAGTCTGTTGGATGTCCTAAAAGTTGAGATATGTCTATATTTGACTAACTTCAGCCCTATAATGTCAGGGTGTTTGGGATAATGGTCTTGGTTAGTATTTGGTTTGCCATTAGTGTAAACCACTGGATACTTTTAGAAATAACATAGGAAGACAGAACAAATACAATCTCTACTTTTCTAAAATGACAAGGTCAATACCAATTTGAATGATCATGCAGAAATCTTCCTTGGACAGCTTTCCATTTCTACACTGATGACCAAGCAGTAACTCAGAAGTAATGCAGAACATAGTTCTCATATCACAAGAACTCTCAGAATGCAAATTGAGTGTCTTAAAGCCCCTCAATACTTACACAAAACTGAGTATGCAGATGCAAAGAGAAACATTTCCCAATATGCCAATTAACTTTAAGCCTCTAATGTTACCCAACTAATTTTATAAGAACTCTCATTGGTGCAGTGTGTATTTTCCTCCACTTTTGGTGGCAAAGTTCTATCAGCATGCCCTGATTATGAAAAGGTCAAAAGTAAAGAATGTTTTTTTTTATCACTAACAGAAAAATTTGGAGGCTTACAAGAGATAAAATATTATAATACAAAAGAGTTAATATTAATTCATTGTATTTATTCATAGTTGCTTAATAAAATACATTTTATTAAATATGACAGTAATGTTTTCAGGTCCTTAGTTTATTGTTTTTGGATGCTTTCAATTAGAGTCACATCAAATGGGATTTTGCACACATTAATTTTCTCTGGATAATGAGGAACATCCTCTGCGGAGAAAGACAGATTCACAAACACTGCACTCCAATACTCAACTGATAATCACAGTGAACCAGAGATCATTTAAATGGCTTTTAATTTATATCACAGATGTAAATACAAAGGGAGCCTCACCTCTACAATCTACTTGGGCAAAGATATCCACAGTATAATAAGAATAACATATAAAATAAAACTTGAGTTCATGTCACCTTGATGCACATACATATCCAAAGAATTAGAAAACTGAAATAATACAAATGCAAAACAAAAACTCTCCCTTTTGCCTGGACATGATGTATTGCATTCCTTTTTTTTTTTTT
>ML661338.1:26108122-26143863 GCA_007570785.1 Antilocapra americana | reverse complement strand
CCCCTCCGGAACCCCCCTCCCTCCTTCCTCCCCCCCGGGAAATCTCGCTGCACCAGTCCCGAGCATCAATCCTGGGCTGGCGATTGATTAGACACATGACAATTAACATGCTTCAATGCCCTTCTCCCATATCATCCCATTCCTTTTAACAAATTTATTGTGGCTTTTATAATCATAAAATCAATGGGAGAATATTAAAAAAAAAAAAACCTTAAATTTTAAAAAAAATTCACCTGTAATTATGCCATCCAGAGATAAGTCCTGTGAACAGTTAGAACTGGCTATTCACTAGACCCATTAGAACTCCGAGACTGAGAAGATAAAAATTTTAGCTATTTGGGCAGCCCCAGAAGAAGTGGGATCATCTGTCTTCCTCAGAAGCTGAGAGCTGGCTCTTCATCCTCTCACTCTCTGAGTAGAGGGAACATCTACTGATCCCAGCTGCCATCTCCTTTCTCCTCCAGGTGCTAGACAGTTCCAGTACCTTGAATGCTTCAAGACTGGCAATACAGAATCCAGTCCTTTGGGGAGACCCCTCAGAAAAGTTGGGTGCTAGATGCACAAATCTGGAGAAGGCAATGGCACCCCACTCCAGTATTCTTGCCTGGAAAACCCCATGGATGGAGGAGCCTGGTAGGCTGTCCATGGAGTCCATGGGGTTGCTGAGAGTTGGACACGACTGAGAGACTTCACTTTCAGTTTTCATTTCTATGCTTGGGAGAAGGAAATGGCAACTCACTCCAGTGCTCTTGCCTGGAGAATCCCAGGGATGGGAGAGCCTGGGGGGCTGCTGTCTGTGGGGTCGCACAGAGTCGAACACGACTGAAGCGACTGAGCAGCAGCAGCAACAGATGCACAAATCAATGCCTTTCCACACCTGGGAAAACCCAGAAGCCAGTGGGTTTGTTCTTGACTATATGGTTTCCTGCCAAAGGTAGGGATTCTAGAGGGTGCCCCAAATTTCACCATTGGCTTCAGTGAGTAATTTCATGTTCTTCTGGGAGCAGGAAACTTTTAATTAATTTCTGGATTTCTCAAGAGAATCTGTCCATGAATTGTTGCTGAATCTTTGTTTGTTAGGGGAAAAATGGTCCAGGGTTTCCTACTCCATATCTTGCTGATGTCAATTCTGTTAAGTTTTTTTATTATCATACATTTGAGATTTTAGTAATATGTTTGTTTTGAAGAAAGGTAATTTGCATTTAAACTTTCAATTTACTAAAATATATTTATGGAGCTTCTCTGGTGGCTCAGGTGGTAAAGTACCCATCTTCAATGCAGGAGACCAGGGTTTGATCCCTGGGTTGAGAAGATCCCCTGGGAAACGGAATGGCAACCCACTCCAGTATTCTTGCCTGGAGAAACGCCATGGACAGAGGAGCCTGGCGGGCAACAGTCCATGGGGTTTGCAAAGAGTCAAATACGACTGAGCGACTAAGCACAACACAGCACATTATGGTATTAATCAATGTTGTCACCTTTCCTATCTATTTGAATAACACCTTTGGAATACACTGAATTGTTATAAAAGAAACTGTTCAAGCAATAAGTTTTAAAAATGCTATCTAAATTTCTGAGGCTGGAATTTTTTTCTATTTCAAAATTATATATAATTATATATTAAAATAATTATAAGCATAAAATACGTATGATTATGTTTACTTACCTTTTCTAGTATTATAAGTATTAAATAATGACCAGCCAGAGTAAAAGGAACACTGTTCATAAGACAAATTTTTCTGGTTCCACAAAATAATACCTGGACATATGTACCTTTATTTTGGAAGGCCTTGGATTGATTATACAGTAATAATGATATCATAATTGCTCATACAAAGGTATTCTCACCATTTTCCCATTTGATCATCACAAAATTAAAACTAGCATTTATCTATGAATAATCAATTCTAGAGCTGGTTGAAATGAATAATTATTTTCCTGATAAGAGGCCATGTTTTATCAGAATAACTCTTTACTAAGAATTTCTACAATCCTAACACCTCGTTGTGGTCTTTATCACTAATCTAGTTCAAATGTCTTCCTCATTCAACAATCCTGTCTGTATTAGTCCATTTGAACTTTCTTCCAGTTTCTAAAACTTTGTTAATTATTCTTTAAGAAAAAGAGATGCATGACATGGCTTCAAAAAGAACCACACAGGAATAATGCCCTCAAAATTCTTTGCATAATAATGTATTAAAATTTATTTCCTTTGCTTTTTGCTCTATGCTCAGCCAGGGACACAGGCAACTGAGTTTTGAGTTAAAACAATTTACTTTCCTGGCCCCTGATTAATTAATTACCAGGACTATCATCTCAATTATCCCTCACAGACCCTCACAGACATGTTCTGCATGTCTGGTCAATGATCTCGTGTTGGCTGTGTATACATTTTAGAACCTGAGTCAAATGCATTTTGCAAGATTTCATAAACACATGCCTAATCAGTATTTAGAATGAACATAACTAAAACAAAATTTCAAAATGGGCCATACTATACCCCATTTCTTTCAAACTTTCAATTTTCCATAATTGAAATTCATGAAATTCCATAATCACAATCCAGCCCAAAGAAGTCAAAATCTCCTGGGCTGCTTCTCTCTCCTTCAGTTCCAGGCTAGCAGTTTTCAGTTTACTTTTATTTTTCTCCAAAACTTCTTTTGAGCCATTCTCTCTGAAAGGAGCTCACACACTCCTACCTTTAACCCTGGGCCATTTAAATAGCAGCAAGGAAACCTCTAACAGCTAGCCCTTCTTTAGTCCAACTCTTCTATATCATCTGCCAAAACTAGCACAGAATCATAGAAAAAGGCAGTTTCAAATGGTCTAAAGAGATTTAATCCAGGGCTTTTCCTGTATTTTCCCATATCTGAGCTCTGATTTTTACCCTTCACACTTGGCTCAAAAACTCAATGACTCTCTTTAAGGTAACAAATTAAGTTCAAACATCTGACCTTACCATGCAAACTTCCAACCATCTGCAGTCAGTTCATCTTTCCAGGTTTATCTCTTCCCATTACCCTCCATGATTCAGATACTCCAGTCTACCTATTCTCACCCTTTCTAGTCATGTACTGATATATGTTCACTCCAATCCAAAAGAAAGGCAATGCCAAAGAATGTTCAAATCAGCCCACAATCATGCTCATTTCACAAGTTAGCAAGGTAATGCTCAAAACTCTCCAAGCTAGGCTTCAACAATATGTGAACCAAGAACTTCCACATGTACAAGGTGGACTTAGAAAAGGCAGAGGAACCAGCGATAAAACTGTAAACGTTTGTCAGATCATAGAAAAAGGAAAAGCAAGGGAATTCCAGAAAAACATCTACTGCTTCACTGACTATAACTGTGGCTGTGTGGATCACAACAAACTGTGGAAAATACTTCAAAAGATGGGAATACCAGACCACCTTACCTACCTCCTGAGAAACCTGTATGCAGGTCCGGAAGCAAAAGTTAGAACTGGACATGGAAAAACAGGTTCCAAATTGGGAAAGGAGTATGTCAAGGCTAAATATTGTCACCCTGCTTATTTAATTTACATGCAGAGTATATCATGAGAAATGCTAGGCTGGAAGAAGCACAAGCTGGAACCAAGACTGCTGGGAGAAATATCAATAACCTCAGATATGCAGATGACACTGCCCTTACTGTAGCAAGTAAAGAGGAACTAAAGAGACTTTTGATGAAGGTGAAAGAAAAGAGTGAAAAATCTGGCTTAAAAGTCAACATTCAAAAAATGAAGATAATGGCATTTAGTCCCACTTCATAGCAAACAGATGGGGAAACAATTTAAACAATGACAGACTTTATTTTCTTGGGCTCCAAAATCACCACAGATGGTGACCGCAGCCATGAAATTTAAAAAAAATAAATGCATGCACCTTGGAAGAAAAGCTATGTGAATCTAGACAGTGCATTAAAAAGCAAAAACATCAGTTTGTGGACAAAGATCTGTCTAGTCAAAGCTATGGTTTTTCCAGTATTCATGAATGGATATGAGAGCTGGACCATAAAGGAGGCTGAGTGCTGAAGAATTGATGCTTTTGAACCGTGGTGCTGGAGAAGGTTCTTGAGAGTCCTTTGGGGGCAAGGAGATCAAACCAGTTAATCCTAAAGGAAATCAACTTTGAATATTCAAAGGACTGACACTGAAGCTGAAACTCCAATATTTGGCCACCTGATGTAAAAGTCAACTCATTGGAAAAGACCTTGGCACTGGGAGAGATTAAAGGCAGGATGAGAAGGAGCTGATGGATGATGAGAGGCTGGTATGGTATCACCGACTCAATGGACTTGAGTTTGAGCGGACTACAGGAGATAGCAGAGAACAGGGAAGCCTGGTGTGCTACATACAGTCCATGGTGTCACAGAGTTGGATACGACTGTGACTGAACGGAACAGAACTGAGCTGAACTAATAGTTATTCTCTTCCATCTATTACAATTTGATTCTTTCCTATCCTTAGGTACTAGTTCATGCTTATTACATTTCTGTATCTAAAGAGAATTTCAATCTTTGAGTTAGTTATTTCTATGAACATATAACATGGCACATCAGCATTTTTGGTACCATCTGCTGATATAGGTAACACTTAGTCTTTCTTCCTTGTCATGACAATAATCTCCTTGAGGAGCTGTATTATTTATATTTGGCTTACTTTTTTTCCTTTTATAGAGCACCTCCAATTGAGCTTTATGTATAGGAGTTTTCATTAAATTTTTGATGAGTGAGTGAATCAAAGTGAGAGAGAGCATTTACTACCCACTCCCCTAATTCATTCTTTGGAATCTTGAGACACATGAAATGAGTTCACGAATTTCCCAGCCTCAGGAAAAAAGTATTGGCTGACATTTTTTTTTATAGATTCCTGTGTTTTAATAATCATGATACAAAAATATTTATTTTATTTCTCTGTGCTGTTCTGTGCAGTTCTTGTCCAATTATTTTTCTTCTCTGATTAGAGGGTCTGTGTCTACAAATCATGAAATCTTCATGGGTTCAGTGACTTCCTGTAGTAAATAAATAAGATGATGTGGCTTCAGTGAATATGGTAACTAGATTGTTATAAAGCCATCTTACAGAATATACACTCAAAAACCAAGTGATGGAGTGCTGCTCGTGTCTTTTAATCTTCTTGTCTTTTTCCACAGAAAAAATCCCACATCATGTTTTTTTCTCTTTAGCATAAAAATTATGGACTTTTGTGAGAATTAAAACAAACCTTCAACATTTATATCATTGGCCTTTTTGTCTCAGTTTTTATATTTTTGTTAAAGAACATGTTATTCACAACTTTGTTGAGTTAATTATTTTACAAAAGCATATACATCTTATAGGTTTTACTGGTAATCTCATCTAGGGTTTTGTTTTTAACTATTTAGTTTAGTTTCAAATTAAGATAAAAGAAAGCCATCTGTACTAAAACTTGATATATGATTTTCACTTTCAGCTACAATATAATATGAAAATTTTACTTAGAAAGCAAGTTTCAAATTCACAGCTCATGAAAAAGCCACTTATTCATCTTTTCTCTTTCTACAAAGAGTGACAAATTGTGTTAAAGAATTCAAAAGTAAAAAAATAACAAATCTGGAGTGTATGCAGTAAACATGGCTATGCAATATAATATACAATAGATGCTCAAACAACTTGAGGGCTAGGGACACTGACCCCACACAGTAGAAAATAGATACAGATATACAGATGGATATCCAACCCTCCCTCAATATCCATGTTTTCAAATATGTGGATTCAACCAGTAAAAAAAAGCATGTAGTACTGTAATACATATTTACTGGGGGGAAAAAAACTTTCTGTAAGCACAGTTATTGAAAACTCATGTTATTCAATGGTCAACAGTATGTAACATATATAAATTTAGATTTGAAAGTGAAAGTTGCTCAGTCCTGTGCCCAATCATGTCCGACTCGTTGTGACCCCATGGACTATAAAGTCTATGGAATTCTCCAGGCCAGAATACTGAAGTGGGTAGCCTTTCCTTTCTTCAGGGGATCTTTCCAACAGAGGGACTGAATCCAGGTATTCTGCATTGTTTACCAGCTGAGCCACAAGGGAAGCCATAGAATATTGGACTGGGTAGCCTATCCCCTCTCCAGTGGATCTTCCCCACCCAGGAATGAAACCAGAGTCTCCTGCATTGCAGATGGATTCTTTACCAACTGAGCTATCAGGGAGGCCATATTTCAGTCTTAATACCTACATAACTTTAAAACTTCCTTGAGTACATAGTTCAGATCTACACCTAAGTCCATCTATTTTAACAAAAGCATAGCTCTACATTTCTGAATCTTTTAACATGAAAACATATGTGATTTTGAAATAATTTTTATTGAATGCTGGATTTTTGCATATGTAATGTTATCAACATTGATAATTTAGGTTGTAATACAAAACTATTTTTTCTTCCTTCTTTCATCCAACAAGCATTTATTAAGTTACAATTTTGTACCAGATTCAGTGCATAGCACTGAAGAAACTAAATTAAGAAATTAAATAAGGCACATTTCAGCCACCAAATTTCTTACAGCTCATCAGAGGAATGCATGTGTAAATAACGACTGTCTTCTTTTATAACCTCCCTATGATTCCTGACAGGATGTGTGTATCATGTATAACAGGGGAAGATATTAGTCTCAACCACATGAAAAAGTGTTTTTGTAATCAAGAGTGATTGAATATCAGCAATTTCACATGGCTCCATTTACAAAAAGAAATGGAAATTCTAAATGAAGAGAATGATGATCAAATACAAAACAAGTCCTGGATAATGCATCCAAATTCTCTAGGCCAGGTGAAATGCAGACTGCATCATTCCTGGGCTTCTTTGCCCTCAGATTCATTTCATCCTTCCTCTGCTCTGTGCCACTAAGGGACTGATCCATTTAAGCTGTGAACTGTCCAGTTAAGACTGTCTGAAAACTGTAAGGTAGCACTTTTATGTCTATGGAAGTTCTTTTTTTTTTTTTCTCTTGACCAACTGAATACTTTAGTTTTTTATTTTTTTTTCCAAAATACTCATTTTTAATATCCCTTTGTTTATGTGACAAATACTTTTTAATAGTACTGAAATAAATAATATAATGATCAGAAAAGACATTCAGACAATTTTTTGAACTTTATATCATCATGTAGGTAAAATAAAAACTAATATAAAATGCTAAAAATAATGAATTAGTTCTAAAACAATTATTGAAGATATGTTAATAGAAAGTAAAAAGGAAATAGAGGTATGTCAATCTGTCATTAACAGTAATACAATAATTCCTGTTTTCGAAACTTCTGTAAATTGTCCAATGATCTTCAAATATTCATGTTTCTTAGAAATAGTGTCTTTGTTTTCTCAATGGCTGCAGCTCCTACTGGGAAAACCTACCACTGTTTCCACTTCTTCTGAGTGACGCTAAGGCCTTATGCTCTGTAATATCATCTCCCTCCTTTGTTCTTCTAATTTAGGATTTACAGTGTCCTTATAATATTGTTAACATTATAGTTGTCCTATTCTCCTGCCCAGTTTCTTAGTTATTTTTTAAAAATAATTTGTCTTATATTATCTGAGATTTACATATACAGAATATTTTCTGTTTTGTGAATATGAATAAACCTGATACAAAATTAAGGGGCAAATGCGCTCATGTCTCTCTTATTTCTGACTACAGAGAAATGTCCTTCCTTCAGGAGCAGCAAGTGATCCACCTTCATCCTAAGAAAGATAAAGGCTGTCCCTGAACAGCCTCCTCAGTTCCTTCAGATACAAAAGTGATTAAACTTACTGATCAGCTAATGATTTTTCTGCCCTTAAATGAGCTTCCTTCATCCCACCAACACTTCCATCTTTCTAGCACCTGGAAAATCTTAACCTTAGCCAATATACCTCATGCCAAGTAAACCTCTAATCTAACCTCTTCATAATGCTGTTTGGGTAGGATTAAGAATTGATCAAAATTTTATATCTAGCAGACTGTTAAGTTATCAGTATTGCTTGCTAGAAAATATAGATACTAGCATCTCTGCTCGGAGATTCTGACTCAGGGTCTGAATGTAGCAAAGGAATCTAGATTTCAGCAACATACTTAAGAACATTCAGATAAAGGTTTTCTGTGGGCCATGATGCTTGGCTGCACCAAGGAAAATAAATGACTAGTCATCTGGATATTTGGGTTGGAAAGTCTGGTCTTATTCAGTGCCCCTATAACATGTTCCCTGAGCTATTCTTTCTCCTAAAAAACTGTAGGCCAAGAAACTTTGTAACTATCACATTTACTAAAGAACCCCTTAGGGCAGAACCAGTCCGATACAGCCGATGTCCTTTTGACAAAGTTCAGTGATTACTTCCAGAGCACAGTCAAGAATGGTAGATAGACAGACAGACAGACAGATAGATAGATTATCATTTTACATATACTATGTATCTTTATGGGTTTCCCAGGTGGTGCTAGTGGTAAAGAATTCTCCTGCCAATGCAGGTTAAGATGTAAGAGACGCTGGTTAGAGCCCTGGGCCAGAAAGATACCCTGGAGGAGGGCCCAGCAACCCACTCCAGTATTCTGGTCTGGAGAATCCCATGGACAGAGGAGCCTGGTGGGTTATAGTCCATGGGGTTGCAAAGAGTTTGACATGACTGAAGTGACTTAGCATGCACTCACACACGCATATATCGATATAACAGCATACATATCCACTTATCTGATATCTACTTATCTGTTAAAAGGGAGACTCAAGTGGATCAATTCATACATGTCAATATAAAAAACAGAGTAGAAAACATGAATCTATAAAGAAAAAGAATAAGCACCCTTCATGCCCTGTCCAAGGGTTTTAATGGGGTATAAATCCAACCTTGTTTCACTGGATCACAAAGCTCAAGTTAACTAATCATTAATATTCTTTAGTCTTTTTATTAAATTATAATGAATCGCTCTGATTGATGCAATACTTGGTGATAAAATAATTCAAAATTTATATCCTCCAGTGTTTGTCCTTTCCTTCAGTAACTGATCTACTAATTAGAAATAAAGATCACATTAAACATAATTTCTCTATCATCATTAGATATCATAAATTAACTTATATCACCAGATTTATCAGCAGTATTTGTGAGAAGATAGTTTGGCTGAAATCTCAAGTTTTCTACTGCAAATGGAAAAGTCAGTGAAGTCTGTTCTGCAAGAGACACCTTGAGGAAAAGAAAGACAGTCACAGATTGAGAGAAAACACTAGACAAGAACTGTTAGGATAAAGAACTATAAAATAATAATAAACATAAGCAACCAATTCTTAATGGGAAAGAGATTTGAAGTAATGTTTTATCAAAAATGATGTACAAATGTCCAGCAACTGTATGCAGAAGTGCACAACATCAACAGGGAAAAGCAAATTAAAATGACAATGAGATACCACATACCTCAGAGTGACTAAAATTAAAGAGATCAACAACTTCAGTATCGGCAAGGATATGGAGAAGTTCTCATGTATTGCTGGAAATGTAAACTGGTACATCGGTACTGGAAATTTTATCTGTAACTTTTTAGAAACTTGCTATACGTTTAAAAAGTTTTACAATAAATATTTTAGAAAATGAACATAGGTTTTAAACAGATTTTACAAAAGAAAATATTCAAAAGCATATTTGTAAAGATATCCACCATCAATAGCATCAGAAAAGTGTTAATGAAAACACAATAAGATACTACTACACAGCTACAAGGATGACTAAAATTAAAATGTCTGATGATAGGAAGTGCTGATGAGGTTGTGGAGTAACATTTATACTTTAATGGTGGGAATGTAATGGCAAAGGCAATGGCACCCCACCCCAGTACTCTTGCCTGGAAAATCCCATGGACGGGCGAGCCTCCTAGTCTGCAGTCCATGGGGTTGCTAAGAATCAGACAGAACTGAGTGACTTCACTTTCACTTCTCACTTTCATGCACTGGAGAAGGAAATGGCAACCCGCTTCAGTGTTCTTGCCAGGAGAGTCCCAGGCAGTCCCACAAGGCTGCCGTGTCTCTGGTGTCACACAGTCGGACACGACTGAAGTGACTTAGCAGCAGCAGGTAAAATTGTACAACCACTTTGAATAACATTTTGGCAGTTTCTTACATCATATAACCCCAAAATTAAATTTCAAACTATTAAACCAAGACGAATTAAAATACATAGCTACATGAAGACTTACATATGAGTCTTAATAGTAAGTAGCTTTATTTATAATAATAACCCCAAACTAAAAGCATACTAAATGGCTCAAAGCTAGTGAATGGATAAACATATTGTAGTATAACCATACATTGAATGATACTGAGCAATAATATGGACTGAATTAGTAATCACTAAGGGGAGGCAGATAGGAGAGTAAGATAAAGACCTAGAAAAGCCATGTCAGATGGCTTAATGTTGGGCCTACTCCTAGAGTTGCACTTAGTTAGAGTGAGCTGCTGTCCCAGTTTCCCCAGGGCCATTTCCAGTTTATTACTCTTGTCCTGTGGCAAATACTAAACAGTGTCCCCTTTGACCCTGGGTGAATGGACTAGTTTAGTTTATAAATATTACAGTCACCCAAGCTTTGCCAAACACTCAAAACTGATGGCTCAGAATCAGGATTATGAGAAATCATCTAGCTAGTCTTTTCCACACTTTCACTATTTCTTTATATTTTTAACTGCTGTGCTTCATCCTCTGCTCCAAAATTGGAAACATATTTACAGACCATTTCTAGAATTTTCCAACCTGTTTCTATCTTTGGTCAAACTACCTGTCAGGTTTAAACCTCAGAACCATGACTTAAAGAAGATCAGAACCTGTATCCGTTGTCCAAACCTAGTGCTTAGAACAAACAGCACATTTCACACCTATTTCCCTCTGCTCTAAATGATTGCCACATGGCACAGCAGAATGGAAATTTGGTGGTTGTTGCTGTTTTTTCATTAATTAATGCATCTATTTTAATTGGAAGCTAATTACTTTACAATATTGTGGTGGTTTTTGCCATACATCGACATGAATCAGCCATGGATGTACATGTGTCCCACCATTCTAAGCTGCCCTCCCACTTCTCCCCACCTACCCCACCCCTCTGGGTTGTCCCAGAGCACCAGCTTTGAGTGCCCTCCTTCATGCACTGAACTTACATTGGTCATCTAATTTACATATGGTAATACACATGTTTCCATGCTATTCTTTCATACTGTCCCACCCTCACGTTCTCCCACATAGACCAAAAGTCTGTTCTGTGTCTCTTTTGCTGGCTTGTATATAGGGTTGTCATTACCATCTTTCTAAATTCCATATATATGCATTAATATACTATATTGGTGTTTCTCTTTCTGGCTTATTTCAACGTGTATAATAGGCTCCAGTTTCATCCACCTCATTAGAACTGACTTAAATGTGTTATTTTTTATAGCTGAGTAATATTCCATTGTGTATATATACCACAACTTCCTTATCCATTTGTCTGTTATTTTTTAATTACCTCTAGAATGTATTAGACATACCTGTTAATTTTTGTTGTTATTTAGCAAGGACTTTGATTGTAACACTAGAGTTCAGTTTGAAAACACTCCTGAAGCTACAGATATGAATTTACTCCAAAAATGAGTTCATTTCTGTCCTTTCTAGGTCCTAATAGATACATGTATTTCCCAACTATCAGGGGATCCCCTTATCTGATTGTCTTGTGGATCTTCACGTTTCCCCAGTGTTGTTTCCAATTACCCCTAGTACCCTATTCAAGCCTAGTAGAGATACAGGTGTACAATAATGGTTTGCAGACTAAAATAAATTTTATTTATACATGCCTGCATAAAAAAAAATTAACTCCTGAGGAAGAAGTCCATGAAGCTAGGAATCTTATATGGTGCACTGAAGATATAGAAGACAAATTTTATCTAATCAACAATAGTGACTCAGGATGACTCTGCCATTTGCTATATAATTCTCACTTGGGAAGACTCACTTCTTTCAAGTTCAGTGCAGTTCCTTAACAGATGGGAAACCAAATTAATTAGGAGGAATACTTTACCTTAAAGAGCCACATAACCAAATAGCAACACATGGAGAGAGATAAGTGAAGATATAAGTATAGAAAGGATATATTTTTGACCCATCATCATTAAGGCTGCAGAGGACATTAACACTGAGTCACCCTTCTTCTGCTCCAGGCACTACTTTGTATGGACTATCAAACATAACTGCATGTTAAAAGATCTTTTAAAGAAAAACAGGGGCACTCATTAGAACAATCATATGCTGTTGACATCATATGTAAAATTACTGTATCTACTCACCAGACCTGGTTGCTAAGGGGTGTAGGTGTCTTGTCTGTAGTGCATTTTCATAAGTCACTTTTTTATTATCAGTATGCAAGCCAACCACAATATTAAATTGCTAGAGGCAAGGACGAAGTCTTATCTAATCTGCAAAATACAATGAATGAGTGTACTGTCTTTAGTAGGGTGTTATAGAGAGTCAAGTAATAAAATTTTCCATCTTGATTCTACATTTTTCATATATAGGGAGAAATAGTCAACAGCAACATTAATAGCAACACAAGTGTAAAGGAGCCAAAAGGAAATCATAAAATGCTAGCAAGGACTTTTTTATTTCCTCGACATAAGAAAAACATTGATTGGATTATTTTTTGTTTTTTGTTTTTAATTTATACAATTCACACTTAATTTAGAAGAAAATTCACAATAAATGATGTTCTTTATTTGACTTTGGGTAATATGTCCGTTTTATATGTTTGAGTAGTTGATTCAGAAAATAATCAAAAAATTACACAAAAACCTTTAAATTAAAACTTGCTTGAGAATGAAAAATGATCCCATAACCCTAAATTTTTTTTTCCTATAATGCATTATTGCTTTAATAAAAATCTATGTTCTCCAACTGACCTATTTTTCCTTTGGTGGAGATTTTAACTTTCCCTTAGTCAGTCTTGTTTTTCCAAATATTTACTCTAAGACCATGGTTTGATTACACAGACAACAATCAAAAAAGCAGAAATTGTTTGCATAAATAATAACAAAAGGTTGGATTTTTAAAATGCTTCCCATTTTACATTGCATTTTTTTTTTACAAATATTACCACACAACTCCATTCCCATACAGCAAATATCATTCCCATTTTATAGATGAAGCAAGGGAAATGGAAAATATAAGTGGCTGCCTATAGTCACTAACTAGTAAAGAAAAAAGTACAGCATTAAGTCCAGGTCTTCTCTAAGACTCATGGTTGCTATCATTGCTAAAATCCATCTGTTGTTTGGGTTCTGTGCAAATAAAAACACTCATAGCAAAAGCTGTGAGTTCAGTTTTATTGGGACACTTCCTAAAGACTATAGCCTAGAAGATCACCTCTCAGATCAGTCTGCCCTGAGGAACTGCTCAGAAGAGGTAAGGGGAAGGTCAGCTTTTGGGGAGGGGATATTTGCAACCAAGCACATGTCTCCACAGAAGGTTGCCACTGGCCACAAGGAACCACTATTTTAGTTAATGGTTTTAGTGTTTTCCTAAGTATTTGTTACTGTTCAGTCACTCAGTCATGTCCGACTCTGCAAACTCATGGACTACAGCACGCCAGACTTCCCTGTCCTTCACTACCTCCTGGAGTTTGCTCAAACTCATGTTCATTGAGTCCTTGATGCCATCCAATCATCTCATCCTCAGTTGCCCCCTTCTCCTCTTGCCCTCAATCTTTCCAAGCACCTGAGTCTTTTCCAGTGACTCAGCTCTTTGCATTCTAAGTTTAGTAAGACGCAAGATTCCAGGTTAACAGAGCTACCTCCTGAAAATACCTAACTATCTGAAGGCCTGTTCTGCCAGTTTCCCCTGAGCACAGAGTGCCTCATTCCTCATCTCCATCTTGAACTCCTTTCAAGGTGTGTTAAACATCAGCAATTGCTGTGGCTCATGACAAAATCCTTATAGAACGAGATGGTGAGTGATATTTTTTTAGTTGTCAGTTCAAACTCTCAGCACCACTTTGGAATATAACGTAAGAGTGCAACTGATTATACAAATCGGTCATAATTTCACCACAGCCACAGCTTTTGATGTTGTTCAACCATACAGTCATGTCTGTTTACCACATCACGGACTGCAGCACACCAGGGTCATCTGTCTTCCACTATCACCCAGGGTTTACTCAAATTCATGCCAATTTGTCAGTTATGCTCTCTAACCATCTCATTCTAGGTATTGGAGCTTCAGCATCAGTACTTCCAATGAACATTTAGAGTTGATTTCCTTTGGGATTGACTGGTTTGATCTCCTTGCAGCCCAAGGGACTCTTAAGAGTCTTCTCAAGCATCATAATTCAAAAGCATCAATTCTTTGGTGCTCAGCCTTCTTTATGGTTCAGTTTTCACATCCATACATGACTATTGGAAAAACCAGCTTGATCATGCAATCAATATTTAGAACATCAGTAAAACTTAGCGATTTATCAGTTTTAAAATTTGTAGTATATATCTATTGCTTTTATTGGAGCATGTATTTCATTAACAACCACTTTATAAATAAGGTTGCTGTGCAAATTAGCCATCTTTTGGATAAATTATTTAGTATCTTTAGTTTCTCACTTGAAAATAACAACAACAAAAAAACTCATTCAAGTTGGAAAATGCTTATTGCAGTTTTTCTGCTTTTAAATGTCACCAACAGTCAAAATTTCAGTATCACATTGTCCATAATTTGTAGTACTCTGTCTCTGTCTGGTTTGTTCTATTGGAAAGCTTAAAATTTAAATTTGTTTACTTTAAAAACTTCCTCAAAACTGATAAAACTTTGACAGGTTTCTAATGACCCTATGATAACATATAAGGGCAATTGGAAATGACTGCTTTCATGATAACCATATTAATGTATTTTGAAATTTTTTGACCTCCCTCCCCCCCCCAAAAAAAAATGCCTGCATGTCCATATCTATGACCTTCCTTTCACTTCCTCTGTATCTCGAGGCCCTTCTATGATTACACGCCTTGCTCTCCATTAAACAGCTTCTCTCTTTCCTTCTATGAAATGACAGATAAAACATGCAATTTCTTCTCATATGTCTGACTAGGTCTTTCACTTTAAATTGCCTCTTTCCCACCGCATCTAAGCCCCTGCATCCCACCTAAACTTGAAGACACCCCATTGTTTTAACTTGTTCCCTTATCTTGCTAAACTGTCTGTCTTGATAGAGAAGCAAACAGAAGCAGCAAAAAGATTTAAGAATTTAAGTCTTGGGCCAAAGAGACATATTCAAATCTCCAGTCTACTACTTACCAACTGTGTAATTTTAACAAATCATCTGGTTTCCAGAGCACCACTTCTACATCTGTAAATGGGGGAGGCTTGTGAGTGACAATACCAGCTTCAAAGAGTTGTGAGAATTAATAAAATAAAAGCACTACGCAAAGTGGAACATAATAAAGGTTTAATAAATGGCAGTTAATTTTATCATAAATGAAGATCTGATTACCTCCTACTGCTTCTGATATTACTTCTATGGAGATGATTTTTTTTTTTATTGTTTTTGCCATACAATGTCATGATATCACCATGGATTTACATATGCTCCCCCTTCAGAACCTCCCTCCCTCTTCCCTCCCTCCGGGAAATCTCGCTGCACCAGCCCCGAGCATCAATCCTGGGCTGGCAATTGATTAGACATATGATAATTAACTTGTTTCAATGCCATTCTCCCATATCATCCCACCCTTACCCTCATCCACAGAGTCCACGAGTCTATTCTATACATCTGCATTCCTTTTGCTGTCTCGCATGTTGGAGATGATTTCTTAATCTGTACATTTAGCAATTTTCAATATTTCTGCTAAAAGTCTTTCTCCTTTCCAGCCACGCTGATCCAAAAACTCTGGAGCACTATTTCACTTTCTTCTCTCCCATTTGATTCATTTTATGCTATGGATGTGTCTATGCCTCTGAAGAACACTTCTGAACATGCTGTTGACTCCAGCATCCCATAAGCATTTGTATTTTCTCTTTACTTAAACATTTTCAATGTTGCTAATTTTCTATCAAATAGAGTTAAAATATTTTATATATTCATTCATTGATCCATCTACCACCTACTGATTGAATATGCAGACTACATACATTTAATGCATGTTCAATCTCTTCCAGATCCATACTTACCAAAAAAATGATTATTTCACAATTTCTTAGATGATTAACGTTGGGGAACTGGACCTGTTTCAGTGATTCTCAAAGATACATTTTGCAACCAGTGTACGTGGGAAGTTCCTTATCTAATTGCATCAAATCATCAATTTTACTGGCTGACAATTAAAAAGGAAGGGGATGTTAGGACCTGGATAGAGGAAGAATTATGTTTAAAAGAACCAATTTTCCTTTATTTATTTTTATGGATAATATTTCTATTTTCCATTGTCATCATTTATATACATTTTTAATACACATTTCTTTACTGGAGTGCACATGTAAAATCAGGATTTTTTGAAAATAAATTTGCCTATGTGGAATCAGCCATGTTTAGGGAAGTTATTTGGATTGCTTTCCTAAGCACTATATAATGTATTCAAGTTGAAAAATATTCAATGGTTATATCAACATTTATATGCTTCTACCTAATAGAAAGAGGCATATGCCTAGATGTAACTGGGTATATTTTAAAATATAAACTGCTGCTGAGTTTGGTGCATCCCCAAACTTTAGGCACAAGTCTTTCTAAATCATATGCGGATCCTCACATGAATTACTACCATGCCCAGGACTTTAGGACAGCTGGCAGAGAAAGTTCCTTCTATTACTTTTCTTGTAGCATTACCTCTAATGATTAATTCTTGCCTCAAGATGCTTAGTGGTTAAGAGATAATTAAGGGATAGCAGATATACGTCTTTACAGATCAATTAGAAGCTATGTGTCATACATTCTTTCAAATTACTCTTCATAAACTCTCCCATAAAGCTGAATTAATTTCCAAGTAATAGTTAGCTTAACAGCATGAAGCTTCTGAAAGTATCTTTGGGCTTTCCTCTACTATTGAACCAAGTTTGCCCATACTATTTCCTCTCCATTACATTTCCCTTTCTTTTTTGTAATAAAATTCTCATTTTGTTTTCACCTCAAATATTTTTAGTTATTGACACAGATTAGGTGGTCCTTGAAATTTAAATAAATTAAAATTCTATTAATCACAGACTAAAGATTTTAAAATAAACTACTTAACTGGAGAACTCATCATAAATTGATTCTTTAAACCCATTTTTAACAATAATAGGAAAACTATTTTCAAGATTTTCCATAACTAGTGAGCTCTCTGAGGGGTGAGGACTTAAATATTTAAGTCTCTGTTACTATGGATTTTTAACAATCAGTTTCCCATAGAAATGACTCAAAGTCTTTTTGTTACATTTCAAATATCTTGGAATGAT
Organism: Antilocapra americana; assembly: GCA_007570785.1. Taxonomy (NCBI): domain Eukaryota; kingdom Metazoa; phylum Chordata; class Mammalia; order Artiodactyla; family Antilocapridae; genus Antilocapra; species Antilocapra americana. Next base: position 26,126,434 of record ML661338.1, on the reverse strand, counting down.
TCTCCAGAAAGCATTGGTCTATTTCATTAACATAATCAGAGTGGGAGCATTGCTAAATTAGGTAAAACATAGAAAGTATATTTAATAGAACAGGACATTTTAGGCCATCTAAAATACTATTAACATTAAGGGCAAGGAGAAAAAAGAAACCAAAAAAGGGAAAATAAAAATAAACAGTAATGTAGCCTTGTAAGGAAACCAAGGAGTGGCATATTAGAAAGGGGGGGAATTTTACTAAGTCCTATGAAACCCCTATTCAAAAATAACTTTCTTGAAATATATTCCAGTATCATATGAATTTGATTGTATTCCCTGCCAAAATAGGAAACCAGTTGCTATAGGAAGTAACAAGGCAAGTCAGTGGGTGTTATGTGCTTTTTGGATGTAAATTGGCAACACTCTGGTGAAAAAAAAGATGAACACAGTAAACAGTCTCGATTGATGAAGGTGCTATGAATAGAAAATCAAACATTCATGAAAGCCTGTGTCTTATTAACCTAGTTACATTAAGAAATCAAGACTGTCAGAAGAAATATCAATAACCTCAGATATGCAGATGACACCAACCTAATGGCAGAAAGTGAAGAGTAACTAAAGAGCCTCTTGAAAGTGAAAGAGGAGAATGAAAAAGCTGGCTTAAAGATCATGGCATCCCGTCCTATTACTTCATGGCAAATAGATGGGGAAACAATGCAAACAGTGACAGACTTTATTTCTGTGGGCTTCAAAATTATTGCGCACAGTGACTGAAGACATGAAATTAAAAGACATTTGCTCTTTGGATGAAAAGCTATGAAAAACCCAGACAGAATATTAAAAAGTGGAGACATCCCTTTGCTGACAAAGGTCCATATAGTCAAAGCTATGGTTTTTCCAGAAGTCATGTATGGATATGTGAGTTGGACCATAAAGAAGGCTGAGTCTTGAAGAATTGATATTTTTGAACTGTGGTGCTGGAGAAGACCCTTGAGAGTCCTTCGGACAGCAAGGAGATCAAGCCAGTCAGTCCTAAAGGAAATCAACCTTGAATATTGATTTCAAGGACTGATGCTTAAGCTGAAACTCCAATATTTTGGCCACCTGATGTGAAGAGCTGACTCACTGGAAAAGACACTTATGCTGGGAAAGGTTGAGGGCAAGAGGAGTAGGTGGTGACAGAAGATGAGATGGTTGGATGGCATCATCAACTAAATGAATATGAGTTTGAGTCAACTCCAGGAGGTAGTGAAGGACTGGGAAGCCTAGAGTGCTGCAGTCCATGGGGTTGCAAAGAGTAGGACACAACTGAGCAACACAGCATTAAAGATAGCATGACATTAATCTTTGAGTCATAATATAGTCAAAATAGAAATAATAAGCCTACAAAAATAATTTTCAAAAAAACCTAGGTAAGTTTCTATTTGTTTTTTAGTTTTACACTTTCTAAAATGAACACTGCTCTGATAACTTTCCTCATTCTATGTGCAATTTTATTTCGTTGTAATAGGTGCACTCACTCATACAGATGTACTCCAACAATATCCACTTTCACCTTTATGTTTTCTGCTTTGTTCCGTATGTCTCAGAACTGAAATGTCTCTCAAGGTTTCTCTATCAAATGAGTGCCCTCTTCTAAAAAATATTTAAATATAACATATGTCTGTTCTCTGCCCTTCTAATTGCTAGAACAGCTAGGGCTAAGATATTTGGTGATAGGAGTAGAAGATCCAGAGTCCACAGGTGAGAATATTTTCATCACAACTAAAAGTGGAGAATAAAGCCAGAATGGAGAGACTTTGGGAGAAAACACAGAGGAAATAGGTCCTAGAACTCTGTCACCACTAACACAATGATTATTCACTTGTATAGTATGTACCAGACACTTTTATAACTATTCATATAGTTGCTTAAGTCACTAAGTCATGTCTGACTCTTTTGGGACCCTATGGACTGCAGTCTGCCAGGTTCCTCTGTCCATGGGATTTCCCAAGCAAGAATACTGGAGTGGATTGCCATTTTCTCTTCCAAGGGATCATCCTGACCCAGGGATTGAATCTGCATCCCCTGTATTGGCAGAAAGACTTTTTACCTCTGGGCCACCAGGGAAACCTGGTTAAATTTAGTTAATTCTCTCCAAAACCTTATGGAGTGGATAATAGAGCATTTCCCATTTTTTTTTACTGATGAGGAAACTGAGGTTCACACTATTCACAAACCTTGCCAAGGTCAACGCAGATTGGCAGAATCAACAGGCATTTTAGTTTCACAGATCATACTATAACCATGTATTGCTTCCCAAGAGACACTTTGACCTCAGTAGTACAGTAATATAATAGTCTTTGGATTTTTCTCAGGGAAATTCCCCACTCCTCTTATTGCAGTTTTTCTAGTCTTTGAGATCCTGTGAATGGGCCATCAGGTAAATCTAGTCCAGTTCAGGTGTAAATCATATTAACACATAAATTATAGAAACTTTCTACTACTTTGTACCCATTATTATTTTGTTTCAATGGGTAACAATGGCTGATCAGAAAAAAACACAAAGATATTTTTACTCGCTAATTGTAAGAAAATGGTAACATGACATCGTGGGCATACTCATAAATTTCTCTCAGCCTTTCAGTAAACCAGGTTCCAACTCAATGGCTGAAAATTTCAGAATTGATTTTCTACTGATACAGGTCAACCAACTCACTTGCACCCCATCCTGTTTTGACTGAACACTGCTTATTCCAGGTCAGGTAAAACTTTCACTCCTTGTCTTGTCACTAGTGTTTTTCAACATACTCCTCTTTTCTCATTTTCACACCCCATACTTGTAGGTGGGGCAACAGATTACAGTCAGAAGAAGAAATGAAAGAACTGCAGTGTTTTATTTCTGAAAATGGATAAGGAAAAATGGACTTTATTTTCTAAGCAGAAAAAGAAAACATAGAAGATGAAAGCACAATTGAGTATGCTCAATTTATTTAGTTTATCAGGAATATCTCTGAATGCTGTCCTCTGAAATTTTGTCTTATATAAGGTACAAAATGGGTACACTTTTCTCTCTCTGATATACCTTGAATTCTGTAACAATGGAAAGCATACTTCGAATGTTTCAGAGTACAAAGACTCATTCTAGGGTTTCATATCACTTTCCAAGGAGCATGCCTTGAAAGAGGAGATCTAAATGAGGGAGAAAGAGGAATGGTTTCTCAGTTTTCTTTCATTTTCTCAACTGTCATATTTTTTAATTTAAATTTCTCTGAGTTTTCTTTATGTTCTCAGAATTATCTATTAAGATTTTGGCCATTTTTTAATAAATCTTATTGCTAAAAAAGTCTAAATTCCTAACCAAGGAAAGCATTTAAGGCTAAAATCGTCTCCTTTCCTTTCTTTTTGCATGATCTCTTCATTTCTTTCTTGCTTTCTTTGATTTTAGATTCCCTTTCAATTCTCATTCCTCATTCTGTCTAATGTAACTGATTCTAATTCTTCCTCAGACTTTCTTCATTTTTATTTCACTTTGGAGCAACATAATTTAGATGCAATGAACAAGTCTTTAATATAGAACATCCTATATAAGAGTCAAAAGCATTACCAAATACATTGTGTATGTGTGTGTGTGTGTGTCTATAGTAAATAATTAAAAGTTGGGAGGTGATTCTATCATCTGACAAATACAAATTCTTGCTCTGAACACTAATGTTACCATCCTAGGTGATATTTTAAACACCTGTCTTAATCCAGTGTTATGCTCTTTGACTAATGGACAGTAATGAGCTAGATTAAGAGATTAATATTAGCCATGCAGTGGTTGTATTGAAAGTAATAGACATGGGAGGCACTATTATTTATGAGATACATTTTTTGTTCCCAGTAAATTTTAGATGGAAAGTTGCCATTGCTCATATTTCATACTTTATATTAAAAAAATTAATTGAACAAAATTCAAAAAACAGCAAAAAATAAAAATGTGATTAGCCAAATAAGAGAATTTCACATGTACTTTTTGAGGTTAGTGACAGATGTAAGAAACAATCTTATATTCATACTAGAAATATAATACAAACAATACCTTGTTACAACTTCTTATGGCTTTTGCTTTATTTTCACTCTCATAATCATTGTTTCAATTTTCTACCAATAATTTTTTTATTTTGTAATCAAGCAGGACTTTGTAGTCTTCCCAGGACAGACCCCTCCCTTCATGTCCTCTGCCTGCCTTTTGTTTGTGGAAGAACTGTAGTCTTCCCAGGCTTCCCCTGAGTCATAAAAGTCTGACTCCAGAATCAACAGTTGAAAAGATGTGAACCTGTAGTGACAAAAGCAGCAGCTAGGCCAAGAGAACTGGTAACAATTTAAACAGTTAATCAGCCATATGGCAGTCAAAGAATCTTCAGTTCCTCTCTGAAGTATATATATAAAAATATTTGAAGCACCTTGTTAAATTACCTGACCATGAGCACAGTAGCCCACAGACTGACTGGAGCATGAGGGTCAATAATGTTAACCCCTGCTACCATACCATCAACCAATTAAAAAAACTGTGCAGGAGCTGAGCACATACCTACAACTCCTCTCACTCATCTGGCCTTTGAAAATGCTTCCCCAAAACCCATAGGGGAGTTCCAGCCTTTTGAGCATGAGCTGCCTTGTCCTCCTCCGTTGGCCCTCACAATAAACCCTTCTCTACCCACTCCAGTGTTCTTGCCTGGAGACTCCCATGGAGAGAGGAGTCTGGTGAGCTAACAGTTCACAGGGTCATAAAGAGTCAGACACAACTGACATGATTTAGAATGCATGCTGCTCCAAATTCCATTTTGGTTTGTTTGGCTTCATTGTTTGTCAGGGATATGAAATTGAGTTCAATGAAATTTTTACTCCAGATGATGAAATTTATATTTAACTGCATTAGTTGAACAGTAATTTTAGCTATATCTTATTAAAATGTTTGCCTCACTCATAGACTACACACCTTAAGAACACTCGAACTAAATATCTTTAAGGCTGCACAGTAAAAAATAAAATAAAAATCAGGGCGAATGTTTATTTCTATTCATACACATTCCAAACTAATGGAGTTATCTACTCATGGAGAGTATCCATCAGTTCAGTTCAGTTCAGTCGCTCAGTCATTTGAGATCTATACATAAAGCCAAAAACATAGACAGCTTGTGTCTTCTTGGGTACATTTTCACAGTAGAATTCTAGAACCCAAGGAATTACCCTCTCCGGTACTGCCATTCACCTGCCGGACAATTTCCTGTCTTCCTATTCCAAAACATTTGGCTTTAGTGAGTTGAGAAACGGGAGCAAAGAACTTCCATAATAGACATAGAAAAGGATAAAATGCAAACCAATTATATCATTTTCATAGGGTTCAGTTCAGTCGCTCAGTAGTGTCAAATTCTTTGTGACCCCATGAATCACAGTACGCCAGGCCTCCCTGTCCATCACCAACTCCTGGAGTCCACCCAAACCATGTCCATTGAGTCGGTGATGCCATCCAGCCATCTTATATTCTGTCGTCCCCTTCTCCTCCTGCCCTCAATCTTTCCCAGCATCAGGGTCTTTTCAAATGAGTCAGCTCTTCGCATCAGGTCGCCAAAGTATTGGAGTTTCAGCTTCAACATCAGTCCTTCCAATGAACATCCAGGACTGATCTCCTTTAGGATGAACTGGTTGGATCTCTGTGCAGGTCAAGGGACTCTCAAGAGTCTTCTGCAACACCATAGGCCAAAAGCATCAATTCTTCAGTGCTCAGCTTTCTTTACAGTCCAACTCTCACATCCATACATGACCACTGGAAAAACCATAGCCTTGACTAGACAGACCTTTCTTGGCAATGTAATGTCTCTGCTTTTTCATATGCTATCTAGGTTGGTCACAACTTTCCTTCAAAGGTGTAAGCATCTTTTAATTTCATGGCTGCAATCAGCATCTGCAGTGATTTTGGAAACCAGAAAAATAAAGCCAGCCACTGTTTCCCCATTTATCTGCCATTAAGTGATGGGACCAGATGCCATGATCTTAGTTTTCTGAATGTTGAGCTTTAAGCCAACTTTTTCACTCTCCTCTTTCACTTTCATCAAGAGGCTCTTTAGTTCTTCTTCACTTTCTGCCATAAGGGCAGTGTCATTGGCATATCTGAGGTTATTGATATTTCTCCCAGCAATCTTGATTCCAGTTTGTGTTTCCTCCAGCCCAGCATTTCTCATGATGTACTCTGCATACAAGTTAAATAAGCAGCGTGACAATATACAGCCTTGGCATACTCCTTTTCCTGTTTGCAACCAGTCTGTTGTTCCATGTCCAGGTCTAACTATTGCTTCCTGACCTGTATACATGTTTCTCAAAAGACAGGTCAGGTGGTCTTCTATTCCCATCTCTTTCAGAATTTTCCACAGTTTATTGTGGTCCACACAGTCAAAGGCTTTGGCATAGTAAATAAAGCAGAAATAGATGTTTTTCTGGAACTCTCTTGCTTTTTCAGTGATCCAGCGGATGTTGGCCATTTGATCTCTGGTTCCTCTGCCTTTTCTAAATCCAGCTTGAACATCTGGTAGTTCACAGTTCACGTATTGCTGAAGCCTGGCTTGGAGAATTTTAAGCATTACTTTACTAGCGTGTCAGATGAGGGTAAGAGTATGTAAAAGTTTGATTGCTAGCAGTGCTTATAAAGGTTTGCTAAAGAAGGAAAGAGAAGGAGGAGCAGCAGAAGGAGGAAGGGGAGGAGCGAGAAGGGGTGACAATCGAGGCATTCATCTTCTTCATGTGATGTACATGAAAATCTAAACTGTGGAATGATTTGGTTTAATCCATTTAAGAGGTAAAAATTGATGTAATTGGCCCTATTAGATGTGAAATATTATATAACCTTCAAAGAAAAAAAGTAACATGCATTGATATTGAAGCATTTTCCCTTATTTTTTTGTGATTAAACTTTATCTTCCTGCTACCCAATATTTGTAGTAATTATTTTGAGTTGTAAAATGTGCCATTTAACTTCCCCTAGTTTATCATTATAGTAATATCAATGGCTACAGCAGCAACATCACACACACACACACACACACACACACACACACACACAGTGCCAGTGGTTTCCACAACAAAGGTCTCTCTTGTGAATAAACAAAGGTTACTGTATTTTACATTGTATGTCAGGTGGAAATCTGTTTCATATCCCGATTGAAGGAACATATAGGATAAATATTGCCATTTCCATAGCATGCTAAAAGAGATGACAGACCACTGGTGGTTCTTAAACATTTTCTCTGCTTACTCACAGCTCACTGGCTAAACCAAGTTACAGGATAAGGTTGCTGTCAATGTGTGGAGAAGAAAAATCTTCGCATAAAGAAGAGTAATAAAAATCACATGATCAAGCCTGATTGTGGAGAAGGGTGTTTCTTACAGGGAAGGAAAGGAAACACTGAGAAACCAAGATTTAATCTACCACAAATAACTAATTAGAAGAAAAAGAAGTAGTTTGCAATCAAGAACAAGTATCAAGACTTCATTTTTTAATGAATGTGTCAAAACTGAAATCCCCATGGAATCAATATATTTACATTGCTGCCCTTAGAATTTTTATTAGAAGTTTGGAATTTAAATATTTTTAAGGTGTGGGGTTGTGTGGTAGATTTTTTTCCTCCATATCATTTAAATTCCTCCAGCATCAAAGAGTGGCTCCTTTCATATCTTTAAAAGCAACTGCATGCCTTTCTATATGAAATTCACTTTCAAACAAGAAAATGATGTATTCTACCCTGTTTCTGGCACCATAAGGTGAAAAGTGCTTCTCAGAAGTCATCTCAGCAGTAATGGGAATTTTTAATCAGGAAATGTTGTTGTGCTAATCTAATAGACTTTAAGTTAAGACCTCAGTGTCACTGAAGCCTAAAATATTCCTGAAATTCTACATATAGAAATCTCTGTATAACGTAGTTCATCCCTAAAGAGGTATTATGCAAATGAATGCATTCAGTTAATATGTACTGTAAACAGATCACTACTTCTTTATTCCTTTCTAAATCACAGCAGAGATTAAAACTGTAATACTCATATTACATAACAAGGTAGCTAAATATTTAAAGTAGATCTGCAAAGAGCTTCAAGCCCAAAATAACACCTCTTAAATTTGGATTGGGTTTTTCCTCCAAAGGTCATAGCATCTTCTTACATGATTTCTTCCAAACTGCCAGAAAAATATTTCTCCCAGAAACATAATATCAAGTTACACTAGATTTCACTAGCCACTGAGAGTAATGTACATTTTATAGTCTCATATTACCAAGTCCAACCCTGCACTCACTGACGAATATAAGACTGACAATCATACGGTTCATATAAGTAAGAAAATCAAACTCAAGATGCAGAACGTAGTTGATTGGTTACCTCTGATTTTGTGGCCTCACAGTGAGTTAATGTCAATTTCGATTAGAAATCATCCATGTCACATTGACCGATTTTACCACCAGCAGATGATTTCAGGTGAGAATGAAAACTGAATAATGATCATTTCATTCCTCTTTAAAATCTTTATTGAATAAAGACAATGAAGTAGGATGCTAGGGCTTTGGCTATATAATTTTAAAAGGTTGATTTTTATGAAGCTATTTTTGAGCCATCATAAAAGTTGGAGTGACAGCAAATCTTTTCCACTCAATTATGCAAAAGCAGTTGATCAAATAAAGCTGGTTTCATTAAACATGCCCACCATCCCCTTGGGATCACCTGATTTCTGCCAGAGAACTTTCCTTCTCTTTTGAAAGATGTAAAAAAAGAACAAGGATAAATGATGACTTTTAAATCAGCAAATTTGCTTCTGCTCTTCTGTCTTTAATTTGTTATTGAATTGAGGTAAAATATGCCCTTACTGTTCAAGAACACAGAGAACCAAAGGATCCCAGTGCAGTTTTGTAGTTGAAGTGGATAAGTTTTGCAACCTTACACAGGGGAAAGAAGATAGGAAACAAATAAATCTACACTGGTCACTCTCAGAGAAAGGGAGGCTCAATCAAATGCATTACTGCTTCCTTAGAGAGTAAAGCAGGCCTCAGTGCAGCACTGAAAGGCAAGTTTTAAGAGTGAAGGAAATGATGGGCTCAGAGCAATGCAACAGCGGGTAAGTAAATGTTGTCAGAGGGTCTTCTGTATTCTCACTAATGGCCATTTTGATTTGCCATTGGTACCTACTAGATCACTGTCCCTGAGGTATGAAGAGGTTTGTAATGTCCAAAGAGGTAAAAGAATTTTCCAACACCCAGCGTTTCCTGAGACAGTTCGGTTAGATATATGAATTTCAGGGGAGAAGCAGAATATACCAGAAAATCTGAGATAACAGCCTATGTATTCATCAGTTTTCAAATCCCTGTTTCACTTGTGCCTAGTAACTTAAATAATGTGTTTCCATTTTATTTCTGCTGTTTTGCATAAATATTTCTATTTTATTAAAATTCTTTCTTTCCTCATTTCTCTCTTCTTATATTGATGCTTCAAATTTTTCCAGTTCTTTTCCTTTTGTTTCTATCCTCTGTGGTATAAAAGGTATCACTCTGACATTTTACTTCCAGTTGGTACTAACTGTAGCATTTTATTTTATGCAGAAGCACAGGGCTGTCTAAGTAGAGTTCATGGCCAGAGGGAAGAAAATCAAGTCTATTACATAAGCTATATTTCTGTTTTCATCAAAATTAAGTATTCCTCCCCAGATATATTATTAACGTTCAGTCAGTATCTTCAGGAAGTGCAGGTAGTTTATAAAATTGCATTTTTACTCTGTATTTTACTTTCTAAAATATTGTCATTGCATATATTGATGGGCTATAATTAGGAACTATGGTAAATGGTTTAAGCTATAATACAATTGAAATAAAAATGTGAGTACCAAAATGAAAATCAAAACCCCTGTACTGGGTTTAGTAAAGATATGTTCAGGTGCTAACCCCAGAATTTATTCATGTTAGCTATTTTAGAAGTAGGGTCTCTTTACATGTAATTAAATTAAGGATCTTGAGATGAGAAAATATTCCTGGATCTCCTGGGTAGGGCTTAAATACAACGTCAAGAGTTCTTATGAGAAACACAAAAAGAGAAGACACAGGCACACAGAGGCAGAGACAGAAGGGATGTGGTCTCAAGCCAAGGAAGCCAAGGAATACCAACAGTCATGAGAAGTTGGAAGGGGCAAGGAAGGATTCTCCCCTGGAGCCCTTAGAGGGAGTGGGGCCCCACAAACACCTTGATTTTAGATGTACAGCCTCCTAAACTGTGAGAGAATAAAATTTGCTGTTTTAACCCACTCAATTTGTGGTAATTTTTTATGGCAGACATAGGACAATAATACAACTACCAAAAATCCTATGAATGAGTTTTTAAGAGAAATATATATATGCAGATACTTACATAAATTGAAATAAGCATTTTCATTTTATAGTTATTCATAGATTTTTCTTGAAGCACATTGGTGCCCACATTATTTCCTTTGATGCATATGCAAATTTTCTTCAGGTTCTATTTGTGATTATCTAGCCTTATGGCAATGAGTAAAATAAAGAAGCTGGTCTCTGTGGGGTGGGAAATTTTCTAAAGAAAATTGATATGCCTCTCTCTACTCAGACCATAACAGAGAAATTATATTAGGGATATTTTCAGTAATTTTGAGTTTATTACATGTTACCATTTTAGATGAGTCAGAAGTAAATAATGTTTTGATTTTGAGACAATATATAATTCTGAATCACTACTTATTTTTTAAAAAACTGATCCAAAGAGTAAAGTGAAGCATTTTAACTCTCTCCTTGAGGCTTAATATAATCCCGACATGCATTCCTCTCCTTATTGCTCACATGTTTTCTTTCTTTTATTTCATCCATTTATCATCTTCTATTACAAATAGGTTTCTGTTAACAGAGTTAATCATTACATATATTGTTAACTGTCGGCCATTCCTACTTGAATATAAGCTCCAAGCGGGTGTAGATCTTGGTATGTTCTGTTTGCTTATGCTTCACCTGGAACATCTCATGGTCAGTGCTCAACTTGTACTGAATAAACAAATAAATGGTTAACTCGATTCTTCGCTGCCACAGTCTAAGGAGAAATAAGCCCCAACTAATGCACTTGGAGAGATGGAGAAATGAGAATGATTGCTTCTGAACATCAAGAACACATGAGAGGGCAGAGAAGGAGAAATTAAAATTTGAGAAGACTTGTCACAGCTAGTGGGTAGTGGATGTTAACTTTTTGTTTTCATTTTTATTGAGGTATAGTTGGTGTACATTATTATGTAAGCTTCAAGTGAACAGTATAATAATTCACAATTTCTAAAGGCTATGTTTCACTATAATTATAACAAATATTGCCTATATTCCCTGTTGTGTGTATCTTTGTAGCTTATTTATCTTATACATAGTAATTTGTACCTCCTCATCCCCTACCCCTAACTTTCTGTTACCCCACTTCCCTCTCCATATTGGTAACTAGTAACAACTAGTTCACTCTCTCTATGTGAGTCTGTTTCTGTTTTGTTATATTCACTAGTTTGTTTTGTTTTTAGATCCCACAGACTGGTAATATCATATAGCATTTGTCTTCTTGGCATTATCTCTTTTAGCATAATATCCTCCAGGTCCATCCATGTTGCTGCAAATGGCAAAAATCTCATTCTTTTTTATGGCTCAGTTCTCTTCCATTGTTTGTGTGTGTATATAACATACATTATATTATATATATGACATATAATTATATAACACAGATAACATATAATTATACATAATATACATATTGCATATAATTAAGTCATATATATGATATGTATATTTGGTATATATGTTATATTTAAATGGGTATGACTATATGCATATTATATATTTTTGGCTATTCAGGGTCTCTTGTTGCCATTTCTTTCTTCAAGAGATATTCCCAACACAGGGATCAAACTCAGGTCTCTTGCATTTCAGGCAGACTCTTTACTATCTGAGCCACCAAGGAAGCCCCAGGGACTTTTGTGGTTGCATGCAAATTTTAAAGGTATTTGCTCTAGTTCTGTGAAAAATGCCCTTGGTATTTTAAAAGGGATTGCACTGAACCTGTATACTGTTCTGGGTAGAATAGTCATTTTAACAACACTGATTATTTCAGTCCATGAACATGGTATATCTTCTCATCTGTTTGTAACATCTTCAATTTCTTTCATCAATATATTATAGTTTTGGGGTACATGTCTTTTACTTCCTTAGGTAGATTTATTCCTAGGCATTTTATTCTTTTTCATGTGATTAAAATCAAATGAGATTTTCTTAATTTTTCTTTCCAATGGTATATTGTTGGTGTATAGAAAAATAATAGGTTTCTGTGTATCAACTTTCTACCCTGAACCTTTTCTGAATTCATTGATGAGATCTAGCAGGCTTCTACCGACTTCTTCAGGATTTTCTACATTTAGTATCATGTCACCTTCAAACCAGTGACAGTTTCACTTCTTTCTTTCCAATTTGGAGTATCCTTTTTTTTTTTTCATGTTTAATTACTGTAGTTAGGATTTCCAATACTATGTAGGAAAAAAAAGCAGTGAAAAAGGACATTCTGTCTTGCTCCTAATATTAAAGGAAATGCTTTAAGCTTTTCACAGTTGAGTATACTGTGGGCTTGTCATGTATGTGAAAGTGTTAGTCGCTCAGTCATGTCTGACTCTTTGCGACCCCATGGACTATGAACCATCAGGCTCCTCTGTCCATGGAATTCTCCAGGTAAGAATACTGAAAGGGGTAGCCATTCCCATCTCCAGGGGATCCTACCTACCCAGGGACTGAACCCAGGCTTCCCACAAGGGCTTTCCTTGTGGCTTAGATAGAAAAGAACCTGCTTGCAATGCAGTAGACCTGGGTTTGATCCCTGGGTTGGAAAAATCCCCTGGAGAAGGGAAAAGTTTACCCATTCCAGAATTCTGACCTGGAGAAATCCATGGACTGTATAGTCGATGGGGTCTCAAAGAGTCAGCCACAACTGAGTGACTCTTCCTTTTACTTCACTTTTATCATATATAATTTTTATTATGTTGAGTTATGTTCCCTCTAGACAACTTTCTGAATGATTTTATTATTAATAGATGTTGAACTTTGTCTTCTGATTAGAGCATATAATCCATTTACATTTACTGTAAGTACTGATTTATATGATCTTATTGCCATTTTGTTGTTTGGGGGTTGTTTTGTTGGTCTTTTTACGTCCTTTCTTCTTTCATTCTCTTCTGTTTTGATTTAATGACTGTCTTTAATGTTATGTTTGAATTTCTTTTATTTTGTGTATGTGAATCTGTTATAGTTTTTTTGTTTGTGGTTACCTTGAGGTTTTTTTATAGCAAAATATATATATTCTGTTTTTATAACAAACAAAAAAATGACTGTTTTATCTCTTATTTCAAATGCTTTTTAACAACTCTGCATTGGTACTCTCTCCCCCTAGTGACAGTGTTTTTGATATAATATTTCACATCTTATTGTTTTATATATCCATTAACTTCTGACTGTGGAAGTAGATGATTTTACTACTTTGTCTTTTAACCTTCCTACTGTATTTTCACGTGGGTGATTTACTATATTTATGGTACGTTCCTAGTTGTAGCTTTTTCTTTTTCATTTTCAGAAGCTGCTTTAGCATTTCTTGTAGAGCTGATCTGGTGACACTGAACTCTTCTAGTTTCTGCATATCTGTAAAGCTTTTGTTCTATCCATCAAATCTTAGCAAGAGCCTTGCTAGGTAAAGTATTCTTGGTTGTAGGGTTTTCCCTTTCATCACTTTAAATATACAATATCACTCCTTTCTGCCCTGCAGAAATTCTACTGAAAACTCAGTTGTGTTATGGGCATTCCCTTGTATGTTATTGTTACTTTTCCCTTGCTGCTTTTAATATTCTTTCTTTATTTTTAATTCTTGCCATTTTAATTACAATTTGTTCTGGTGTAGTCCACCTTTGGTTAATTCTATTTTTGATTCTCTGTGCTTCCTGTACTTGGATGTCTGTTTCCTTTCCAGGTTAGAGAATTTTTCATCTATCATTCCTTCAAATCTATTCTCAGTCCCTTTCTGTCTCTCTTATCCTTCTGGGATCTCTATTAGTGTGCTTGATGTTTCTCAGAGGTCTCAAACTGTCCTCAATTCTCCGCACTTTTTATTCTTCTTTTCTGTTCACCAATAGTGATTTCCACTATTATGTCTTCCTGCTCACTGATCTGTTTCTTCGCATTATTTAGTCTACTGTTATCTTCCTTTGTTTTTCATTTCACTTACTATATTCTTCATCTGTTTGGTTGTTCTTTTATTCTCTAACCCATTGCTAAAAACTATTAACTTCTCACTCTGTGCACTCATTATCTCCTAAGTTCACTGATCCTCTTTATGATCACTACCCTGAACAATTTCTTGGGTAGATTTTCTGTCTTCACTTCACTTAATTCTTCTTCTATAGTTCTATCTTGTTCCTTCATCTGGAACCTGTTCCTATGTAGTCTCTGTTTGCCTAGGTGGCTGAGTTTATTCTTATTGGTTGGTTACATTTCTTAACCTTAAAGAAGCGGTCTTTTGTAGGAGATGTTCTATGTTTACCAGTAGCACATTGCCCGCTGATCACCAAAGATATATGCTCTAGGGTTACCTCCATGAGGGCTATGTGAGTCCTTTACTATGGTGGGTTGTGTGAGTGGGTTGGTAGGCTTGGTTGACCCCCATCCAGTTGTTGCCATGCCCTACTATGTGCGGTAGCTGCTGGCCACCAGCTGGTAGGACCAACTGATAAGGTCAGTTCAGTTCAGTTGCTCAGTCATGTCTGTCTCTTTGCTACCCTATGGACTGCAGTATGCCAGGCTTCCCTGTCCATCACCAACTCCGGAGCTTGCTCAAACTCATCTCCACCAAGTAGGTGATGCCATCCAGCCATCTCATCCTCTGTTGTCCCCTTCTCCTCTTGTCTGCAATCTTTCCCAGCATCAGGGTCTTATCTAAGGAGTCAGTTCTTTGCATCAGGTGGCCAAAGTACTGGAGCTTCAGCTTCAGGATCAGTCCTTAAAATCAATATTCAGGGTTGATTTCCTTTAGGATTGACTGGCTTGATCTCCTTGCTGTCCAAAGGACTCTCAAGAGTCTTTTCCAACACCACAGTTCAAAAGCATCAATTCTTCAAGACTCAGCCTTCTTTATGGTCTAACTCTCACATCCATACGTGACTACTGGAAAAACCATAGCTTTGGCTAGATGGATCTTTGTTGGCAAAGTAATGCCTCTACTTTTTAAATATGACGTCTCTCTCTCTATACACACACCCACACCCACACACACACATATATCAACACACACACACACATATGCATGTGTGTGGGTATAACTGTCACTTTCCTATACATCAGAATAAATCTACTATACCCGAATAGTTTTTTTTAAAAAATCAAGCCCTTCTTGAGAGAAATAGGAAGTCAATGATACCATATTGAAAAATGAGTTTTTAGAAAACATTAAAATTAAGCTACTTACATGGGTGGAATACATAATGAAAACTAGATACCCATATAAATATGATTATGTATATTCAGGACCATGGGATGGCTATTCCAGAGAAAGTTCATAAATGAAGGTATATACATGACAGAGTGTTCCATTTTAAAGTAAGATGCTGTAGAGGACTAAACATAAACTTTGCAACTGAATATACCTGAATTTGTATACTGGATCTACTAAAAAGTTATTCATGAAACACTGGATAACTTACAATTTTTTTGTTTGAAATACTGCCATTAACCACTAGAGAAAATACCTAAGTCTGAGATTATGGAATGATTTGAATTAAGTAATAAAATACAAAACCAGGTATATAAGAGGTAATTTTAAAATATATTTAGGTCAAATTTAGTCTCGGTTTTTTTCTTAAAATGCTAATATTATCTCTGGTTTTGATTTCCTGAGTGCATGAAATTATCTATGTAATTTGTACTAATGGCTAGCACATAGTATATAAAAGATGCATTTGTCTTACTTTTCCTTCAATCAACTAGTTAATTAAAACTGATTACTAACAAAAAGATTACAAAAAGAAGCCAAAGACACAATACTAGTAAGGCCTTACACTAAAATTTGAAAAATGAAGATAAACAATCATGAATATTAAAGAATTCATAACGGCAGGAGTAGAAAAACAATGTATGAGAAGTTGAAAAAACATAGAGCTTATGAATAAGGAGCAGTCAGCAACAATAAAACCAACAAAGAAACACAATTTTGAGTGCTAAGAAAAGGGTATTGATTTTGCAATTTGAAAGTAACTGGTTTTCTTTGAAAAAGAGTTGCAACAGAATAGTAAGAAAGGAAATCATACTGTATGGAATTGACTAAAAAATGAGAAGTAAGGACATGGTGATAAAAAGAAAAAAAAGAATATGTGTTTCCTTATGGGCTAGAGAAATCAAGGCGAAATGGATTTTTTCCCCATTAGTAAGAAACAAATGTTTTAAATGCCTATGGAATGTTGTTAGTAAAAGTGACTGATTTAAGAGTAGGGAAGTAAGATGATAAGGAAGGTAGAGATCAAGAGAACAGATGAAGGCAGCTGTGTTAGGGAAGACGGCAGATGCTTTTACTTAATACAGACAGAAAGGAAGAAATAAGAAATGGAACAATGACAACGGTGGAGTTTTGAAAACTCAAGGATGTGGTTATAGGAAGATAATTTTACAGAGAAGGGATAGCTGGCAGAAGTACACTCTGGATGACTAATTTTTCTTTTTTTTCTGTGAAATAAGAGGTAAGTTAATCTCTAAAAAGGAAAAAAAAGCAGTATTTTCTGACATGGAAACTAGCAAACAACATTCAATTGATCTTGGCAGTTCAGCAAATAGGAGAGTGGTTGCATACCTGGCTTTCAGAAATAATTGCTCAGCTGAAATGTGTATCTGAATATTGAGGAGAACAGATATGGTTTAAAGAGTCAAAATGAGAAAGCAAAAAACAAAAAAGAATTAGGAATGAATTGAAGATGTAGACGCACATTTGAAGAGTTCCAGTGACAGCTCAAGTGAAATTAGCGAACATAAATTTGGTGTGAACCAAGTCTTAGAAAATATAAGTCCTATTTTTTTTCCTAAGGGAAATTTTGTAATGAAATCCATTAAGAATACACTACCCAATTGAAAATTGAAAGGGAGATTAGAGAAGACAAATGTAATTACCCAAACTGTAATTTGGTCAAGACACCAAGGTTAATAACACGCCGCCTTTTTCAAAAGTTGCCATGAATTTTTTTAACACCTTATAATGGCCAGTGTCACAACTTTTATTGCTTATATGAGAAATGAACTCTTTGATATGCATTTTTAAAATGTTAAGCATGTATATTAAGGGTATGTATTCACCATTACACATGCACATGCATTTATACCTATACAACTGTTAGAGAATGAATTTTTAAATTAGGTTAAGCACTTAAATAAAAAATAGCTGCCACTTTCCCTCTCAAATCTGACAAGAAGTTGTGACTAAAATTAGGATCTATCAACAATAAAGGTGGAAATAATGTCTGGGTTACAATGTTGTTCAGGAATTAGGAATATGATCAGAGGGAACTAAGATGGCGGAGGAACAGGACGGGGAGAACACTCTCTCCCCAATAAATATACCAAAAGAACTTTTAAAAGCCGAGCAAACTCCAAAAAACAGGAACTGAATGCTGGCAGAGGACATCGGGCATCTGGAGGGGCGACCCATTGCCGACGTGAGGAGGTAGGACAAAAGAAAGAAAAAAAAAAAGTAAAGGGAGAGACAAAGAGCTGGGGACGGGTTCCGTCCCGGAAGGGGAGTCTGGAATAAAGAGGAAAAAAAAAAAAGAGGAAAAAGGTTTCCGAATACCAGGGAGCATTCTCTATGGCAGATCTGCGGTGAATCTTGGAGAGCAATATAGCTGGGAGTAAAAGCAGATTAATAGCTAAGCCCTGCAAGGTACGTCTCTGGCTACAAGGCACAGCCGAGCGGCAGCACGGGCGCCCCACCCCCCACTAGCCAAAACGGACTGCTCCTGCTCAGGGAGGGGCTGGCCGCGGGCTCAGGGAATGGAGCAGCCCGAGGGACCTAACCTCCCAGGAAAAGCACCCCCCCCCAGGCCCGGGCACAGAACAAAGGGCGGTGCGGAGTCAACAGAAAGGCAGCCGGCTGGGTGGAGCTGGGCAGCTGTGGGCTGCGGACCGGCCCAGCCCCCGCCCGAGAGCAGTGGGCATAACCCAGCCCCGGGGAGGCTAACCAAGACTTCTGGGGATTCTGGACGGATCGGTGCTGTACACACCTTAGAAGGCGTGCTCAGCTGCA
>ML661338.1:26058008-26103122 GCA_007570785.1 Antilocapra americana | reverse complement strand
CCGGAGGGGAAGCATATGTAAACCCATGGTGATATCATGACAATGTATGGCAAAAACAATAAAAAAAAATAAAATAAAAAAAAAAGGAATATGATCTTTAGAGAGACCTTGGTGTAAGTTACATATCCTCTATAAACACATCTGCATGCATGAATGCTAAGTTGCTCAGTATGTCCAACTCTTTTTGACCCCATGGACTGTAGCTCACCAGGCCCCTCTGTCCCTGATATTCTCAAGGCAGGAATACTAGAGTGGGTTGCCATGCCTTCCTCCAGGGGATTGTCCCGACTCAGGGTTTGAACATGTGTCTCTTTTATCTCCTGCGTTGGCAGGCAGGATCTGAACCATTAGTGCCACCTGGGAAGCCCTATAAACTTATCTACTAATAGAAAAACAGAGTTATGTATCCATATTATATTATAGGGATTTTGAATAACAAGATAACGCATATAGAAGACTTAACATAGATGCTAAATTCTCAATAAATGTAAATTATTATGCTACCTGTTAATAGTTTCAATGTAATGCTTCTTTGATACCAAGTGTTGATATATGAACCAGCAATTATGGAAAGCAAGATTCATAAAGGTTCATTCTTTTGTAGTATCTGATTATGGAACAATTATTTGTCTTATATTATTTATTACACTAAATTTTGTTATACGTGTATCTTTCTTGGTGTAAATTTTTAACTATATTGCATTTGTGATCCATTTTATAAAGAGACTTTTATCATTTATTTAATTTTGATGACAATGTTCAAATGGTATTCATCATTAAATCTACATAAAAGTACAGTGAATCTTCTTTATCTCTTAAGAAAGCATTTCTTCTCTTTAAGTATTCTTGTACTTGGCTAATATGTATTTCTAGAAATATGAGAATGCTTTAAAAAATTAAAATTATATTTATGAAATATGTGTGTATAATATATATATACATACATGTACACATATATATACATGTGGCTTCCCAGGTGGTGCAAGTTTTAAAGAACCTGCCTACCAAAGCAAGAGACATATAAGAGATCCAGGTTCAGTCTCTGGGTTGGGAAGATCCCTAGGAGGAGGGCATGGCAACCCACTCCAGTATTCTTGCCTGCAGAATCCCATGGACAGAGGAAACTGAGAGTCCACAAAGAGTCAGACACAAATGAAGCAACTTGCCATGTGTGTGCACATATACACACACACACACATATATACATATATATGTATATATATCATATTACTTGAATAAATTTCATTAATATGTTTATTATACTTAACAACTATGTCTTACATTAATATGATAATAATTCAATTCTATACTCATTCATGGAAACTGGCTTTAATATTAAATAAAATACACTATAGAAAACTAACTTTTTAGCATTATTTTTTAAAATTTACTGAATTAAATATGTATAAACATACTAAAAATAAACATTGCCACTACCCTTTCCTCCTAAAGTGCCTTTAGAAGCCAAGTGATAGAAAGTGTTCAAGGCTAAACAAGGAGCATAATCTATGTCTTTTTCAGGTTAAAGCTTATATCCAAATATTTTACTGAAAAAACTTAGCTTAAAAAGGCATTTCATCATTCTCAATACATCTGGGGGACAGAATTATCTTAGGGATTATTGAATCTCTGTGTGTGTTTTGTTTGTTTGTTTGTTTGTTTAAATCTGTTTAGCTTCTCCTTCTCCTCCTTTTCTGCACTATTTAACTTTGCATGTTGATCTTATTCTCTCCTCTTGAAGAACTGAAGAAAATTACCAAAAACAGGTTCAAACTTATACCAACTCAGTTGAATTAAAAAAAAAAAAAAACTATAGTTCTCAGTTCCTTTTTATAAAACCCCTGGTATGTATTTGTATTTGGCTTAGTGTACAAATGCTGAGCTAATTACTATAACCAGGGTAATGGAACTTTTATTGCTCAGGTGTAAGTCACATGTCCAACATTGACAGAGCCAGAAAACCATGATTAGTAACCACACAGACAAGAACCCCACTGACAGAGGAGACAGCCTCCAGAGCAGGAGTGCTATGGTAAGAAGAATGCAAGGAGTAATACTATGCAAATAAAACTAGTATCTAGGTCAACTTTATGATAAGATTCCATTAAGCCAATAAAGAAAAAGTGGAATTACAAAAAATATTGCAACCAATAAGTATGTTCGGCACAATGTTGTCAGGTACTGGAGTGCAGGTCCTTTGTCAACTTTGTGCAGGACTTTTTTTCGAACCACTGCCAGTCTCTATAACTTAGGCTCCTCAATTTCTACAAATAGAAGGCTGAACTTACCTATATGGTGTGTAATAGATTCAAAACATTTTAGCTTTTACTAAATTAACAGATTTGAGCAATTGTATCAACTTGGGCAAAGAAGCAGTTGCCACAGTGGTAGTGAGGACATGGCAATATTCTCTGCTTCCTAAGAGTTGTAATCAATACATATGATAATTTCAGCGCCCACCATGGAAAGACCACTTAATAAGTGTCAGAGTTTCTATTATTACTGTCATTATTATTTTTATACCCCTCAGAAAATATGTTGCACATTTCTTATTGGGTATATAAAGAGTTGACTGACAGCTTTTTTGAATATAGAAAATTTAAAAAACCATCCTTCTATCAATTCCTGAGTTCCACTGGTGATAAGTCAAAGCAAAGTGCTTTTTAATATAATGTGCAGCAGCTTTGGGAATTTATTTATTAAAAAACAAACTAAGGTTCAATACCATCTAGAGTATTTGGAATAAAATGTTTTCTAGTCACAATAATTATGAGGTCATAGAAAGCAAGTGTGATGCTACTTATTTCTCTCTGTCCCTCTGTATTAATAGATCAGGATACAGGAAAAGTGGAATGGTAATTGATAGACACTTCTCCTAGAATAATGCCATTAGACATTCTCATCAGAAAATGACACTTAATTGACACAAAAAGTTAAACACTCTTTTATGTTAAGTGGCCATCACTAACATTTTTAAGAGCTAATTAAAGAAAAGCACATTTCTTTTTTAAAAGCCCTTGTTAAACACACTAAATTCAAAATGATCTTTAGGTAATTGTAGAAAAAGGAATGGAGAATTGCACTGCAATTTGTGTTCTATCGCCTGATGAAAGGTTCTGACTATTTTATTGATGATCAGCATGGGATATGAATGTCATTGAGTTTAAAAGAAACCAAGGAGTTTTTAAAAAAGAGTGAATAAATAAATAAACACCAGATCACAAATGCTTGTTATTTCAATTCTCAGTAAATAGAACTGATAGCATCATTCAAATTTTCAACTGCTATTTATTTTCAATATACATATTTACGTGTTAAGATTTAAATTCAATTATATATTAAAAGATACAGCATATAAACATTAGGCTGAAATCAATATTTATCCAAAACCAAGACTAAAGGCAAATATCTCTGTTGTAGAATAAACTGTATGAACTCTGTGATGTAAGAGTAAATCTAAAATGAAAACCAAAGAAAACAAGGGAGTGAGGACAATTCAAAGTCTAAACATATCAAGTGTTACTGAAGTGAGCACAGGAAAACAGGAACACTTTTTTTTTTTCTTCCTTGTGAAATTGTAAATTGTTAAAATCCACCTTGGAGAACAGTATGGTAGTATCTGGTGAATGCCTTATCACCTGGGAATCCCATGCCTATGTATGAACCCTGGAGAAATAAATAGTTGCATGAGTGTACTAGATAGTGTATATAAGGATGTTCACCATAGCAATCTCTGAAGCAAGAAATGAGAAAAAATAAACTATAATTCATTCATATGATAGATTAAAGCCCTAGAACACATTGGCAAATCTCAGAAATATACTGAGTGAAAAGAGTAGAATGTTAAATGTATATTTGCAAGTATTTTATGAAATACATCCAAGACATGTAGTACATGAAGACACATGTAGTCAAGGATTAATTTAAAATGTAATAGTTCCCTTCAGAGGGCGAGAGAGGCTAATGGGACTGCAGAAAGAAGCGAAATTCATCCATGTTGCTGCAAATGCCATTATTGTAGCAACATGGATGGACCTATCATCATACTGAGTGAAGTAAGTCAGACAGAGAAGGACAAATACATGATATTGCTTATATGTGGAATCTAAAAAATGATGCAAATGGATTTATTTACAAAATAGAAACAGATTCATAGACTTAGAGAATGAACTTATGGTTACTAGGGGCGAAGGGAAGAAGGGATAGTTAAAGAGTTTGGGACTAACCTGTAAATACTGCTATATTAAAAAGGGGTAACCAGTAAGGACCTGTTGTAGCACAGGGAACTCTGCTCAAAGTTACATGGCAGACAGGATGGGAGGAGAGTCTGGAGAAGAATGGTTACATGTATATATGGCAGATTCCCTTTGCTGTCCACCTGAAATTATCACAACATTATTAAATGTCTATATTCCAATACAAAATAAAGATTTTAAAAAACTAAAAAAAAAGAAGTGAAATTCAACTTTACTCTTAGTAATAATTGCATAAAAATTTTGAAACAAAAAATGGCAGAATGAAAAGTAAACAAGTGTATATGACCTTATTTTAGCTATTTTCTACATTTTAAATGTTCACATAAAACTCAAGGTGCAGGCATGCATGCCAAGTCACTTAAGTTGTGTCCGACTGTTTATTATCCTATGGACTGTAGCTCACAAGGTTCTTCTGTCCATGGGATTATCCAGGCAAGAATACTAGAGTGGGTTGCCATGCCCTCCTCAAAACTCAAGGTACTTCACAGTAAGTTCACCTTTCTAGTATTGTATAAAAAATGCAATACAACTCTTCCAAGTCTCAACTAATCACTAATTCCACTATTTGAAAAATATTAAGTCTCCAAATTAAGTGAAGAGTAACGAATATCCATTAAAAAAAATAATGCTGCTGTTTCTTTCTATTGGATTTAGGGGGGAAAAGTCTTAATTTAAAAATAAAGCTCAACTTCTTAGTTGGTAAAGAATCTGCCTGAAATGCAGGAGACCCTGGTTTGATTCCTGGGTCAGGAAGATCCACTGGAGAAGGGATAGGCTACCCACTCCAGTATTCTTGGGCTTCCCTTGTGATTCAGCTGGCAAAGAATCCACCTGCAGTGAGGGAGAACTGGCTTCAATTTCTGGGTTGGGAAGATCCTCTGGAAAAGAGAAAGGTTACCCACTCCAGTATTCTGACCTGGAGATTTCCAGGGACTGTATAGTCCATGGAGTCACAAAGAGTCAGACACGACTGAGCAATTTTCACTTCACTCACTCTTACGATATGTAAGACTCAAATGCAACCAGTACTAGGCCTCTGTTTGTGTGATTAAGACAAATACAGGAACTGAAGATGCAGAGATAGCAAAGGAATGACTTTAAACTTTTTGAATATTGAAACCACTAGTCTTTAAAATTAAAAACACAGATAACAATGACTATGTTGTGTCTTTCATTTTGCTGAAGAGCAATGAGCATGTTGGTGGGTTTTTAACATTTTTAATGCCACTGATGTTGAAATGCTACACATATTTTTTTTTTCTTTGTCACTAAGCGATACATATTTTGTCAATGATTCTCTAACACTATGCATTACATAGCTAGCAAGCTGGACAAACACAATGGTGAGAGAAGCTTGGGATTCCTACATATTCCTGGAGAGAATCTGTCTTTTATTATGCTTTATTTATGTATATTCAACAAAGAACCCATATGGGTTTATAAGAAATTCTGACTTTCTTCTTAAATGTATTACATTATGAAAATCTTCTTGCTCTGTCACTACTTTGAAAATTAGCATCCAGAAAGTATCAAGAAATGTGATCTTGAACATCCTGTTACCTATTAACTATTGAATACATAAACTACAATATATACTACACATGGCTATACTTGAAAATGAAAGTGAAAGTGTTATTCACTCAGTCGTGTCCAACCCTTTGCGACTCCATGGACTGTAGCCCTCCAGGCTCCTCTGTTCATACAATTCTCCAGACAAGAATACTGGAGTGGATCGCCATTCCCTTCTCCAGGGGATCTTCCCAACCCAGGGATTGAACCCGGGCCTCCAACATTGCAGGCAGATTCTTTACCATCTGAGCCACCAGGGAAGGCTATAAACCACAATATACACCACACATGGCTATCCTTAACAGTAAGATTTTTCTATTCCAAAATAGTACCCATATCCAATAATGTCCCTCAAAAACTTCATATATGTGTAAATGCTACTTAGTCAAACATTATTGTTAATCTTTCCACTTCCACTATAATAGTAGCTTCATCTCAACTTTTAGTCTTAATATCTAGATGTTGTATTCTGAGAGAATAAAGGGGGGGGCAGTAGATTATCAGATTATAAACTCACATCATATTTCTATGGTTATAAAAATAGGACATGTTAAGCCATATTAGGATGAATTAATTACTGCCTAATCAATGATTAGCAAGCTTGCTCAAAAATGTTATGGATTCTTTATCAGACAGCAATCCTTCTCCACCCTTCTGGGATTCCCTGGTGACTCAAGACAGTAAAGAGTCTGTCTGCAGTGTGGGAGACCAAGGTTTCATCCCTGGGTCAGGAAGATTCCCTGAAGAAGGAAATGGCAACCCACTCCAGTATTCTTGTCTGGAAAATCCCATGGTCAGAGAAACCTGGTGGGGTCGCAGAGCATCGGGCATAACTGAGTGACTAACACACAAACTGCCTTAGGAGAAGCCATGAGACTAACTCAGAACATTACTGTTAGGTTTCCTCAGCTCTCCACTGTTCTACAACTTTCGTACAAACAGTTGCTCATAGAGTTGGGTCTTTTAAGAGTGACTGGGCAGTGTGCAGAAGGGTGATCCACTGTGGAAACAGAACAGGGCGTGCATTTGGTGACACACACTCTGGAGATTGGTTTGGTGGGATAGGTTTATTAGCTCCAAAGAAGTCCAAGGGAAATTTAAGCCTCCATCAAAAATCCCTGGAGATATTGGGAGGTAAGGTGGACCTTTACCTTAGGAGAAATAGGCATTGAAGACAATTTTATACAAAGCTTAAATGTTCTATTTACTCAAGCAAGTCAAGGAATTAGGGGACATCGAGTGGCTCATGTCTCACTTATATTTATTATATTAAAATATCTGGGTCTTTAAATTAAAAGTATTTTACATGCTTACACATGGGAAATTTTGTCCCAATCTTCACTGTGTTACAATGAACCAGCAACTCTAGAAGGACATAACCAGTTTAAAAGAACAGATGCTTTCTACTTATGCTCCCACACTCTTAGGCTAATAAAAATTCTCAGTAAAACCATATGTAGGCAAAAGAGATTTTTTTTTCCTGTTGTGTTGAAATCTTCCAAGGAAAGGCCCATTGAAAACAATAGTTTTCTCCCTCTAAGTGCTAAAATACTTAAAACTAAAGAGTTACTTATTTGGGTTTATCATAGTCCTCTGTAGCAAATCTATGTTAAACTGGGAATACCTTTGGATAGTAAAAGAAAAGGCACAAGAATGAAACAGGCAATCAGTCATATACCTACGTAATAAACAACTAGGCTATCAGAGGAGTCATGGGTTGACCACAATAAGGATTTAACACGATGACAGAATCCAGATATGGATGATGCATTCTAATTGTTCTTTTTTAACATTTATTTTTAATTGGAGGATAATTGCTTTACAATGTTATATTGGTTTCTACTGTACAACATGAATCAGCTTTAAGTATGCATGTATCCCCTCCCTCTGGAGCTTCCCTCCCTCCCACCCCCAACCCAGCCTCTCAGTCATCAAAAAGCACCAAGTTGAGCTCGCTGTGCTAAACGGCTGCTTCTTGCTAGCTATCTATTGTACACGTGGTAGCGTATTTATGTCAATGCTACTCTCTCAATTTGTCCATTGGGTCATAAAAGAGTCAGATACAACTGGGTGACTAAACAACAACACTCTTTCCTAAAATTTACTTGGTAAAAAAAAAAAAAATTGCCCAGTTTAAAAAAAAAAAAAACTTGTATTAAGACTAAAGAATGGGAAAGGAGCTGGCATGCTGCTGGAGAAGTTGAAGTCTATACCTAATTGCTTCTTGATACTTGAGATGGGGATGATGAGAATGGATAGAAGGGGAGGATTAGAAAAACAGGACATTGTGGAAGTTAAGGACTCACAGGGCACTCATCTGGGTACCTTGATGGCTCATAGCACCATGATGTAAATCAGGAAGCATGCTGAAAGACCAGGTTCTGTCTCTCAAACCGGAGAAAGGAATATGGGAGTGGGAGTTGCAGGCAGCTCGTGGATATGAAAAATTTATTTTAGGAAATTCTGAGTTCCAGGTAACAGAGAGACCTCCAATTGAAAATGTCCTCTAGGCAGTTTGCTATACAGGCTTGGTGAACAGAAGGAAGATATGTCAGCCAGGAACTGCTTGGTGTTATGTAGATACAGCCAAGGGTCTTGTTCTCATGAATCTATAGCCTGGCTGTAGGTATATGTTGTGGTGTCATTAACTGAAGCTAGAAAGGGAATGAGTTTCCTAGGAAGAAGTCATGGATTCACAAGAGAATCAAGTTTAGGAAAAACCCTAGGGAAGCCAAACATATTTATGAACAATGAGCAAAATAACGGGGGGGGGGGGGTTATTTTGTTTTGTTTTTACAAAAAAATAGCACTCTAATAAGGACTCATTACAGGAAGATGCATTAGATAATGGCTGAAAGTTTAAATTTACTTTATCTACATTGCCATTGCTAGTGACCTTGATGTGAGTTGAGCAGGGATCAGTGAAGAACCAGATTATAGTGGGTTGGGAGAGAGTTAGAGGTAAGAAGGTGAGGACAATACTTTTCTACTTGTGAGGGGGATGATAGAAAGAACAAGCAACTAGGGCAGTAAAATAACTGTAGGAAGATAAAGAGTCAATGAGGGAATTTTTCAAAGATAGAGAATGTTTAAATGTTACTGGGAAGGAGTCCACTGAGAGAAAATCTATAAAAATTGCCATTTCTCCACTGTCTGAAATAAGACAGAAAGCACATTATCTGCTAAAACAAGATGCTGAGGGTCATACCTCCTTAGTTGAGGAATATGCTCTGATAAAGGAGATTGTCCTCATGATCCCCATTCAATGCATAGCCTCTTAGATACCAAATATAATTTAATGAAGGCCATTAAAGGCTAATAAAGTTCAGCCACTGTCAAATGCAAACGGAACATGTGAAAGGTCTTAACAATTACTTAAATCACCCAGTATAACTTTTATTATTAGCACTGTCATTTTCTGTCCTCTAAACTTCAGGCCTTTCTTGTTTATACTTTATCATAATACCTTATCCTCTAAAAATTATTTTCTCTGGTTATATTAATTACTTGAATTTCAAATGAAGTCCAAAGAACCTCATCTTGGCACTTAATGGCACTAAAGTTAAAAGGAAAAAAGGAGAAGATAAACTGTTTTGGCACTCTGTCTTTCTTTAAAGTCTGGCTTTGGGCCTTATTTTAAAACATGTTACCAAAGGTCTCATCGTATTTCTTCCTGTATTCAATAAATGGTTAAGTGGTCATGCATTCATTATGCCATAAGCTGCACACAGATGCAAATGGATGCCATCTATAATATTTTACAGTGTTTTGAAGTTCCAAGCCCATCTAGAATTATAAAGACCTGGAAAATGTTAACCCACCTCAAAGACTTTTTGTATTGCATTCTTTAATAGATTGGTGCAATTTCTTTGCATGCTATAAAAGTCAAGAAAGTATTTCCATGGTATTAAATGGTAACACATGGAGACCATTTCGTTTTTAAGAAGAATGTTCTCTACTTTGTGATTTGTGTTTTTTAATGCCCTTTTCCTTCCTCTTGTTCTTTCAGGGACAGTTTGATTCAGAGTAATGGAGCGGTGGAAATTAAATGAGTGCACATGGAGTCCAATGAACTCAGTATACTGCTTATCTTGTAACTATACTTAATCTAAATAACCTTTTTTATGCTCTGCTGGAATGGCATTTTCAAAAGGCTATATAGTAGTAAATGAGAGTATATGTCAGTAAGGATTTGCTAGACAAATCAGATCCCACAGAGAAGTATATCTATCCATTACTATTTAATATACACTTCAGTTTGAAGGACAATTTTCATGTGTGTGATCAGACCATTAACATTTACTGTCATTTGGGCTATGTTTTCTAACTTTTCTCCTTTTCCTTTTTATTTTCATTTATTTTTTATTTATTTTTTCTAGGCTCTCAGATCAAAATTGTCTCCAAAGGAAAGAAAAACTTGATTTATATATATACAAATCACTGACTCAGTTTTTCTTACCAAATGCATATTTTCAGGAGTTAAAGATTACTGAGGTATAATGTCAACATAAATGGTAGTATGCTGTAAAGAATTTAATTCACATACATAAAACACATGGTAGGCATGTCCTTTGATAACAACTTTTACTTTTCAGTGATATAACTTTTCTTTATTATTGTGTTTGAAGGGATGATTTACTTTAGAAAACAGCTTTTCTGTCTCAGCTACTGGCCCTCCTTTTGGTTTGTTGTGGGAAACTTGTTAAGGTTGTGCTTAAGTGGTTATGTGGAAGTTATCTAATAACACTTAGATAAACACAGTTTCTTCCAATATCCTAAATCAAATCTTATGGTACATTTGAGTATTTAGGCTTTTACCTTAGTTCTGGTTAAGAGGCCTAGTATTTCTATCCTACCCTAGAACAGCCGGCACTGCTCTGTTCCTGCCAGACCCCTTCCCATTTTGTCTCTAAGGATAACTTCCTCCTGCCTATCTCTCTGTCCTCTTGCTGCAGTTACCCAGTGTTTGCTTCCACTGACATCAACTAGGCATGTACCTCTTGATAACAGGCACTGGTTACCCTAATAAACCACTCACCATCTACATTTAGGTTAAGTTCTGTCAGTTCCTCACTGATGCATGGATACAATGCAACTAAAAATCCCACACCATCCCAATCTCTTCTATTTGATGAAAGTAATCCAACCATTACATGAGAAGTTTAAAGATAAAATTCTTAAAGTTAGTTTTTGGATCTAAATGTTACCATAACTGACATGTGCAGAATATTTTCATAATTTCAACAGCTATAGAAATCTACTCTTCCATACCCTGCAAGAATCTCAGAAGTAGTCACTGTCTTCATCCTGATAAAACACAGGTCTAGTAGAAAGATGTGGGGGAAACAAGTGCTTGCTTAAATGGTATGCCCTTTGTGCCTCTTTCTTCTCATCTTAGCCCCAGACCAAGATCCCACTTTACCGGTGACCTTAAATTGTCTCATTATATTCCAATAACACAGAGTGACATAACATTCTGATGCACTTTTTTTTTCTTTCTGTTTCTTTCACATTCTTCCTATTCAGCCCATGACCACCTTAGCTTACACCTTGAAAAGTTCACATTCGTGAGTAGTTTCTATAGCTGGTTATTCCAAACATAAATTCTATTAATATCATACAACTCTTCTTCAATCTCTTGTCAAATAAATTTCAGAAAAAAATCATTTTCATCAAGTCATTTCTTTAATCTAAAGATCTCCAATAACTATAATTTCTAGTTTTAGTAAGTATAATATCCTCTGATTAAATTAAATCTCTTTATGATTTGATTCTCAGAATGTGGTACCCACACTGGGGACATCAGCAACACCTGGAGACTTTTTAGAAATGAAAATTATTGAGGCTCAGTCTAGACTTACTGAGTTTAGACATTGAAAGGGTAGAACAAGCAACTGTGTTTTAACAAGTACTCTAGGTTATTCTAATGTTCAATAAGGTATGGGAGTTATTGGTTACTAATCACATCTACATGCTAGTGGTGACTGTTCACATGAGTGAATTTTTTTTTTCAAAATGGAAACTTCTAAATACATAAACTACATCCTCTGTTCACAAATAAATGTTATCAGAAAATAATAACAAATTATACAATCTAAAATTAAAATCACTTGGTATCCCAGGTGTACTATCTAATTTTAAGAGGAAATCAAAGTTGCAGTTATAGACTCTAAAAATTAAGAATATATTAAAACATACAGAATATAGAAAAAACACACTTAATATATGCATCACTGTGTAGTTATTAGATTAGAAAGAAAACAATTGAGCTTAACGTTTAACTCAAGAAGTTAGAATAAGAAAAACAAAATAATTCCAAGAACAGCATTAATTAAAAGAATTAATGAATTAGAAAACAATTAAAAATACAATTATAAAAGAAACCAATAAAATAGAGTATTCTTTGGCAAATCTAATAAAGACAATATAAATACACAGGGAACTAAACTAAAATTTCTGTCTGCAGACAGAAAGACTACCACACTAATATATTTAAAAATCAACATGAAATGGATATTTCCTGAGAAAGTATAAACAACTAAAAAGTAACTCAGTAAAAATATGAAAATTGGAGAGCTGTTAGGAAATTTTTGACCAAAGAGTTAACCCCAGAATGTTGCTTCACACAAAACTTTTATCAATGACTTCAAAACCTTCAAGAATAGTATTTCCAGAGTTCCAGACTATATAAGAAGAGCATAAGCTTTGCAATTCATTTGACTAGTGTGACTTTTGATACACTCATCTGAAAAGGGAACTCAATGATGGAAAACTTCTTAGTCAATTCATCCCACTAGCACATTAAAATACTATAACACCATGACTAAGTTGACTTTATTTCAAGGTTGGTTGAAATATTACCAACCAAATATTATTAACATCTAAGCAGCTAAGAAAAGAAAAACCTTTTTAAACTGTCAAAAAGCTTTGTAATAAAAGCAAATAACTTTATAAATTAAAAAATAGATTGCCATGCATATCTTAGATCAATAACCAAAGGCATGTTTAATTTTAAAACATATTCTCATATATATGTATACTTATGTCTGATTCATGTTGAGGTTTGACAGAAAACAGCAAAATTTCTGTAAAGCATTATCCTTCAATAAAAAAATAGATAAATTTTAAACAAGGAATGCCTACTAATACTTTTACTATTCAATACAGTTTGGAAAGTTCTAGACAAGCTAGTGAGACAAAAATGACTATAAAGTTTACATTTTGGAAAGGAGGGTATTATCATTATTTGTAGAGGATACAAATGCTACTTTAAAAATCCAAGAAAATCAAGTAGAAATAATCATAATTACTAAGAGAATTTTATAATCATACTAGAGACAGTATATCTCCAAAAGTCAATAAATTTTCTAATTATGACTTAGAAATAATAAAAATAAATTTTTTTACACTTAAAGTAGTAAGGAAACATACAAAAAAAAAACAGGAAAATAAAAAACAGGTGTGAGATTAAAAACCCTAAACTAACCTGGGTGTAGAACATTAGTATCTTTTAGAAACAGAATTGTAACTCATGGCCTCCGCTCATAGCTCAGTTGGTATAGAATCTGCCTGCAATGCAGGAGACCTGGGTTTGAGCCCTGGATTGGGACGATCCCCTGGAGAAGGAAACGGCAACCCACTCCACTACTTTTGCCTGGAGAATTCCATGGACAGATGAGCCTGGTAGGCTACAGTCCATGGGGTCGCAAGACTCGGACACGGCTTAGTGACCAAACTACCACCACCACCGTAAATCGAAGACAACGGATAATAAATGGTATTGCAGCAACTGACTGAGCACTTAAGCAAAAAGTGAATATTACGTAGTCGTGTCACCGGCAAAGCCCATAAACAATTCCCAGGAATTAAAAGTAGAATATGGGTAATAAAGTCTAACCTTTCTCTCCTCCTTTGTGCTTAATCTAGTCCCACGTACTCATAGGGTGTCACGTGCAGAGGCCAAGACCCAGGCACCTCACACCAGAGTGCCCCGTGAAACCCTGTCGCAGAGACGTCTCCGCTAGAGACTGCGTCAGCTCTGCCCGGGCACTCACTTCAAGATGGCTGCCGCAGCGGGCCGTGTGCAGAGAGGCTCCGCCCCGCGCCGCCGCCAAGCCCGGCGGCAGAGCTGCGTGAGGGCGTGCCCTCAGGCCCTGCGCTCCGTGGTGCTGCCGCTGCTAAGTCGCGTCAGTCGTGTCCGACTCTGTGCGACCCCACAGACGGCAGCCCACCAGAGGGCGCCCTAAAAAGCATCCCTGCCCACCTCCTGGAACCACTCGGTTCTCAGAAGAACCAAGCTTGCCTTTGCTCCTGAACTGAGTTGCCTCCTTCTACTCGTCTGAACAACACTAGGCAGAAGAACACCTGTTGGGATCTGAATCAAAATGGCTGGTAACTTTTAAAACTGAGATAAAATATCCACGTTTGGTCGACAAGAGCACACCATAATGCCACCTCAGTTTTTAGATAATGAATGTAAAGGATTTAACAACAACAGTCCATTGTCGTTTAATCACTAAGTCATGTCCAACGCTTGGAACCCCATACACTATAACCCACCAAGCTCCCCCATCCCTGGAATCTCCCAGGCAAGAATAATGAAGTGGGTTGCCATTTCCTTTTCCAGGGGATCTTCTCAAACCAGGAATGGAAACCATGTCTCCTGCATGGGCAGGCAGATTCTTTACTGCTGAGCCACCAGGGAAGCCCACTGACTGAATGTTATTTAGGCAACTTGTAAACATTCATAACTCCTAAGACTTCCTTTGCTATCAAGGATATTTTACAAATGTTGAGGATAAGCCACCTCATTCTTCTTTTCACCATCGTTTATATGATCATGATTAGAATTGCTCCAATCATAACATGATTCATCTGAGGACCATCAGATCCTAAATTTTTCATTTAGCCTCACTATCTCCAATGAAAGACCTTCTTCTGTCAGATGACATATTTAAACCATGATCCCAGATGACTTTTTTGAATCCACTCTCTAGTCTCTAACCTCCATCCAAATTATTTGAAATTATTTCAGCCTTTCATAGATTCACTTCACTACTTATGGATAGTCTACTACTCCTATTGCCTTCAGCTGAAACTGCAGTCAAAATTAACTGTAAACTAAATTGACCACACACAAAATATCATTTCTTGCATTCAACTCAAAAGTTCCTCTTTTCCAGTCCAAACAAGTCTCTCCAGTCCATTAATGCATTTTGCCTTTTTTATGTCAGTATCTTTGACTGTTTTTTTTTTTATCACTGCCTTTTTTCCCCTTCTGCCAGCTTAGAATGATCACTTGCATTTGTCCAACATTTCATTCCTTAAATTCCTGCACTCAAGCTTACCCATTCTATAAGAATTTCCCAGACTGTTGAATACCATGGTAATCTCCTCCTTCTTTTAACTAACAATGCATCAAAATCTCTTCATAAATACCACCTTGTTTGCTCAACTAGATTGTAAACTCTTTAACTGTCCAACACAATGCTGTGCAAATTAAACTCAATAAATATTTACTCAATAATTATGCAATTGAAAGGACAAATCCAATTCTGTGCCCAGGAAGGTGAAATGTTTTCCTGAAAATAAAAGAGTGTACCTCTACTTATGAAACACTAATGGAAAGAAAGAATTTCTTTCTAAAGCACTGAATTCTGGAGGCGTACTTGTAATCATTAAAGGAAAAAAAAAAGCTGAAAGCATAACTGAAATGTCCTCTTATCCCAACTACAAACACTTTTTTAAAAATGGCATAGTACCAAGAAATTGTTTTAAATGAAAATATAACCAGAAACTTGTTCATGACCAAAATTACACAAAAATGCATTTGGGGGAACATTTAAAAAATGAATATTTTAAGCATTTGAAATACAAAGCCTGCAAATATTCATTTTCACTTCTCTTTCTGTTATTATCATTTTTTTCTTAGAAAAACACAGACTGAGTCATTCTTACTGGTGGCATTGAGTGAACTGGCACCACAATCGGGAGGGAGGTGGGAGGGGGATTCTGGAAGGGGAACACATGTATACCCATGGCGGATTCATGTCAATGTATGGCCAAACCAATATAATAATATAAAGCAAAAAATTAATTAATTAATTGATTTAAAAAAAGCAGAGCTAACTCTTAAACAATAACTTCATGAAGAGACAGAACACAAAGGAAGAGCCCCCATAATTCATTCTCATCTATTTCATTGATTTGGGTAAAGATCATCTCCACTGACAATTTTTTAAGCAAAAACAAATTCATTTTAAACAAGTACTATGTCTTATATATAGATTATTATGTAATCTAATTCAATGTTGGCAGCATGATTCTGCTTGATTGATTGACTGATTGATTAAATATGTGGTGTTTGAGCTTCACTGTCACAATATGGTGAAGAGAAATTTAACTTTTCCTTTGCCTTCCCCTGAAGCCCACGCTCCATAGAGGATTCCTCATGTAGAGAAATAAAGAAGAATGCGTCTGTTTTGTAAAACCTATGCTTTACTACTCTCAAGTTGAAATTGTTAAAAAATATAATGGCTAATTAATAAGCAAGCTCAGATTTGGGGGTAAAGATGAAAAAATAAAGCCCAAACAAATAATTTCCCTTCTCCAACTGTTAAAAAATGAATAAGAACAACAGAAACAGTAAAGGGAAAAAACCCATAATTCAACATTAACAACCATACAACCATTCAACCTAATGCCATAAACTGTAGAAACTGTTAACCAAGGAAAGAAACAGAAAGTTATGACATAGTTCTGTGTATATACTAACTCCAGTCCCACACCCAACAAGCAGTTCTGGGGACTGAATGGGAAGTGAAAATAATGAGAACTTTTATTAATCCCTGCTACCACCTCATAAACACACACGTACGCAACAACAACACCACAACCATAAACTGGAGGGAAGAGAGAATGAGTGTGGCAAGTAAGGAAAACATCAGAGCAAAAATAGCAAGCACAGAAGCAGTAACTTATAGAGGCAGGAAAGGTGACCATAAGCTACTCTTGTGTTCTGCTGAAAAACCTAAAATGCATGAACCACACAAAAGATTATGTAGACTTAGAAACAGTAGGAACCAATTGTGTTATGTTATGTATTTAAAGATCTGTTTCTTAATATTTTATTTAGAATTGGAATTATCAACTCTGATTTACTTATAAAGAGTGCATATTCTTTATGGTTAGAATGCTGTAAAATAAAATACTTCTTTTTTTTTAGAGTGAATTATCTGATAGTTTAATCTCATATTCCTAACAATGACTTTTTTTTTAATTCCTAGCATCTATTAAAGTGTATGTAAAAGTTGAGTACATTTTTATTTAATAAATGAGCCTAAAAATGACTTTTAAGAATATCTAAAGATGATCACTTTGGACAAAGGACCATTGCCTTTAGGTTTTTATCTTATACTCTCAACAAATTTTAATTCTTAAAAATACTGTTTAGCTTCACCTTTTTAAGGCAAAAGCTAAAGACTGAACCTTAGGCATCACCTCTGTAATCTTAAATCACTGAGGGAATTCCTCCTGATTCTCAACATGCCCCAGACCCAGTGCTGAGGACCTGAGGAACATTTTGCTAAATAGGAAGGACAAATGAAGCAAGCCAGATCTCTAGGACTTGGCTTGTCTCTCTGAATAGAAAACCCATCCATATGAATCGAAATTTAACAAAAGCTTCATTTCATTATAAAGAAAATCAAGTAAACCAGATATTCTGACTACATAACACACTCTCAATCTTAATATGAAAAATATAATTCAATAAAGACAATGGACATTTGGATAGTCACTCCATCACAAAAGATATATGGATGGCAAATAAGCACATGAATAGATGCCCAACATCATTCATCAAAATGCAAATTAAAACCACAATAAAATTATGCTGGAGATCTACTAGAATATCCAAGATTAAAAAACTAGATTGTACCAAGACTGGCAAGCATGTGGCAACAGAAGTGTGGAGATGCCACTGACAGTAATGTAAAAAACATAAAACCACTTTGGAGAACACAGCTTGTCAAAGAGGTAAACATGCATCTACCATATTATCCTGCATTACACTTAGAAGTTTACCCTAGATTAAAAAAAAAAAAAAAGCATAAGTACCGAAAAGACTTGTCCATGAATATTCATCTCAGTTCTGTTTGCAATAGCCAAAAACTGGAAACAACCCAACCATCCATCAATAAGTGAAGGGATATACTCTCATGAGTTTACAACAGAATACGACCCTGTGAGAAAAAATAATATGTACGGCAGTATCGGTGAATTTCAAAATAATTATGCTGAATGAAGAAGCCAGACAAAGAAAGGGTACCTACTATATGATTCTATCTATATAAGAATCTGAAACATGTGGGTGAATCTATAGTGGCAGTTGATAAGGGTTGCCCCAGTCCTTGGTGGATAAGGAGATGTGGCAGAGAGGAATTACCGAACAACGAGATTTCCCGGGGGGGAGGGAGGAGGGAGGGGGGACCCGGAGGGGAAGCATATGTAAACCCATGGTGATATCATGACAATGTATGGCAAAAGCAATAATAAAAAATAAATAAATAAATAAATAAAAATAAAAAATAAAAAAAAATAAGGTGACTTTAGAGATAATTGGATATGGTTTCACGAATATATATTCATGAAAAAGTTGTCAAATTATACATTATAAATAAATACATGTGTATTTATAATTGTATATCATAATTATGTCTACAAAGTCTTTTTTAACTAATTTTTAAAAAAGTTTCTAATTGGTCATGTATTAATGACTCACTTGAAATAGTGTTCACAGCTCCCAAAATATTTTATATTGTTGTTTAGTGACTAAGTTGTGTCCAACTCTTTTGCGACTTCATGGACTATAGCCCATCAGGTTCCTTTGTCCATGGGATTCTCCAGGCAAGAATACTGGAGTGGGTTGCCATTTCCATCTCTAGGGGGTCTTCCCAACCCAGGGACTGAACCTGGGTCTCCTGTACTGGCAGGCAGATTCTCTACCAATGCCAGCAGGGAAGCCCAAAATATTTTGCATATACATCTATTTAATTACTTTACAAATGATGTTTGCTTCTGTGCCCAAAGTTTACTCAAAATAATGATAATTTGATAATTTACTCATCACATAGTTAACCTTAGTATGCTTTAAGAATTCACACCATTTGTAGTATAGCCTAAAGTCAGGTAGGTTGATTCCTCCAGTTCCATTCTTCTTTCTCAAGATTGCTTTGGCTATAAGAGGTTTTTTGTATTTCCATACAAATTGTGAAATTATTTGTTCTAATTTTCTGAAAGAGACCTCTGGTAGCTTGATAGGAATTGCATTGAATCTATAGATTGCTTTGGGTAGTATACTCATTTTCACTATATTGATTCTTCCAATCCATGAACACGGCACATTTCTCCATCTGTTTGTGTCCTCTTTGATTTCTTTCATCAGTGTTTTATAGTTTTCTATATACAAGTCTTTTGTTTCTTTAGGTAGATCCACAGTCATTAAGACAGTATGGTACTGGCACAAAGACAGAAATATAGATCAATGGAACAAAATAGAAAGCCCAGAGATAAATCCATGCATCTATGGACACCTTATCTTTGACAAAGGAGGCAAGAATATACAATGGAGAAAAGACAACCTCTTTAACAAGTGGTGCTGGGAAAACTGGACAGCCACTTGTAAAAGAATGAAACCAGAACACTTTCTAACACCATACACAAAAATAAACTCAAAATGTATCAAAGATCTAATCATAACACCAGAAACTATAAAACTCCTAGAGGATAACATAGGCAAAACACTCTCATAAGACATAAACCAAAGCGGGATCCTCTATGACCCACCTCGCAGAATATCGGAAATAAAAGCACGCACGAATAAACAAATGGGACCTAATTAAAATTAAAAGCTTCTGCACAACAAAGGAAACTATAAGCAAGGTGAAAAGACAGCCTTCAGAATGGGAGAAAATAATAGCCAATGAAGCAACAGACAAACAATTAATCTCAAAAATATACAAGCAACTCCTGCAGCTCCATTCTAGAAAAATAAACAACCCAATCAAAAAGTGGGCCAAAGAACTTAACAGATATTTCTCCAAAGAAGACATAAAAATGGCTAAAAAACACATGAAAAGATGCTCAACATCACTCATTATCAGAGAAATGCAAATCAAAACCACAATGAGGTACCACTTTACACCAGTCAGAATGGCTGCCATCCAAAAGTCTACAGGCAATAAATGCTGGAGAGGATGTGGAGAAAAGGGAGCCCTCTTACACTGTTGGTGGGAATGCAAACTAGTACAGCCACTATGGAAAACAGTGTGGAGATTCCTTAAGAAACTGCATATAGACCTGCCATATGACCCAGCAATCCCACTGCTGGGCATATACACCGAGGAAACCAGAATTGAAAGAGCCACGTGTACCCCAATGTTCATCACTGCATTGTTTACAATAGCCAGGACATGGAAGCAACCTAGATGCCCATCAACTGATGAATGGATAAGAAAGCTGTGGTACATATACACAATGGAATATTACTCAGCATTAAAAAAAAATTCATTTGAATCAGTTCTACTCAGGTGGATGGAACTGGAGCCTATTATCCAGAGTGAAGTAAGCCAGAAGGAAAAACAACAATGCAGTATACTAACGCATATATATGGAATTTAGAAAGATGGTAACGAGAACCCTTCATTCGAGACAGCAAAAGGAACGCAGATGTATAGAACAGACTTGTGGACTCTGTGGAAGAGGGCAAGGGTGGGATGATATGGGAGAATGGCATTGAAACATTTAATTACCATATGTGAAATCAATCGCCAGCCCAGGGTTGATGCTCCGTCCGGGCTGGTGCACCGGGATGTCCCAGGGGGAGGGAGTCGGGAGGGGGGAGGGAGGGGGGCTCTGGAGGGGGAGCATGTGTAGACCCATGGCGGTTTCATGTCATTGTATGGCAAAACCAACACAATAAAGTAAAGAAAATTTAAAAAAAAATGCACAAAAAATAAAAAAGAATTCACACCAAAATTCCAATTTCTAATAATAAAGAAAAATAGAAGAAAAGAAGCATAAACTTTGAGCAAAATAACACATTCCAGTGGAGTCAAAGCGTTTGTATCCTTCCACATTACACCTTAACTCTTGAATCACAAAGTCCACACTCACTCTAACCTCTGCTGCGTTTCTTCTGATACTCTTTTATCAACTTCACTGTTCCACTCATCAACTTAACTGTAAGGTGCATTTGTTCCTTGAGAGTTCTCCAATAGCAAGTGTCGTTTTCTAGGCAGAGTTGTGTTCCTCTAAAACCCAACAGTACTGGCTAATGGTGTCCAGTCATTAAGTGAGCAGGTGTTGGCATTAGAGAGAACTTTGTGAACCTCAGTTTTATTTATTTTAAATAAGCTGATTTGAAACATAGTCATACTTCTATAAACTTCAGTTTCATCATTTTAAAATATAATGTGCGTGTTAAGTCACTTCAGACTCCTTGTGACCCTATGGACTATAGCCCACCAGGTTCCTCTGACCATGGGATTCTGCAGGCAAAAATACTGGAGAAGGTTGTCACGCCCTTCTCCAGGGAGCCTCCTGCATCTCCAGCATTGTAGTTGGATTCTTACTGCTAAGCCACAAGGGAAGCCCTAAAATATAACTGTGCTAAACTCAGCATTTTTCTGATAATGATCATGATGGCATATGTAAAGAAATTCACATAGTGCCTAACACATGGTAAGTTTTTCAACATGTGAATGTTTATAAAAGTTATTACTGTTATGTTTGACCTATAATTTGACGAGTATTAAAAGATGTGGCACTTTATAGAATCTAAGAACCAAAAATTTATGCCATGGTTTCTCACTTTATGCTTTTTAGCTTTTTTTTTTTTTTTTTAAAGTAGGAGCTTTAAAACATACACTGGTAGAAAGGTTATCTTCATAGAACAGATTTAGAAACTTAAAAAAGAAAGTAAAAATTACACACTTTATAAACCATGAACTCAGCATTCCCCAAAGTTACTTGGTAAAAATATAATCCTGCAAAATACTCTGTGGAAAAAAAAAAAGGGCCCATGGTCAAATAAACATGGAGACTATTGAATATTATATGTTCCTTTGGGGAATTCCCAAAATAAATGGTACAGTAAGAGACTGGGAAGTCCTGAAGCTTAAAAAATATGTTTTACTTTGATCTAATGTTTTAAAGTTTTCCTGAACATAGAACATTTTTGTATAAATCTATGAATATTTCTTTAGGGGAAAACTGACTTTATTACAACTGCTAATTCTTCTCTTCCTCAAAGAAAAGAAGAATTACAAAGAGTGAAAACACTGCTTTCACCTGTCAACCACCCATGGTCTTGTAAAAAGACTTGGAGTCTGGAATGAAGTCCCTTAAGCCTTTGTCACAGTGGCAGCTGTCTGCTACCTCAGTGTCTTCCTTGCTTGGCTACCAA
The DNA here is from genome assembly GCA_007570785.1 of Antilocapra americana. Classification (NCBI taxonomy): domain Eukaryota; kingdom Metazoa; phylum Chordata; class Mammalia; order Artiodactyla; family Antilocapridae; genus Antilocapra; species Antilocapra americana. The sequence continues at coordinate 26,080,832 of ML661338.1, read as the reverse complement.
AGCAATTCCCCAGGGGTGTCTAGGCTCCTACATTCTTTTCACCTCTAAGCAACCTGACAGAATTCAGAAGAGAAACAGGAATACAGTGTCACCTCATCTACCCAAGAACAACGAGGATCCCATTCATTGTCTTTTTCTAATCAGAGGAGAGTAATTCCCTTAAAAAAAGAAAAAGCTAATTTATTTAATTTCCAGTTCCTCTATTAACAACCAATAACTTGAGACTTACAATTCTAGATTTAAGTGCAGTCCCACTCACGACAGCAGGTTGCCTCAATAATCAGTTATCTATTGTTATGTTGCTATTGTGTATCAGACCACTTTGTAACTCAGAGCCTTAAAACAATAAGATCTACTCATAGATCTCTTAATCCACTGAACAGTTCTGATCTCTGCCAGACTCACTCATAGACCTACTAACATAAGTATTTTGGGCAGGTTTTTCTTCTTATTTTGGCTGATCAAATGTTTGGGGGCTGCAGGATACTGGCAGATCTAGCTGTTCTTTATATATCTGTCATATCCATCCATTAAACTAGCCCAGGATGTTCTCATAGTGAGACAGGGATCTGAGAGAGAGAAAGAAAGTAGAAGTGAGTAAGGCTTCTCTAAGGCTAGTATAAAACCTGTCACAATTATAAACACATCATAAATTATGCAATACAGCATAAATAATACAGCAAATAACACAGCAATTATTTATGCTGTGTTTTTGTTTTTGTTTTTTTTGCAAAACAAAGTTACAAGGCCTACCAACATTCAAGCAATAGTGAAACTGATTTCACCTCTTATGAGGAGCTCAAAGTGACACTGAAAAGGGTGTGGTCTCAGCAATAGGTGAAGAATTTGGGACAATGCTTGCAAGCAATCTACTGCTGCTCCTCCCTTTGGCTTTAACTCCATATGGTTGCCACTCACAAACTACAAATTACATTCAGCCCCTCCCAAGGTCCGCAAGTTCTCCCCCAGTTATTGTATTGTCTTCAAAGTCCATCGTCTTATGATCTACTTGAATGAGGTCTAGATAAGGCTCTGCAGAGGCATCACATTTCATTCAGAGACTCATGAACCAAAAAGACACAGTATTCGTACTTTACCACTCCCACCTCGGATGTGATAGTGAGGATAGGAAAACTGCATTAAACAGCACTCTCATTCAGACAGGCAAGAATGAGAGGCAAGTAGAACTCCATGGACCTTAATATTTTTGAAATCCAACAGGGTAAATGTTGCCAGGTTCCCGGACACTGGGAGAAGAGAATGTTCCCAGATTTTGACTCCATTCTGCTTCTGAAGACAGACTGTTCTCCACATCATTTTAGGAAACTTTTTCCTTTCCCGTCTCTCTCCTTACCCTTTCAGAAGAGTTTGGGCGAGTGTATGCCCTCTAAATATCATTTGCAACTGGCTTTCTCTTCTTAGAATAATGAGAACTTAGATGCCATTTTGAACAACTCAGTATCTTTGAGGCTAGAATGATGAGGCCTGTACAACTCCTTAAAAAAAAATTGTGAACATGCAAGTAAGTTCAGACAAGCGTGGGAGCTACCCTTTGTTCTTAGCAGCCTTTTTGCCTAATGAGAGAACTAAACACTTCCTTAACTCTTTCAGAGATCTTAACAACACATCTTAACTCATACTGAGGATTTGATCTATGCCTCTAGGCTATAGTTACTTTGACAATATCTTCTGGACTAGGAGGACTAGAGATGACAAACTGTTTTATTTTGTAGCCCATACATTTGGCCCTCTCCTATTCCCTCTATAGTCTTAGGAAGGGACAGCTTTTTCTTAGTTCATCACTTTCTTGCTGTACCATTCACAACTAAGAAAATCCAGCTGATACTCTCAGCATTCTGCCTGGAGATCTCCTTAGGCAAATCCAAAAGTTCATTAGATACATTTTCCATCTTCCAAGTTACTGCAGGCAACAGGTTCATCAATTATTTTGAGATGATATTACATGAATCATCATTTTATCCAAACTCCAGTTACAATTTCTTGCCATGCCCCTAGTCCTTGTTGACAGCTTGCTTACCATTTTGCAAACCCCCAGCTGCAAGCAATCACATAGCCAATGCCACAAATTTTAAGTTTCTCTAATGATAGTGCCCCCTGTCAAGTGTCAAGTCTGTCTCAGCTACTGTTGCCACAAGCAAAATTTGCAGTAAGCTACCCCCTAACTCAGTGTCTTAAAACCATCGGGCTTGTTCTTGCTCACAAAGCTACGAATAGTTTGGGTGGCTCCTCTGATCTTGACTGTTTTTACTAACATATCTGTAGTGAGCAGTGCAATGGGTCAAGACTTTGCTGATCATGACTGGATTCTCTGAAATCTGTGGAGTTGCCTGACTGTGGGCCACTCTTCTCCATGTGGTTCTCTCATCCCTCCAATGTGCCAGCCCATGCATGGACTTACGGTGAAGCCAAGGTCCAGGGAGGAAAAAAAAAAAAAAAAAGCACAATTATTTAAGGCTTTGGGAATCATAGGCTTGGAAATAACATCTAGTCACTTGTTTGCTAAAATTAGCAAAAGTCCAGTTCAGATTTAATGTGAGGAAACACTATCTCTTGATGAAAAGAGCTACTAGAACAGATTGTGAAGGATGCTGATAAAGACAAGTATGGAAAATTGGATCCATTTATACAGTCAATCTACCACACAGGTAAACAGAAATTCAGTAAGTTTATTCTGATGTCCATGCTTTATTGTGTTAGGTAGAAAGTTAGGCATGAGCAAAGAGGGGTGCCTAGCTGAAAGCTGATCTCTAAACCCCATCCCAGACACAGTCAGGAGAGCTCACAGATATGTTACAAAACAACCACAGAGACTTTTTCAACTCCTGCGCATGAACCCTAGGCCAGTGGATATGGACTACCGACAGGGGCTTCTCCACGTAAACTTAGGCAGCTAGAAGCCCATTGTTCAGTTGCTCAGTTGCATCCAACTCTTTGCAACCCCTGTCCTTCACCATCTCCCCAAGCTTGCTCAAACTCGTGTCCATTAATGTTCATAAATATACTACACATATATACATCTGATTATAACAGACTGAATTTTGGGAAGACGTGCACAACCGAGCCTTTTATTATGTAACTGCAACTGTCAATTGGCCTTAAGCATAGGCCCATTTGCATCCTCTTTCTTGACCAGTGGTGGGACCTAGCCCTATTTTGCTCAGGGCACAACTAAAAGGAGGAGACAGATGGGAAGTATAAAACGGGGGAAGCCAGAAGGGATGTTAGCATGACACCTCCTTTGGGGTCGGCTGCTTCTGCTTGAGCTGAACTGAGCTGTAACTTGTCTGTTGTTTTAAACTCTTTAGTCTGTCATTCCAAACACAGGCAAACAGTATGCACGCCACAGCTACTGAGCCCATGCGCTACAGCTGGCGCTCTGCAACAAAAGAAGCTACCATAAAGAGAAGTTCAGACACACACAACATCTAGAGAAAACCCGTGAGCAGCAACAAAGACCCAGAGGAGCCAAAAATACAGAAATATTTTTAAAAATCAACTGTTGTGATATTTCCTATTAAAAATAACTAGTATTTAATCTGATCACGAATGTCATTTACGTCACAGTAAATATAAAAACAGAAGAAAATAAAACATTACTGAAACTCCAACTGAAGAAAGTTACCATAGTAATTTGATGTTGTTTTCTTTAAAATGTTTTACATTCATATGATATAGATCCATATATATTTCCATAGTTGATACAGCATGCATAATTTTGTATTGTGCTTGTTTCACTTATATCATGAACACTAATCCATCATTAAAACTATTAGTAAAACAGTCAGTGATTCATGCATAGCTTATGTCTACTTTGGATTTCATTATCATTCTCCTAATTTTGTAAGTCTACCTGTTTTTGTCAACTTGATTTTTAACATCTGAGAGGTAACTTCAAGTCTTTCAATGTCTTGGGTTTCCCAATGGCTCAGGGGTTAAGAATCCACCTGCCAATGCAGGAGACAGGTGTTTGATCCCTGGTGGGGAAGATCCCCTGGAGGAGGGAATGGCAACCCCCTCCAGTATTCCTGCCTGGAGAATTCCATGGACTGAGGAGTCTGATAGGCTACAGTGCATGGGGTCTGAAAGAGTCGGACACAACCGAGCACGCATGCAACGTCTCAGACACTTTTCATTGTAATTCCTACAATTTAAAAATGTATTTCAAAGTTGTACTCAAAAATTGTAGAGATTCACACAGATCTTCATCATACTGTAATGTTGTTCATTAAAAAAAGCTTTCAGTTTTACTTGCAGTTTTTAAAATTTCTACTCAATCTTTCCCAACATTGGGAATATTTCATGTTTTTTTAATCATACTTCACCCCAGCATTCTCTGATCTTTAGTCTAAATTATTTCCCTTGTTAGTCTCTCTCCTAACACTTGTTCTTCTCCTTTATAAACCCCACATCACAATTTTAACTCCATATTCTTTTGGTAAACTGTCTCAGATATGATATATATATTATTTTGGGGGGAAAAAAAAAAAGCGTACTAAACCCACACGTCTTCCCTGACCCATTCAAGTACTGAACTCTGGAGCACTTGAAGCTGCGAGGATGACCAGTGGTCAGAATGGAAGGTAGTAAATGAGTAGTGCATGAAATATATGCAGAAAATAAAAGTCAAACAGTGCCACTGTATGATTCACAGAGAATACTTCCAACTCCTTGTTACTATTTTCTTTTCACTTATTAGATGGTGTAAGTCTAAAACTACCCTTGCTACATTTTAGTCCCAAGTTTTCATTTTGCAATGAAATGCAAGGAGCTCTAATGAGCAATGAGTTCTTAAAAAACAGAAGTGCAGGCCAATAAAGAATTAAGTAACAATCCGGAGGGGTAGGGTGGGGAGCGAGGTTGGAGGGGGCTTCAGGATAGAGGGGACACGTGTGTATATCTATGGCTGATTCATAGTGATGTGTGACAAAAACCATCACCGTATTGTAAAGTAATTATTCTCCAGCTAAAATAAGCAAAGTTTTTTGAAAAAATTAAAAAAAATACCTTCATAGAAAAAGGAAAAAAAGAATTAAATGCATTGGACTTCCCCAGCTGTCCAGTGGTTAAGATTCCACTTCCAGTACAGAGGGAAAAGAACTGTCCATTTATAGTTTAAAAGGTAGTAATTATTTTACATAAGAAGTCTGAGATGAGAAATAATTTATTGTCTGTATTTTAGAAAAGTGCATTTATATATCACTCTGTAAAGCATAAATTTTCATTTAGATCAAATGACTCTTCTATTAATATATTAAATTTTCCTTTTCTACTTGAAATGGTCTTGTTTGCTATTGTTTAGTGGCTAAATTGTGTCCGACTCTTTTGTGACCCCATGGACTGTAGCCTGCCAGGCTCCTCCGTCTTGGAGGACCTCCCGGCAAGAATACAGAAGTGGGTTGCCATTCCCTTCTCCAGAGGATCTTCCCGAATCAGGGATTAAACCCACCTCTCCTGCATTGGCAGGTGGATTCCACTATAAGTAAAACTTTAATTATTAATGCACCACCTCCATCAGCATAAGAATTCTATACAGAATTGGAAAAAAAACAGATTTTTATCAGAAATATTTAAATTAAAAAAACCGTTAATTCTCATAGTGCTTTGATATTTTTAGATATGATATAAACACTTGGAAGTGCATTCAGTTGAAGGATAAATATTTCACATTATTATGAATGCTATTGCAAATTCAGTTCAAAGTTAAATATTAATGTTAACATTGTTTTTATCATGATATTTCACTAAAAACACATGAATCTAAATTTTCATGAAACATATTGACAAGAATAAGTGATATTCTTTCTAAATCAAAAAATTATATTTCAAGGGATTATGTATTTCATAATTGCTCCCCCAAAGGTATGATATTTTACCAACATAAAGAAGACCTATAGTTTGTCAAAATTTCCCCCTCATTCTCCTCTTGTGCGTGCACACTATTTCCAGTTGGATAATTTGATGATAATATGTATAAGAATAGAATGAAATGGAAAGCTCTATGATTTTATAACAATTCATTAAAAGAAATCTTATTTGAAAAACTTATTTGTCAAAAATACTTAATCTGAAGAAAGAAAAAATGACAGCCTGTGTGAACTTAATTCATATCAATATTTAAACACCTAAACAAAAAATGTAATGTTTATAATAACTTCCACTTAACACATATGCTCTGATTTTACCAGAGACTTTAGCAACTGTAGTGTAGTTTTTTAATTAAAATATTGTAATCTACATAGTTGAGTGCACTAAATATATTAGGAATTTCAAAGATGTTACACAAAATGTTAACTTTGAAGATTGCTGATTTTATCAAACCACTGACATATTCACAGATTATATTCTTTATCAAAAATGATGGCATTAATTAGACAGGTATATTTTAAAAATTGAGAAAAAGGTGTGAACATGTACAAGTAAAAGTATTTTTCTTATGTCAATTTTATTAGATTTTAAATCCAAGAGAGTTTTTAAAAAATTATTCTTTAATATACAAAGATATGTTACTTTTCATTTTGTTAGAGAAAATTTCAAAATAAGCCTTGAAAAAGTAAAAAAAAAGACTTGAAAAAGTAAATTATTATTATTATATTTACCAACACAATAAAACCAAGGAATATTTCAATAGTTAAATAATTTTAATTAATTTAGCATCCCTTTTACTCTCAGTAATGTCCCTGATTTGGATAATGAATTAAGCAGTCTCCTTCAGATCATAAAAACAGGTTCTTTGGCATTCAATTATTTATTCAAATTAGATTTAATCCATAAAATGAAGTTGTTATTTGTGGCCAGCTCCTAAGACAAACATGAGAAATCTGGTAGCTATGTACTGTATTTTTATTGCTATGTTGCTTTGGAATCATCTTCATCTCAGCCATATCCTAAATGGTCTCCTTCAAGTGAAGGAAAGACAACTGGCATTTTCTGACACTTTTATACTTCAAAAATGATAGATAAAATAGTCTTTAGTTTACAAAGGACTTATAATGCAAGGCTTTATTTAATAATTCAGGCAGTCTTTACTTGAACAGTATGTCAGACCATAAAAATGAACATATACAATTAATCTCAAAAATATACAAACAACTCCTGCAGCTCCATTCTAGAAAAATAAACAACCCAATTAAAAAGTGGGCCAAAGAATTTAACAGACATTTCTCCAAAGAAGATATAAAAATGGCTAACAAACACATGAAAAGATGCTCAACATCACTCATTATCAGAGAAATGCAAATCAAAACTACAATGAGGTACCACTTTACACCAGTCAGAATGGCTGCCATCCAAAAGTCTACAAGCAATAAATGCTGGAGAGGATGTGGAGAAAAGGGAACCCTCTTACACTGTTGGTGGGAATGCAAACTAGTACAGCCACTATGGAAAACAGTGTGGAGGTTCCTTAAAAAGCTGCAAATAGACCTGCCATATGACCCGGCAATCCCACTGCTGGACATATACACCGAGGAAACCAGAATTGAAAGAGCCACGTGCACCCCAATGTTCATCACTGCATTGTTTACAATAGCTAAGACATGGAAACAACCTAGATGCCCATCAACTGATGAATGGATAAGAAAGCTGTGGTACATATACACAATGGAATATTACTCAGCATTAAAAAAAAATTCATTTGAAGCAATTCTACTCAGATGGACGAAACTGGAGCCCATTATCCAGAGTGAAGTAAGCCAGAAGCAAAAACAACAATACAGTATATTAACAAATATATATGGAATTTAGAAAGACAGTAATGAGAACCCAACGTGGGAGACAACAAAAGGAACGCAGATGTATAGAATAGACTTGTGGACTTTGTGGATGAGGGTAAGGGTGGGATGATATGGGAGAAGGGCATTGAAGCATGTTAATTGTCATGTGTCTAATCAATCGCCAGCCCAGGATTGATCCTCGGGACTGGTGCAGCGAGATTTCCCGGAGGGGAGGGAGGAGGGAGGGGGGACCCGGAGGGGAAGCATATGTAAACTCATGGTGATATCATGACAATGTATGTCAAAAACAATAATAAAAAAAATAAATAAATAACTAAAAAAAAAAGAAGATCTTAGGTAGAGAGAAAAAAAAAATGAACATATAAACTAAAACATGCACACTGATCTTAAAAAATTAATAGGAAAAATTACAATTGTTCTGTGACCTCTGAAAATATTTTTCAAGAAACTTAACTTTCTCATTGTCAATTAAATATATAGGGAAATTAAAGAAAACATATAAAAATAATATTTATTTTGTGGCCTGTAACTTGTAACACTGAGATTTTAAAGTGCTTTATTTCCTTATAAAAAACTTACCAAGAAGAGTTTTAAGAGTGTTTGCCTTTTCTTACCATCTTATAACTTACCATGTGGAGCAGGCATCTTTTCTATGCCCTGATGAATTTTCATAATCCTTTCTAAGTTTGAATGGTCTTCCAACATTTTATCCTTTGCACTTTTATGTTGTGAAAAATCTCCAGGAGTTGCTTTCATGTAAAGATATTGCCTGTGTCACCTTCTTCTAGGACATCTTCACCCTCTTGTCACAACCACTTTCCTCATTTGTGTCAATAATTCTGTCTTTACTAAGTTCCCCCAGGCACAAATCTAGAATCTCTCAAAAGAGTGACAGTGTCGACAACATGCCTACAGACAGCTGTTTCTCTTTCTTCTATACATCAATTTACATTTAATTCAAATTTCACTTCTAGTATTAAAATTTTTCAGCCTTTTTTTTTTTTTTGGTCTAGACTTTCATCTTTGTTGTTCATCCCTAAAAGAACTTCAAGAGAAGAATCAACTATATAGAAAAATTTTGGATAGTTTTTAACATCACCTTTGCATACAAGGGGAAAGTCTTGTCAACTGCTTAAGTTTTATTCTACTTCAAAGGAGAAAGTTTCAAAGACTTCTTATAAAAATAAATAAATGTCTACACCAGAGAAAAATAAAACAATGTAGAAAAGCTTGATGGAAGGAAGCCCCAGCAGTGTAACATTTTGCCCAGTTGAACCAAGCTGCATGCTGATTCTGGAAAGTATGCCACCTCTCCATGAGTTTTCACGAATCAAATCCAGGTAACGTAGGAGCGCTGGAGACTACTCAGCTATTGTTTAATTACAGTGAATGATTAGTTTCTCTCCAGGAGACTTCAGAAGGCAAATTTGTTTTCTAGGATAGCCTGTCAATGGTCTGGAGTTTTTTTGTTGCTTTCTTTTTCCTTCTTCTTTTTTCTCCAGTGAAGTAATTCATTGATGATGCAAGCCGCTGAAATCAGCAGTTAACAGTTTAAGGAACACCCAGGTCTAGAATTTTATATATTTCTGGTCTTTATAATCACTTCTTAAAATAGGGAGAAAACGAAGGAAGAGCAGACATAAAAAGAGCAAGAAGGGTACCATCTTCCAAGAAAACTCTCAAGCATAGCACATCAAATTCATCTCCCTGGATACTTTGTTCATTCTCTTTCATTTCCACAATGGCATCCCCTCCCCACATTTATTTAAAAGATAAAGGAAAAACAGCTTTGGAGATGAAAGAATAGTGATCCTATTCAATGTCTTTGTCCAGGTAGATAAAGTACTATGGGAAAGAAGATCTTGAAGTATATTTCTGTAATCCACAAGGTTTAAACTGTAAGTAAGAGATGATTCTTCCCTCCTTAGCCTCCTCTGACCCATCTTTACTTTTACTTTACTGGAAACAGTGTTTGGCATAACACCTTTTAAAACTCTTAAGCTCATTATCTGTTCTTTATTTTTCAGTTAATCCACAACTAGATGCTTATATTCAGGTCCAATAAAATGTCTCATAATCCTTGCTAGAAGATTCTCTTTTTCCCAAGGTCATAGGATAAAAATATATCCTTTCATAATTATCAAGTGAATAAACCAAATTTATCGACAAAAATAAAATTTTGTCATAAATTTATCATTTCAAAGAAAATACTAAACAGATTTCAAATATTCCTTTCTAATTTAGCAACTTTCGATTTTCAAGCTTTACAATTTTGCCACCTAGCTGATTTAACAAGTGTTTCAATTACTATCAAGTGATAGAAATTATATCTTATACAGCCTTATAAAGTAATCCCTGCTAAAAATGTGTGTCCATTCACATCAAAAGCCACAACTTCCTCTTATGTTCTGGAGCCCTTTCTATCTTGCCATCTGAAAGACTTGACTTCAGAAGTTGTCTCTCATAGGATTAATTTCTCCTTCTCTAATTGTGCATCCATTAGCATAAAAGACTATACTAATCTTCCAACTTAAAGAAATATCTTCCTTAACCCAAGCACTATGTTTAAATTACTGGTGCATGTTTCTATTCTCTACACCATACTAAAAACATAGAAAATTTTTCCACATTGAAGTCCACTTTATTAAGTTCCTTTCACTCTTCTTTGAAAAGTCCCTATTATTTTATTTAACCAGGATGTTAGAAGAGGTAGGAGATTTGTTGGTTGAGAAACCAAAATTGTCCTCAACATGCTCTAATGCACAATGAATGTTTCTGAATATTCCATGCATGGTGTTTATAAATAAAAATAAATAATAAATTTATTTATTTATTTATAATAAATAGGAATTATAATTTATAAAAGAAAGAAATGTTTATAATAAAAAGAAATTATTATTATCCTTTTAGAGAATTTTTTCTATTATCCTTTTCTGATACAATAATCCTTAACATCTATGCTTACACATACCTTATTAAAGTGGAAGTGTTAGTCATTCAGTTGTGTCCAACTCTTTGCAACCCCATAAACTGTAGCCAGTCAAGCTCCTTTGTCCATGGAATTCTCAAGGCAAGAGTACTGGAATGGATTGCCATTCTCTTCTCCAGGGGACCTTCCTGACTCAGGCTCTGAACTCAGGTCTCCCACATTTGAGGCAGATTACCCTTCTTTTAGAATTTACTCTAACTATACTTTTCTGATACTGTTAATCCTTAACATATATGCATACACACATACTACATACACATACACATATATACACAAAGAATCTTATAAATGTTTTATTCAATTATTATACGCATTAATTTCATCTATTTGCTCTGCTGGTTTCTAACAGATTTAAAATCTTTAAATACATTTTTGTACATTTCTCCTGGCTTTTTATGAATTTTTGTTTTATGTAGTTTGTAACTATGTACACATAAAAGTTCATGACTGTCATATCACCTTGGTATACTGTTATTTTTGCCAGTATGAAATATTTCCCTTTGCCCTATATAAATAATTCACATTGAATTCTATTTTGTCTGATAATAACATTTCTTCAACTCCTTTCTTTTGATTAACCTTCGTTGGTAATACATTATTGAATCCTTTGCATTCAATCTTTTTCATGTATTTTAATTTCAAGTATGGCTCTTGTATAACAAGTGAATTTTGTTTGGGGGATTTTTAACACATTCTAAGATCCCCTGGAGGAGGGCATGGCAGCCCACTCCAGTATTCTTGCTGGGAGAATCCCCAGGGACAGAGGAGCTTGGTGGGCTACAGTCCATGGGGTTGCAAAGAGTCCAACACAACTGAGCAACTAAGCACAGCACAAGGATATCTATATTTTAAAATGGAATTTTACACATTAATACTTTTATGATTAATGAACGTTTATAAGTATTCCTCCCATTTTAGTATATGTATTCTATTTTTTATTAAAAATTTTCCTTTGTCACTCTTCATTTGATCTAGTATATTTCTGTCATTGTTATATTTTTAAACTTTTCCTATTTTATTGGAAGTTAATCTTTTTTCTTCTCTGCTACTGTAGTCCATAATATTTAATACATAGACTTCTAAAATACATCATAATCTACATAGCACACTGTAACTACTGGCATTTCAGAAATTTTTAAATGTTCTTCAAAAATTATAAGCTTACTTATTTTTCCATATACCAATGTTTCTTTATACCAAAATCTTGTCCATTTTGGACTTTTTAAATCAAATCAAATTTTACTGAAGACAACTTCAAGTAAAACATTTTTAAAAGATCCAATTTTATTAAACATTTTGAAGGTCTTTTTTGTTTCAAAACTTACTTATTATTCTCCCATGTTTGAATGCTAATAAAGAACTCTAAATTCCAAATACTTTTTCTAAGATAAAGATTTACAGTTTTCTGATGCCAATTTTGTTTCCTTCTTTATAAATATTTTTAAAATAAACAAAAATGTTAAAATAGTTTTAGATTAACAGAAAAACTATGAAGATAATACAGAGTTCCAATATTTCAGCCCCATTTCCCTTATGTTGAGAGTTTACCTAAGTTACCTCATGGTATTGCTGCCTTGGCATCCATTTTGTTTGGCCAAGCAACCTACAGTGACCCTGAACTGACACTAACCCCTCATACAAGCATATGCCCTAGATAGCAGCCTGCAGAGTCACTAAGTTCCTGGTATGACTTACCAACAGCCCCTGTGATTAACAGGGCTGATTTTCCCTGTTTCCCAGTGCCTTCCCAGAGGCTCAACTTAGATAAGACCCCAGTGTGGATTACCATAACCAGTCTTTTTGATTTGAAGTGACCAATCCATCGTTAGCCTGGGAGCCCCGAAGCACTCCACCCAAGGTCCCTAGTAAAGGCATTTGCCCCAGATCCTGTCTCTCTGTCTGCCCTCTGTCTTAGCCTCCTGCTTGGCTCCTCAAAGCATGCTGTGTGCTTCCTGCAGGATATGTGAGTAATAAAATCTCCATTTTAATGTCTTTTTTGGCCCACTGTTGAATTACTCCCCACCCAACACCCCGTGTTCCTTAATGAGTGCTAATCTGACAAATTCATAACACCTTATTATTAACATACTAGTATGGTATTATTGTCACAATTAATACTATACCTTTTTACTAGCTAAAGTTCATGTTATATTCAGATTTCTCCAGGTTTTTACCTAATTGTCCTTTTCTGTTCCAAGATTCTGCCCTTATCATATTAGTTGTCACATTCCCTTAGGCTTCTCTTGACTGTGACAATTTTCCAAACTTCTCTTGCTTTTTGATGACCTTGACAGTTTTGAGGATGATCAGTTAGGCACATTTTAGAACATCCCACAGTCAAGATTTGCCTGTTATTTTTGTCCTGATCCATCAGGGAATGAGTTTGGGGAAGGAAGACCACAGAGGTAGAGTACCATTCTCAACAGGCACTAGCAAGAATACATATGATCTATCAACATGACTTAATCACAGTTGAAGTTGACCTTCAACACTTGGCTGACTTACTGCTTGTCAGATTTCTCCACTGTAAATTTACCTTTATATTGTTTCCATTCTTACCATGCTCTTTAGAAGGAAATCACTATCTGCATTTCATTCTTGGGGAAGAGGGACCTTTGCTTGGCCTCTACGAAGATGAAGTATCTACATTCATTATTTGAAATTCTTTGGTCTGCCAAGAGTTGTCTCCTCTTTCCCATTTATTCAGGTGTTTATTTATGTCAATATGGACTCATGAATATTTATTTTATACTTCAGATAAATAAGCCAAACTTAAGTATTCAATTTATTGTTCAAATTTTTCCAGCTCTGGACATGGATATCTCTTTCAGTAAGACTCAAATACCTGACTTACATGATTTTTCTCTTCCCTGAAGAATTTCTTTTATGCATTTTGTAGGGTGATTCTGCAGACAATGAATTCTTAAAGTTTGTATGTAAGAAAACCTTTATTTCACCACCTTTAAAGGATAAATTCACTGGACACGAAATTCTAAGCTCGCATTTTCTCCCAAAGTTTCAAATATTTCACTCTACAGTCTTCTCCTTTGAATTTTTTTCTTGTTAGAAGTCTGATAAATTTCTTACCCTTGCCATTCTTTAGGTAAATTTATTTTTCATCTGGCTTATTTCAAAATGTTTAATTTTTCCTTTTTTTAATTCACCTTCAATATGATATTCCTAGGTGTAGATTTTTTAAAAATTCATCCTGGGTGGTGTTCTTGATCTTTCTGTACCTATTTGGGTCTGTCATGAATTTCAGAAAATTGTCAGTCATTACTACGGCAGATATTCCTTCTGCTCCATTTTTATTTCTTCTTCTGGTATTCCAATTATGTATGTGATATCTTTTGAAATTTTCCTGTAGTTTTTGAATGCTCTGTCCTGTCCTACATATTTGCATTTGGTTACTAGATTTTTTAATGTGCTAGAAGATTATGATCATCTTTGGGTGATGTCATTTTCCTTGGTTGTTCATGTTCCTTGGAGTTTTACATTGCTGTTTTCACACTCAAAGTAGTAGTTGCATTCTTCAATCTTTACCAGCACCCCTCACATGGCATACTTTTTGTTGGTCCTGCTTGTATTCAGAGATTTTCTCTGACCTTATATGGGTAGGTCCACTCCACACTTCTTGCTCCCTCTTGTGGCAGAATTTTTAAGTTAGTACATTGTCTCTCAGTCTTAAAATGCACTGGGTCAGCTGTTAGTAACTTTTTTTTTCTCTCCCCCTCCCACCCCCACGCGATGGTGGTATTGCAGATCAAGATTGTGGCTTCTCCCTTGCCCACAATTTGTGTTTGCATGTATTCATTAAGTTTGCTTTTGCTGCTGCCCTTGGGAGTATGCACAAGGAACCAGCCGCAGGGTGGAGGGAGGAGTGGGCTTGGCCTCTGGAGCCCTGGAGGTGCCAGCATGCCAGCTGTGGGGACTCTCTGGTGAGGTTCTGCCAGAAGATCCTAGGTGGGCTTGCCGTAGCAGGATCTACGTTCCTTTAATGCTTTGATAGTCTTATCTGCTTCTTCCCTGATCTGCTCCCTTCCCCCACATCATAGAACTCTTCCTTCAGTACTCTGAGAGAGAAATGATTTTCTCTGGCAGTGTCCTGTCTGGTTGGGAAAGCCAGGTGCCCACTGACTGTTCTCCCTTCTCATCCACGGGAGGGATCCCCAGCCTTCTTCTTCTCTAATTCTCTATGCTGTGCCATCTTGAGGGGAGAAGGGCATTCTGACAAAATGTCTCTTGACCACTTCAATGTGTCCAGATGTGTTTTGTTCTGTTTTAGCTCCAGTATAACGCTGGAATTTCTCCTCCAGGAACCTGAATTTGTACAAAGGTTCTCATGTCTATGGGCATCTGCCCAAGTCTGTGTTTGCCAAATGCCATGCATTTTACACACACACACACACACACACACACACACACACACACACAATAAGGAATTGGCTCACATGATTATGTGGGCTGGGAAGCCCTGAGATCTGTAAGCTGGAGAGCTACAAAGGCTGATGGTATAGTTCCAGAAAAATCCAGAGATCTGAGGAGCACTAATACTGATGGTATAGTTTCAGTCTGAATCCAGAGACCTAAGGACCAAGAGAGCTGATGGTGTAAGTTTCAATGTGACTCCAGCTCTGAAGGCAGAACAGGACCCACATCCCAGCTCAAAGACCATCAGGCCAAGAGAGTAAATTCTCCCTCCCTCCTTTTTTCTATTCAGGCTGTCAAATACAGTGGACCACTGTTACCCACATCCAGAAACACCTTCACAGACATAACCAGAATAATGTTGAATCAAATATCTGGGTACTTTTTTGGCCCAGTCAAGTTGACACATGAAATCAACAGTGCAGCCAGGTTGCAACATAAAGCATTTTAACTAATATACCAGTTTCTGAATTATATGGCCAGTCTTAACTAATTGATGTTGCAAACTCAGCATTTTTTCATGATTTTAATTATTTACTATATCTTATAAAATCTATTGTATCATATATTGTATACATATACTGCCTCCTTCATTTAACAGCCAAAAATTACTAGAGGCATTTCATGAGTGAAAAATAATTTTGTAAAAAGAATTCAGGAAGAAACAGGAATGAAATTTTTTGACAGCCCAAAGAAATGCATAAATACAGGTGCAATAGAAAAATTTCAAAATCAGATTACTTCTTTCTCTGTTTCCTCATGACTGGTGGTATTTGTGTGTATGTGTGTGTGTGTGTGTGTGTGTGTGTGTACACACTCATGTGCAAACATGTGCAGACACCAGTGTGTAAGACAACCAATCCAAGCGCTAAAATTCCCATCAACTGGTATTTTGCACAGCCAGTACTCTATGTGAATTTTCTAATGTTACAGTTAGCTGTAATCTTTACCCTATAGGACTTTGGAGAATTCATATAATGGTTATCACACAGCACGATTCTCAGTCATGTACAACTCTTTGTGACCCTATGGATTGTGACCTGCCAGGCTACTCTCCATGGGATTTCCCAGGATATACCCAAGTGGGTTACCATTACTTTCTCCAGGGAATCTTCCCAGTCCAGGTATTGAACCCGCATTTCCTGCAGCTCCTGTATTAGCAGGCAGATTCTTTACCACTGAGCCACCTGGGAAGCTCTATAACTGTTTTAGTTGCAGTTAATTGCAAGTTTCTCATTCACATTTCTCCTCAGCTTAGCTTATATTTTTCCAAATTCCAAATAATTGAACAGATTTCAAACTCTACAGTAACATCTAGTAAAGTTTCTGAGAATGAATGCAAGTAAATTTGAATTCTTTTGCTACTTTATGAACAACTAAGCCATGTTCTATAGAGGCCTCATAAAGAGAAATGAATGGATTCAGAGCACAGTTACCAACTTTGGGACTATTTCAATTAATTAGATGTTTAGAAGAATTTGTGTAGACAGCAAGCATATTTTACCATATTTTCTTACATAAGGTCACAGCCCCAATAGCCAGGTCCTCCCTATCAGTAGGTAGAGCAAAAGTGCATTTAGAGACGTGATTTCAGCAGTTTTGAAAAGTAACTCACCCAGAAATGACTTATTAGCTCATTAACACTTCAAGGTGGAATAGTTTTCAGATTAACTAGCTTCAGCAAGCACAGAATGGGCGAAAGCGCAAATGGATCTGTTCTAAAACAAAATTTGTCTCTTATTGCAAAGCTGATAATGTGTTCATCTGAGGGTATGTAGAGAATATTAAAAAATTAAAGAACTATAAGTCATCCACAGGCTCACTACCTAAGAGTACTACTCTTAGCATGTGGGTGAATATCACTTTTAATTTATTTATGTGTATATAAAAATATATGTAGTTTAAAATTCAATGTCACTATTTACAGGTACAGACATATGATTTTACTTCATAACTGGACTCATTTACACATCTCCCTTTTCACATTTATAGTGGAAAATAAACTTCAGTTTTCTATCTTGTGATTATCAAGACACTTCTCATTTAACTTAGTCACTTCTGCATTAGCTCACTCTCATTCATTAAAACTTTCAACTTCTTTTTTTCTCTCCGTAATATGGTGATGTTGTGTTCTGAATGTGTGTATTCTCCCCCTCAACAATTCATATGTTGAAACTTAATTCCTAATGTGATGCTATGAGAAGGTGTGCCCTTTGGGAGGCAATCAGATTATAAGAAGACAACTACAAGTCCGCAACCTGATCTCAGGCTTTCAGCCTCCTCAACTGTAAGAAATACTGTTCTGTTACTTATGAGCCACTAGGTCTGTGGTATTTTGTTAGAGCAACCCAAGAGGACGGAGACAGATGGCATGGTAGGGTGGCCCCAGCTTGCACACAGACAGCCTTCAGCTGCAAGGTCTCAACAGACACAGTATTTGAGAGTGTGTGTGTATGTGTGTGTGTGTGTGTGCATGCGCGCATCCCTGATGCATCTGCTGCTGATGTTCTTTTGTCACAAGCAACACACGGTATTTCTCCTACAGAGCTCTGGGGCATGGTGTCCAGTTGCTGACTAGGTAGTCACCTTGGCCTGTGCTTCAACTCCCACTCAGGTTCCACTTTGATCAGTTCCTCTGCTCAAGGATACAAATGATTTCCGTGACAAACGGGACAGCAATGACTTCCTGCACCTTCCCACCTTGTGTAGTAAGGTACATGGTCGCTACCTAACTCCTCCATCCCAACACACTACAAACCCTTCCCCTCCCTCTAGTAACATATCCCCGCCATGCAACTTCATGCACCCTTCTAGGCTGACTCTGGGCTCAGTGATGTCACTCCCTTTGCCCATTAGATTATTAGCTATTATGGCTCCAGCAGAGGCTGGAAATGCACCTAGAGGTTTGGGTATGTCCTCCCTCTCATGGGCCTTGCTGAGATTACTATATGAGTAAGTCCGTGCTAGCCTACATGGATGTGGAACTACATGGAATGAACTCAGCTGCCACAGACACTGCCAGAGATGTGAGTGAGGAATATTAGAACAGCCAGTGTCCTCCCATCAGTGGCTAGAACTAGAAGATGATTGCAGAGGAAAGATTAAATCTAGATGAGGTCTGGCCAAACTCATGAGCCATAGAGTCAAGAGCTAAACAAATTGTGTTGTTTTAATCCATTATGTTGTGGGATGGTTTGTTATGCAGCAATAGATAGCTAACGTAGAGGGATGGCTATCTGGGGCTCTCTTTCTGAGTAAACATTTGCCGCCACCATTTCTATGTTCTACTCTGCTTGTGTTGGAGGAGGGTGCCTAGTGGGTCAGCCTCCTACCTGAACTCCATATGGTGACTGATGGTGAAGAGGAAGACCATATAACTTACTGTCTAACCTGAGATGGTTTTGAGAGTTTAGAGGGTGTGTTATTGATAATTACAGTAGTAAAATAACAGGTGAAAACCAGGACAATGGAAGGAAATTAAGATACATGGTTTTACTGGTATAAGTAAATTTGTTTTGAATTTCCATATAGAATTTTTCCAGTAGAATAAAGATTTCTTTGCCCCATTACCATCCAAACCCTTAGGTTTGTCTTAGACAGCTTGGACTGCTGTACCAATTATCATAGACTGGATGGCTTAAACAACAGAAATTTCTCATGGTTCTGTAATCTAGGAAGTCCAAGATGAAGGAACTAGCATAGCTGGGTTCTGGTGAAAGCCTTCTTCCTGGTTTGCTGATGCCATCTTCTTGCTCTGTCCTCTCTTAACAGAAGCAGAGAAACAGGAAGCAAGCTCTCTCTGATTGTTGTAAGAGCACCAACCCCATCTTGAAGGTTCTATCCTCATGATCAAATTACCCACTGCCAACACTATCGTACTGGGGATTAGGGTTGAACATAGGAATTTGGGAGGAGACACAAATATTCAGTCCAAGGCATAATTCAAGCCCAGAAGGAGACAGAATCATGGTTCAGTGACTTATATGCACTTATATTGTCTCTCTTGGTCCCATTTTTGGTTCTAATTCTTTCCCTCCCTCTGTGTTTCAAGGGGCTAGCTCTTTGTTTGCTTTTGTATCTAGAGAAATATGATTACATTTTGGAGAACCCATACCACATGTTCTCTGGAGCCAGACTTCCTGAATTAAGCTACCAGCCCCACTATTTACCAGCTGTTTATAACCTTGTTCAAGTCACCTAACCTTCCTGTGCTTTAGTTTTTTCATCTATAAAATAACAATATTAATAAAGCACTGACTGTACAAGAACTCAACAACTTAATACATGTAAAGTACTTGCAGTATTCATTTAATTCAGTGCAGAGCATTATCATTTTTATTATATCTACCATTTATCTATCCACCCCAAATTCAGTGATTTTCTTAGATCTGAGTCTTCAAGGCTGTGGTTTATGATTTTCCAGTCCAATAATTCATAGAAAATCTTCCTACCTTAATCCTCTAGTTCTGACATACCATATGTGCTTTGTTTTGCAGACTACTTATTTGGTAGTTGAATTTGAAAACTCTATCTTAAAAGTTAAAGGAAGATTGATTACTTTTATAAGATGCCTCCACTTTTCTCTCCTTAGAGCAATAAGTATTCACCTTGTAGCCTGGTCTGAATTGTGGAAGGCGTCTAGGGATTAAAATATAGCTATCAAAAATGAAAAAATGTCAATTATATTATATACAAATACAGTTTTTAGTGTGATTATACTCTACAGAAAGTGAAGAAGAACTAAAGAGCCTCTTTATGAAAGTGAAAGAGGAGGGTGAAAAAGTTGGCTTAAAGCTCAATGTTCAGAAAACGAAGATCATGGCATCTGGTCCCATCATTTCATGGCAAATAGATGCGGAAACAGTTGAAATAGTCGCCAACTTTATATTTTGGGGCTCCAAAATCACTGCAGATGGTGATTGCAGCCATGAAATTAAAAGACACTTACTCCTTGGAAGGAAAGTTATGACCAACCTAGACAGCATATTAAAAAGCAGAGACAGAGGTTGAACTAAGATGGCGGAGGAATAGGACAGGGAGAACACTCTCTCCCCAATAAATACACCAAAAGAACTTTTAAAGGCTGAGCAAACTCCAAAAAACAGGAACTGAATGCTGGCAGAGGACATCGGGCATCTGGAGAGGCGACCCATTGCCGACGTGAGGAGGTAGGACAAAAGAAAGAAAAGAAAAAAAAAAAAGTAGAGGGAGAGACAAAGAGCTGGGGACGGGTTCCGTCCGGGAAGGGGAGTCTGGAATAAAGAGGAAAAAAAAAAAAAAAAGAGGAGAAAGGTTTCCGAATACCAGGGAGCATTCTCTCTGGCAGATCTGCGGTGGATCTTGGAGAGCAATATAGCTGAGAGCAGAAGCAGATTAATAGCTAAGCCCTGCAAGGTTCATCTCTGGCTACAAAGCACAGCCGAGCGGCAGCACAGCCAAGCAGACTGCTCCTGCTCAGGGAGGGGCGGGCCGCGGGCTCAGGGAATGGAGCAGCCTGAGGGACCTAACCTTCCAGGAAAAGTACACCCCCCCCCCCAGGCCCGTGCACAAAACAAAGGGCGGTGAGCAGTCAACAGAGAGGCTGGGTAGCTGCGGGCTGCGGACCGGCCCAGCCCCCGCCTGAGAGCAGTGGGCATAACCCAGCCCCGGGGAGGCTAACCAAGACTTCTGGGGATTCTGGAGAGATCGGTGCTGTACACACCTTAGAAGGAGTGCTCAGCTGCACGAGCGGCTGGTCCGGGGGAGAGGAGAAGCCCCACTCCCCAGTTGTGCTGGGCGGACGACAGAGAGCCTGAGCAGAGGGGGCGGAGGAATCCCTCTCACCAGGAGCAGGGCAAACTCCAAAATTAAATCCCTGCTGGTAGAACAGACTGCATAGAAAGGAGACTGTAGACTGTGAGAAGGACAAGCCCGACCAAGAAGGCCTGCTTAGCTGCACGCGGAGAAAACCGAGCGGCTGGGCCGGGGGAGGGGAGAAGCCCCACTCCCCAACTGTGTTGGGTGGAAGACAGAGAGCCTGAGCAGAGGGGGCGGGGGAAGCCCTCTCACCAGGAGCAGGGCAAACTCCAAAGCGCTGAATAGACACTTAAAAGACCAGCAGACAGAAGACGCTTAAGCTAGCAGAGCTAACAGCTTTGAAACTGACAGGAGAAGCAAATTAAAGCCCTGCAGGTGGCGCTAACTGCATAGAAAGGAGTCTATAGACTGTGACAAGGAGAAGCCGGACCAGGGAATCATCTGAAAATCTACAGACCCTTCCCTTCACCGAATGCACAAGCACCAGAGAAAGCCTTCATTATAACTGTACTAGGAACATCTTTTAAATTTTTAAAACTTTTATATATTTTTTTCTTTTTTTTTTTCTTCTTTTTTTTTTTTTTAGAATCTTTAAGTCCCATTTGACCTTTTTTTTTTTTTCTTATTTCTTTTTTTTTCCTTTATTTTTATTTTCCGTTTTTTTTTTTAAGTAGTTTTGAGAACCCAGTCTTTACTCTAGATTTTTAATCTTTGCTCATTAGTACTTGGTATCAACTTTGTACCTTTTAAGATCCAAACTCCAGTACCCACTGCTACCTGGGAGTGAGATCATTGGCTTGACTGCTTTCTCCCCATTCTTATCTCTTGCTAGTAACAGTGAGGAAACCTAGACTCACCCACCAGAGAACCACACAAGCCTTTCCATCCAGGAAACTTCGACAAACCACACATCCAACCCCTCCCATAGAGAGGAATCCCCACAATAAAGGGACAACACAGCAAGATAAACAAGATGAAAAGGCAGAGAAATACCCAGCAAGTAAAGGAACAGGATAAATACCCCCTAGACCAAACAAAAGACGAAGAGATAGGAAGTCTACCTGACAAAGAATTCCGAATAATGATAGTGAAAATGATCCAAAACCTGGAAAATAAGTTGGAGTTGCAGCTCAATAACCTGCAGGCAAGGATTGAGAAGATGCAGGTAAGCTTTAACAAGGACTTAGAAGAAATGAAAAAGAGTCAAAATACAATGAATAATGCAATAAATGAGATCAAAAACACCCTGGAGGGAACCAACAGTAGAATAACAGAGATAGAAGACAGAATAAGTGAGGTAGAAGACAGAATGGCAGAAATAAATGAAACAGAAAGGAAAAATGAAAAAAGAATTAAAAGAAATGAAGACAATCTTAGAGACCTCTGGGACAATATTAAACGCACCAATATTCGAATCATAGGAGTCCCAGAAGAAGAAGACAAAAAGAAAGACCATCAGAAAATTCTTGAAGAGATAATTGTAGAAAACTTCCCTAAATTGGGGAAGCAAATAGCCACTCAGGTCCAAGAAACACAGAGACTCCCAAATAGAATGAACCCCAAGCGGGACACCCCAAGACACATATTAATCAAATTGGCAAATATCAAATACAAAGACAAAATATTAAAAGCAGCAAGGGAGAAGCAAAAAATAACTCACAGGGGGAAGTCCATAAGGATAACAGCTGATCTCTCAACAGAAACGCTTCAGGCCAGAAGGGAATGGCAAAACATACTTAAAGTCATGGAAGAAAACAATCTACAACCCCAACTACTGTACCCAGCAAGGATCTCATTCAAATTTGAAGGAGAATTCAAAATTTTCTCAGACAAGCAGAAACTGAGAGAATTCAGCAA
>ML661338.1:25971535-26053008 GCA_007570785.1 Antilocapra americana | reverse complement strand
ATGAGGGTAAGGGTGGGATGATATGGGAGAAGGGCACTGAAGCATGTTAATTGTCATGTGTCTAATCAATCGCCAGCCCAGGATTGATGCTCGGGACTGGTGCAGCGAGATTTCCTGGGGGGGAGGGAGGAGGGAGGGAGGTTTTGGAGGGGAAGCATATGTAAACCCATGGTGATATCATGACAATGTATGGCAAAAACAATAAAAAAAATAAATTAAATTAAAAAGCAGAGACATTACTTTGTCAACAAAGGTCCGTCTAGTCAAGGCTATGGTTTTTCCAGTAGTCATGTATGGATGTGAGAGTTGGACTCTAAAGAAAGCTGAGCAAAGAAGAAATGATGCTTTTGAACTGTGGTGTTGAAGACTCTCAAGAGTCCCTTGGACTGCAAGGAGATCTAACCAGCCCCTCCTAAAGGAGAGCAGCCTGGGTGTTCATTGGAAGGACTGATGTTGAAGCTGAAAACTCCAGTACTTTAACCACCTGATGTGAAGAGCTGACTCATTGGAAAAGACCCTGATTCTGGGAAAGATTGAGGGTGGGAGGAGAAGGGGACGACAGAAGATGAGATGGTTGGATGGCATCACCGAATCTTTGGACATGAGTTTGAGCAGCCTCTGGGAGTTGGTGATGGACAGGGAGGCTTGACGTGCTGCAGTTCATGGGGTTACAAAGAGGCGGACATGACTGAGAAACTGAAGTGAACTGACCGATCCTCTACAGATTGTGCTTGACTTATAGTGGGGTTATGTCCAGATAAAATCATTGTAAGTTGAAAATATTTTAAGTTTGTATTTAATATATCTAAGGCACTAAACATCATAGCTTACCCTAGCCTACCTTAAACATGCTCAAAATATTTACATGAACTCACAATTAGGCACAACCATCTAACACAAGGCCTGTTTTATAATAAATTGTTGACTATCTCATGTAAATTGTTAAACACTGACCTGAAAGTGAAACAGAATGGTTGCATAGGTGTGGAATGGTTGTGAGTGGATCCTTTGTTTACCCTCCTGATTGTGTGGCTTCTGCTGTCACTGTTGTTACCCAGCATCATGAGAGAATATAGGACCATATATTGCTAACCTGGGACAAAATCAAAATTCAAAATTAGAAGTATGGTTTCTATTGAATGCACTTTCTTTCACACTATCATAATCCTGAAAAACTGTAAGTCAAACCACTATAATTCAGGGATTGTCTGTACATACTCATAGTAAACTGTTTTGCCATTTTACACTATATACACACATACATATATATGTAATTTATTATAATTACAAGATAATGGTGATGTAATTTATTTTACCAAACTTTGAGCACTTAAAATTATTTCTCATATATATGAATGAACATCTTATAGCAAAATTATACATAAATATGTCTTTATAATAAATTTGTAGAGTTTAATTTGTTGTAACAAATGGCAGTTTCCATAATTTATCTATATCTATATATGTATATAGATAAGGAGGAAGAAAGTGATAGACAAAGAGAGGAGCCCCCAATATATTGGTAGATATTTGGTTGTTCTTTGGTTAAGATGATCTTGTGGAAACAGTTGTTTAGTTAGAGTCAGAGGGGAGACTGTGGAAATGAGTTTTCTGGGTGGCTGGAAACGTGAAACACTTGACGCATCCTCAGCAAGGATGGGTTTTTTCTAATAATAGGCATTCTTGGGTTGCGAGCTAATTCTGGCTCCAGAATGCTTCAAATGTCAGTGAATATTCTTTGTTAAGGGCATATATTATTCAAGACTATAAAGTCTTCATGAATTTTAATAAAAGCCAATAATATAAAAGAGTTGCCAAACTTTTTCTATAAAGGGTCAGATAGAGAATATTTTAGACTTTGCCAGATATATGCTCTCTGTTGCAATTACTCAACTTTGAAAAGTTGCCATAGACAGTATGTAAATGAATGAATGTGGCTGTGCTCCGATAAAACTTTATTTATAATACAGACAGTGGTTCAGATTTACCCCACAGATGTAGTTTGCCTACACCTAATATAATAGAACTGTGCATTAAGTAAATGGGCTCTCCCAACCTGGAAGGGCCCAACTTTTCATATCTTGTACTATGAGGAGTTGAGTACTCCCCTTAGGAATTGGGAACCAGGAATAGTTATTCAAGTTATACTATATTTTCTCATATCATGTAACTACTTGCTTCTGAGAAATTGAGATAATCTAATCCAGAGTGGTTGTCTTTCTTATGAGTATGTATGTGTTTATGCATGTATAAGAGAGAATTCCTGTCATTCTGGAGCAATGAACAGTCTTAAACAACAGAATGTATTTCTATAAAAGCTGAATCAGCTAATATAATTACTAACATTATAGGAAAATGCACACTTCACATATAACAAAAATATAGTACAGTATATCGATCTGTTTAATCTTAACTGAGTTGATAGATTTTTGAAAAGAAAATTCTATTTTTTGCTTTAATTTGAATTTTATAGATTTCCAATGTAGTTGAACTTTTCCTCTCTTAAAATTTTATAGGTTACAATAAGAATTAGGTCCCAGACAAGTTTATGATCCTTCTGGAATGACTGAACCGTAGACTCTGAGAAGGTTCAGAAATCTACATGAAGTCTCAAGTCTCTTGAAGCTACAAAGCAATCAGCTGTGCCTAAGACACTGTGGTCAGTTTAGTAATGTACTCCTTCCTTCCTTCCCTCCCTAATGAAATTAGAAATTTTCCTACTAATTAAGGAATTACGGATTTCCTTCTCTAATGAAATGTTAGCACATAAGGTCTTTGGCTCTAAATCTGTTTCCTATGGCACCTGTGCTAAGGAAGGGAACATTTGTCTCCTGTGTATGTATGTGAGAGAGAGGCTAATTCAACATTTTTTACTTTCAAGGACATTGTGTCATTTTGGATGAATCTTTCTAAAAATATCTTGCATTTGTTAATATGAAATTAATTTTTATTATGTTGCACTCACATGACCTTACACAGTATAAACATTTCATTCATTTTTCTTATATTAATAATTCTGTGGTCAAGTCAAAGAAGTGAAGAGAAAGGACACATTATATTTTTAAATTTCATTCTAAATATAATAGAATGGAGTAAAAAATAGTTTTAAATATCAAACCAATTATCTGGATTTTCTATGAGGTATTGATAAATGACACACATGGCTTAATTTAGTAATGAAAGACCATCCGTTCAAGAATGGCCATTTTCTTAAACTTCAGTATTTCAACACACAATTTGGCCCTCACTCACTGCTGAAGCCATCGCCTCCTTCAAATTATTCTACAAACAACTTAATTCCTTTGTCTTATTTTGCTTTACAGCATTTACCATCAACTGACATTTTTAACTTTTAACTATTACTGTTTCTTTAATTTACTGATGTTTAAGGTCTATGAGGACAGGAATTACTGTCTGTTCTGTTTATTGGTATCTTCCCAGTACTTAGAACAGTACAGATTTGAAATATAGTAGGCATTTATTTTTGAAAAATGAACAAATGTGGATTTATAAGAAAAAGGCTCAAAATTTAGATTATGATAAAAATGACTTACACTTGTAAAACATCTAAGAAATTTCAAAGAGATTTTCTGTATATCAATTCAATTATACCTGATAAAAATAAAATCAGACATGAAGAACAGTTGTTTTGTGCACATGTTACATATAATCTACAACTTTTAGAGTTTTTGTGACTTCTCCAAGTTATTAGCTATAGGAGGAAGCATCTGCTTTCCTGCTTTGTCAAATTTTAAGACTAGTTTTGGTGTTATTAATCTTTTAAGACTAAGTTATTTCTGATTATAATATTATAGTGACTAGAGTTCATTATATTGTGATTATATAACCTTCATATTTTGTGAGCCCTGATATTGTGTAAGCGGATAAATTTCCTTTGATATTGAAACACATAAGAAATAAGGGAAGAATTAAATGGGCAAGTGTTGAGTATGTCTTTTGAGTATAAAACACACACACACACATTTCACATCTGTGCAGAGGCTGTACCATAAGATAATATTTTCAAGATAACATATCACTAGATGATAATTTACTACCTGCTGTTCTGTGATCAATTCTGATGGAAAGCCCCCTAATAACTGTAGCATTTCTGTCATCCCCAAATCTCATTTCTTCTTTTTCACTTCAACTGATCACCTCTTATGTTACACTAAAAAAAAAAAAAACCTTATTTATTTTGTTTCATTCAAGAACTTATCTCCTGAACATTTATTCTTGCCAATCAAATTTGTTGGAACTAATTAGTGTGAAAAAAAACCGTGATCATCTAAGGAGATTTTTTGTTTCCTGCCTTATTGGAAAACAAAGACTGATATGGTTGGATTATTCAGTAAGTAGTAAAATACGTAATTCCCAATTCTAAAGCTATTTAAAAGCCAAAGATGGCTTCAATTATTCACCAAATAAGTGTCGCCTGTGTTAACCAGTGACAGTACAAAACGACAAAAGAATAATGGAATTTCCCATTCAACTCAGCTCTATTATATACAATGCAGATATGTGCTCTTCACACTAAAACAGACAATGAATACACATTGTGTGACACACAAGGCTTAAAATAGAGATGTGTGGGTAGCCAAGTATCTGCTGTGACAATGATCTGATCTACTAATTATCTGCAACACATTTTGGGTCTCATGACTGTTACCCTAATCTTTTCACAATTCACCAGAGGGTGATTTTGGCAGGTTGTCAGCAGGCAAACGGGGAAATGAGTTGGGAAACATTAATAAAGGTTGAAAACAGCAGCTTTTCATGTTTTGAGCTCATCATTCAAGTATAACAAAAACTATAAGATGAGGAATGGGGACAATAGGCTGAGAAGACAAGAAAGATGCAACCATTTAAATGACTGTACAGTTACAGTTTTGAACCTCTTGTCAAATGTGTTTGTTGTAGTTCTTTTTGAAGTTTTCTTACATTTTTACCTTTTTAGAAAATCAACCAATGATGATGCATGCTCTATAATCATGAAACACTTCCATTCCTAGATGTGGTAAAATACTTCTAACTTTTAACATAAAAATTAGCCACAATATTTTTTTTCCAAAAGAGGAACAAAATTGCAACAGTTGTAAAAATATTCAGAAATCAGAACCAGAGAATAGTATGGAAACTAGCTTTGCTATGACTAATAAGAATAATTCCATTAACAAGACAGAAATCCTAAGATTACTTTCTTCCATTTACTTTTGGGATTTCTACAGCATTTATATACAAAACATGAGACTGCTGTGTTCAGTGAATTTAATTTGCATATTAACTGAATGAAACACTAATCTTAACAGATATAAAAGTCAGGTATAAGGGAAATATATGCAATGTTTTCAGCTTGGAAGTGTGTCAGTGATGGTGTGATAGAAAGGACCTAGAGCAAACCAATGGAGCTTCATGGTTTCATTCTTTTTATTGTTCATAAAAATAAAGTTTTAGTTCTTATATTTGCCAGCTAATGTGACTTGGGCATATTTTTAAATTCTAAGAACATCAAATATATTGTTTATGTTTGATAACAATAAAGTCATTATCTGAAGTTCATATGGATGCAACAGTGAACTGTAACTGTGACTGTAATGATAATGTGAACTTTTACAACTGAAAATGTAAACTTAAAAAGGAAAAATGAAAACATAATGTTATAAGATATGCAATGATTTCTCTAATCTTTGGAAGTTAATGAAGTAGTGTTAAAAATATAATATATTAAAATGAGACTTTATTCTCCATATGCAATTGAAAATAACTCATTTTAACTTATGTATGGATTCATAAGACTAATACAAATATACAAAGAATAATTTAATGAACACCTTTTTAATCCTGGTATATATTGTTCAAGTAGAATTTTATGCAAAACATTAAATTGAATCTTTCTTTATAGCCCGTCCCCCATCTTGTTTCCTTCCTCTCCAATAATTAACCAGAATCGCATCCTTCCTACTTTTAGCATCTTTACCTATGTGAGTTTCTATAAAAGGTATATTATTTCAAATGTCATTTAAAGATCCACTGTTTTTTCATATACAAAACTCTGTATTTGTGATCCTTGTTTATATACATAGATCTAGCTCATTCAATTAAACATCTGAATAGCATTCTCTGGTATAAACATAGCATATTCAATCAAATTATTTCTGTAAGCGGGTGCTTCAGTTCCTTTAAATTCACTATTTTAAATAATGTCTTTAGTAGGATTCATGCACATGGTCCCCTGTGCACAGTATTAGGCTGTGTGACCAAAGTACAATTGTTGAGGAGCTTAGGCTTCCTTAGTGGCTCAGACGGTTAAGAATCTGCCTGCAATGCAGGAGATCCCAGGTTTGATCCCTGGGTCAGGAAGATCCCCTGGAGAAGGGAATGGCAACCCGTTCTAGTATTCTTGCCTGGAGAATCCCATGGACAGAGGAGCCTGGCAGGCTCCAGGGGGTTACAAAGAGTCGGACATGATTGAGTGACTAACACTTTTAATGTTTAAACCCAATAGGTATCTTAAAGAGATCATCTTGATGCCTTGAATTCCTTTTTGAGGCACAGTCAGCCAATAAGTGGTAAGACTACAAGTAGATTCAAAGCCGCCTGAATCTTATTTCTGTGCACTTGACACTGTGTAACCATGCTTCATCCATATGTGTGCTTTCTTTCACTACAAAGATGCTTGTGCATTTACTCTCAGTACTATCCACAAAAGTACCCTCTTACTATTAATCAAATGGCTCTCTAATATTATTGAGTAGGCATTTACCAGGATATAGGAATAAGAATCAGGAGACTTTAACTGTACTATCAGTGTTCAGTAACCTGTGGTCACTGCACACCTCACTTAGTTTCCATTTCTCCACCTCCTTCTTAGATCTCATTTTGGTCTCAATATCTCACAGTAGCACCTCTATTAACTATCTCACAGGCATCTCAGCTTTAACATACTGAGAAGTAACTCTTCTTTTATTACCCATCCTTCTGTTCTCCCCAAGCCTTTTCCATCACAGTAAATAATATCTGAGAAAAGAAGGAAAGTGAAAGGCAAAGGAGAAAAATAAAGATATACTCATCTGAATGCAGAGTTCCAAAGAATAGCAGGAGAGATGAGAAAGCCTTCCTCAGTGAATAATGAATGGAAATAGAGGAAAACAATAGAATGGGAAAGACTAGAGATCTTGTCAAAAGGATGAGAGATACCAATGGAACATTTCATGCAAAGATGGGCTCAATAAAGGATAGAAATGGTATGGACCTAACAGAAGCAGAAGATTTTAAGAAGAGGTAGCAAAAACACATAGAAGAACTACAACAAAGATCTTCATGACCCAGATAACCACGATGGTGTGAGCACTCACCAAGAGCCAGATATCCTAGAGTGTGAAGTCAAGTGGGCCTTAGGAAGCATTTCTATGAACAAAGCTAGTGGAGGTGATGGAATTCCAGTTGAGCTATTTCAGATCCTCAAAGATGATACTGCTAAAGTGCTGCACACAATATGCCAGCTAATTTGGAAAACTCAGCAGTGGCCACAGGACTGGAAAAGCTCAGTTTTCATTCCAGTGCCAAAGAAGGGAAATGCCAAAGATTGTTCAGCCTACCACACAATTGCACTCATCTCACACACTTGCAAAGTAATGCTCAAATTCTTCAAGCGAGGCTTCAATTGTACGTGAACCAAGAACTTCCAGATGTTCAAGACGGAATTAGAAAAGCAGAATAATGAGAGATCAAACTGTCAACATCCAGTGGATCACTGAAAAAGCAATAGAGTTCCAAAAAATATACTCTGCTCTATTGACTATGCCAAAGTCTTTCACTCTGTGGATCACAGCAAACTGTGGAAAGTTCTCAAAGAGATGGAAATACTAGCCCACCTCACTTGCCTCTTGAGAAGTCGGTATGCAGGTCAAGAAGAAATAGAACCAGACATACCAGGCTGGATGAAGCAAAAGCTGGAATCAAGATTTCTGGGAGAAAGAAATATCAATAACTTCAGATATGCAGATGACACCACCCTTATGGCAGAAAGTGAAGAGGAACTAAAGAGCCTCCTGATGAAAGTGAAAGACAAGAGTGAAAAAGTTGGTTTAAAGCTCAACATTCAGAAAACTAAGATCATGGCATCCAGTCCCATCACTTCATGGCAAATAGATGGGGAAACAATGAAAACAGTGAAAGATTTTATTTGGGGGGCTACAAAGTCACTGCAGATGGTGATTGCAGCCATGAAATTAAAAGACGCTTGCTCCTTTGAAGAAAAGTTATGACTTACCTAGGCAGCATATTAAAAGAGACATTACTTTGCCAACAAAGGTCCACCTAGTCAAGGCTATAGTTTTTCCAGTAGTCATGTATGGATGTGAGAGTTGGACCCTAAAGAAAGCTGAGTGCTGAAGAATTGATGCTTTTGAACTGTGGGGTTGGAGAAGACTCTTGAGATTCTCTTGGACTGCAAGGAGATTAAACCAGTTAATCCTAAAGGAAATCAGTCCTGAATAGTCATTGGAAGGACTGATGTTGAAACTGAAACTCCAATACTTTGGCCACATGATGTGAAGAACTGACTCATTTGATAATACCCTGATGCTGGGTAAGATGGCAGGCAGGAGAAGAAGGGGATGACAGAGGATGAGATGGTTGGATGGTATCACCAATTCAATGGACATGAGTTTGAGCGTGCTCTGGGAGTTGATGATGGATCAGGAAGCCTGGCGTGCTGCAGTCCATGGGGTCACAAAAAGTCGGACACGACAGAGGGACTGAACTGAACTGATCTGAACTGATGGACTCTTGCCTGCCAGACTCCTCTGTCCATGGAATTCTCCGTGCCAGAATACTGGGGTGGATTGCCATTCCCTTCTCTAGAGGCTATTGCCAACCCAGGGATCAAACCGGGGTCTCCTCCATTGCGGGTGGATTCTTTACCATCTTAGCCAATAGTGAAGCCCTAACCACCATAATCCTATTTCAAGCCTGAATACCTGATTTGATGCTATCATGCTCTTCTTCCCTCTCCATATCATTCTCTAAATGGTACTTAGAAATTTATTTAAAAATGTAAATTGGCTCATCTCATCACTAGCTTAAAGCCTACCCATGAAAATTTCCTCATTACTCTTAAAATTCAAATTCCCTACCAAGGTCTATCTAGTCTCATCTTATCAGTTTTCTCCTGTGTCCCATTCAACCTAAAAGAAGCCTCCATCCCCTTATTCATGCTCTGTGTCACCAGTAATTCTCCTTAATTACATTTTATTGTTTTGGTAGTGTTGCTGTAATAAAATACCACAAACTGTATGACTGGAAATATATTGTTTCCCAGTTCTGAAGGCGGAAATTTTGAGATCAGCAAACTTGGTTCCTCCTGAGAGCTTTAAGGAAGACTATCCCAAGCCATTCTTTTAGATTCTGGCAGTTTGCAAGCCATTTTTGGAATTCCTCTGATATCTGTCTTCATGTTCACCAGGTGTTCTCCCTCCTGTGTTCATATCTGTATTCAAATTTCCCCCTTTTGTAATAAGACACCAGTCACAATGGATTAGAGGCCCAGCCTGCTCCAGTGCACCCTCATCTTAAATTAGCTAATTATATCTGCAATGTACCTATTTCCAAATCAGATCACATTTTGAGGAACTGGGTGTTAGAAATTGAATATATGAATTTTTGGAGAGGACACAAGTTAGTTTATAACAAGCACTTTTCACAATGTATTATATCTGTATGTGTGTGGTTGCTTATTGATTTAGAGACCATTTCCTCTACCAGACAGTTTTTACTTTTACCTTTTTTTTCAGAAAGGTATACCCAGTGACCTCAAAAAGTTTACCAGTTGATAGCTGATAAATATTTACTGTTTTTCTACATATGTCATTCTGTGATTTATAAAGTCCATTGCTGTTCTGAATTCTGTGATTTTGCTTTCTCTGTGCCCAATTTTATCATCACAATTTTATCCAATGCCATCCTAGGGCAAATTTTTGGAAAAGTAAACCATATGTCAAAATAAGGCAAACATGAATCCATTTTGCTTTATGACTTCCTAAATAATTCATACCAAAATATGTATGCTTTTAGAAAGGAGACGGAAGTAGTGCCATAGTTCACTTAGTAATTTTTCAACCAACTTTCAATTTACTTTAGCTTTGAGGATTGAGATTTAAGAATAATAATATAAAATGTAACCTCACTATTTTATGCTGGATGAGGGAAACTTGAGAGAATGGCCCTCCATGGTTCAGAGATCACTGGCTTATACCATAATGTTCATGGGGGAACTGTCCTTCTGTCCATCCCACTTCAAACAAGAGACCTGAATAGCCTACTAGCTTAATCCTGCATTTATTATACATTCCTCAGCCTTCTCGTACTCCCCCCTTTTACAGTTCTATCTTCTATGCTGTCTAAAAAGCATGAATCTCTTGTTTTAAGGTTTGTTTTAAATCTTCCTAATCCATTATTGGATCTGGTCTCTCAACTCAAACTCCTTGATATTTTCTTAAGCCTCTTTAAATCAATCATGTCACCTCTGCTAGATGAATCTTCCCAAAATGCCATTTTTATTGTACCACTTTTCTGACTTAACACTATACTGGTACCATATCACCTACTGGATCAAGTTTAAGATTCTAAGTCTCCATTAACTAGCCTCAGATTGCTCATCCCTTTTTTAACTTCCACTATGTCTCAGACTTATGCCATCTGCTTTATTATTTCAACAACTCTTGCCAATTTCAACTCTCTTGCTTTATTTATGCTGCTTTTCCAAGTGAGAAAGACCTGCCTACTTCTTCCTGAAAAATCCAGCTCTATCTAGTCATCGAGTTCCAGCTAAGGAAGTTCTCATGAGGTTGACTCTTCCATTCCATAAAATATTCTCTGTCTCAAATTCTGTAGCAATTTTATTTAGGAAGCAATGAGAAAAAAAAAAATATATATATATATATATTTAGTTAGATGAGTGAACATTAAACTTTTGGTTCATCTGTGCTTTTTGGCATTCTTCTTATCTCAATAAATAGACAACCAACTTCAGTACCATCCACAATAAGCCTGAGCTACATGGAATCAAAAAAGACAAATCTTTAAACAAGACTCTGTTTATTTCATGTATAAGATATTCTCTTTATATTTTTGTTTTCCACTTTTTTATTTCAGTGCCTAAGTACTTTCATCACAACAGCTGATGTATAACACACACAATTGCAAGGTTTCATATGAAATAAATTACATCTAAAATAAACCCAGTGCTAGTGCTGCCGCACTTTTATGTCCAACTCTTTGCACCCCTATGGACCGTACCTTGCCAGGCATCTCTCTCCATGAGAATTTCCTGGCAAGAATACCCGAGTCAGGTGCCATTCCCTCCTCCAGGGGATCTTCCCCACCCAGGGATAGAACACGCATCTCTTGTGCCTCCTTCATTGGCAGGCAGGTTCTTTACCACAGGTGCCACCTGGGAAGCCCAAAATAAGCCTAGAGATGGTCTATATCACTTAGCAGAAAGCCTTTACAAACACACGCCAGCAGAAATTATGGATATAATAAACTTATAGAAAGTTAATGAAAAAAAACATATTTTGTATCTAGCTGCTTTAATTCTTTAATCATATATAACATATTAAAGGAATATTTTGTTCCTGATTCATGATTCAACTTCACACTTGCAGTGTAACACTGATATGAGGAAAACAGAAGGAACAAGGATAAAAGAATATTAGTAGACTACAAAAGTGTGTTAATTAAGAATGTATTTATTTAAAAATACCAAGAATAACTGGAGCCTATTATCCAGAGTGAAGTAAGCCAGAAGGAAAAACAACAATACAGTATACCAACGCATATATATGGAATTTAGAAAGACAGTAACGAGAACCCAACATGCGAGACAGCAAAAGGAACGCAGATGTATAGAACAGACTCGTGGACTCTGTGGATGAGGGCAAGGGTGGGATGATATGGGAGAATGACATTGAAATATGTTAATTATCATATGTGTAATCAATCGCCAGCCCAGGATTGATGCTCGGGGCTGGTGCACCGAGATTTCCCTGGGGGAGGGAGGAGGGAGGGAGGAGGGAGGGGGGTTCTGGAGGGGGAGCATATGTAAACCCATGGCGATATCATGTCATTGTATGGCAAAACTAATAAAAAAAAATACCAAGAATAATCTTCCCACATAAAGAACACACATGAAAAGTGGAAGTATATTAAATGTTGGGCATGTACTCAACAATATTAATCTTGTGATGCTTTAAAAAAAACACTCTGAATAGTGGAAAATTTTACACTTTTAATTTATTGTTCAGTCTGTCATCTTACGCTGACACTCTATCCCATCATATAGACCAGGTGGCCTAGCCACATGTGGCTATTGTATTATATACCCAAAATATAGCTAGGTCAAAGTGAAAACACACTGAATTTTGAAGTTTTAGTTAAAAATTGCAGCGTCTCAATTTTCTGTTGAAATGATAATACTGTACTCTGTGTGTGTGTTGTATGCTTATTTGCTCAGTTGCATCTGACTTTTTGCACACTTCTTGGATTGCAGCCCACCAGGTTCCTCTGTCCATGGGATTTTCCAGGCAAGAATACTGAAGTGGGTTGCCATTTCCTCCTCCTGGGGATCTTTCGGACTCAGGGATCCAACCTGTGTCTGTTGTGTTTTCTGATTGAAGGCAGATTCTTTACTTGCTGAGCCACCAAGGAAGCCATAATATTGTACATATTAAATAAAATTTGCAAAAAACTAAAATTCACCTATGTTTTTTCTACTCTTCTTAGTGGGGAGTTACAAAATTTTAAATTGCACATGTAGCTTAAATTATATTTCTGTTGGACCGTGCTGATCTAGACTGCATGACATCTCATAAACTTCCAATAAAGCCCTTTATATGAATAAGTAAAGACCTTCCATAATGAATTAAAGTAGCTGTATCTCGCTGGAATTATTTATTGTCTGTTTACAATATTAACTATTTAAATCCATATTTTTTAATTCTAGAAAATTTTGATTTTATGCTCAAAAAGTCTGACTATTTTCCAGTATACTAGTACCATTCACATTATTTATATCATGCAGCACAAATAAAATTTTTCAAGTTTGTGTACATGACACATTAAAACATACCTGTTTAAAATAAAATCCAACTTTTCAGTTTTCAACATAAAGCAAATGACACTTTTCATATGTAATTTAAAATTGGATGATCTTCTCTTTGAATTGAGTAGATGTTTTGACACTGTTAGTATTTTGGTGATATATGCTATTATATTTACAACAAATATTTACCAATATACCTTGAAATAGAGGCATAGGCCAATATATCTCCCAGCAAGGTTCTTTTGCCTCCACTTTGTTTTACAGACAGCTTCCTCATTCGACACACAAGTTCAACTACCAAGAACCAGCCTATTCACTTATGTTAGTCCTTACTGGCAAGACCATAACTCTCTTGAAGGCTAAAATTAAATAAAGCTTGGGAAAGCCTAGTGTAAAAATAAGTAAATTAAGAATTTTAGTTAGAGCCTGTTTAGAGCACACTGTGTTACCATCTGCGTCTCCTCTACCTGAAGCATCCATTGTCTATAAAACTGAGATTTTGATCTTGATGAAAAGAAATAATTATGGACCCTGACAGAATGTGAAAGCAAGGTTAGTTTTCTAGCAGTGCAAGGCTATAGAAATTCTAAGCAGCATTTTTTCTTCAGAAAATTGTAGAACTGACCAATGAAATCCAGCCCAACCCTCTTATTTTACAGATGAACCACCAGATGCCTTGAGAGTTTAAGAGACTGCTCGTTGTTACAGTGAGATCACTGTGATCCCCATCCAATTCTCTTCCCCTTGTAGCACAAAATGCTCTTTTCACTCTGAATTTACTTCATAAGACATATCCATAATGACTAACTGAACTGAGTTCCAAACAAGTTATCAAGTTCCTCAAACTTAGCATATAAGAGAAATAATCAGTAGAACAGAACAAAAACAAAAAATTGCTTAAATTCAATGAGAATAGTGAAATTAATGATGGCAGTCATCAATAACAACAAATTGCTTTTTTTAAGCATAACTTCCAAGAATACCATTTTCATTTTATTTATTTTATACTTCTGAGAGTGTACATGTTTTTCCTTCAGTATTTGAGCATTTCCCCTAATTACGTACAAACATATGCAATGAAGTCACTCTGAATTCTCATGCCTTTCCTCCTTCTAATTTTTAAACTCTTTAGAATTGTTATTTCTAATCATCATCTATGAGTATCTTATATGATTTTTAATACTTCGGGCAATCCTCCTTTATAACCGAATCATGATTATAAGTGTTCTGAGAATAGCTACTATGTTTTATAAATCATTATTATCTTAAGAGACTTTTGCCAGAGGTCTAAAACCCAGCAGGATGCATTGTATATATTGGACAATCAATAGACAAAAGCTGATGGACTAGCAGAGGTAGTCTTCCTTCCTTCCTTCCTTCCTGAGTTTATGATAGGAAGACTAACATGTTCCAGATGCTGAAGAAAAGATATGTGCTGATGGCATTAGCAATTGGCAATACATACTATTGATTATGGGCTTTCTAGGTGGCTCAGTGTTAGAGAACCTACCTCTCAATGCCAGAGATGCAGGTTCAATCCCTGGGTAGGGAAGATCCCCTGGAGGAGGGCATGGCAGTATTCTTGTGTGGAGAATCCCATGGACAGAGGACCCTGTTGGGCTACAGGCCATAGGGTCACAAAGAGTTGGACACAGCTGAAGTGACTGAGAACTCGTGCATTGTTGATTGTGTGTCATAAGGACGCCTGGTCAAATATAGAAGTAAGGAGCCAGGCCACACAGATCTCCAGGCTCAGATTCTGTGATGTTTACACAAACTTTGTAGCCTCACGTCTCTGCACTATATTTCTGGATTACAGGTCAGAGCACTTTACAGACAATGTCATATTTACCTTTATGGTATTCTCTGATTGTTGAGAAGGGGCTAATGCTTAGCCCATTTCCTTTATTGCCACAGGGAAAAATATAAGCGAAGAGAGCCTGAATCATTTATACGGTGCTGCACCATAAGGCAAAAAAGAGGCAGGTGCAGGTCTCAGATGGTCGTCTAAGTCCACATTCCACGCTCTATCTGCTAGATAATCCTGCCTTCTCTCTCAATAGAATATTTCCCTAGATAGTTCCTGAAACATTTATAGCAGAAGCCAGCAGTGTCTGTTATAGGAGTTTGTGGAAAACTTCCAGGCATCTAAAAATGTAAGAAACGGCCACATTTCACTTTGGGTATTCACATTTGAGAAATGATGTTTTTTTTTTCCTCCCCTCAAATATTCAAAAGTTTGATCTAAGGCAAAAGTTTTACTATTCCTCCCTAAACTGGAGGAATGAAAACACCCATGAATTTTCATCAGTTTGCTGTAGGCAGAAATTTGCCAGTTTGCAGGAAAATGGCTTAAAAATCGAAGCTGAGATGAAATACTTGAACTTCTTGTGTGAACCTATGAAAGTAATATTTTTCTTTATCAGCTGATATGAAGGTCTGCACAACCCTACATTACTTCAGTATAAAAATGACTTTTCCTGTCTAAAATGTCACAGAACTGTTTGGATTTTCCAGGAAACATCTGTAAAAAGATTCTCGTCCCCTTAATTTTGTCATATGTCATCTTTTCCCTTTTATTCGTTATCTATTTCCATACTTAATAGAAATTCCCTATAACTAACTTCCTGTATCTTTCCCTCTGAAGTATGCTTTGGGAGGAGTTGTAAATGGGATAAAACTGGAAAACTTTTCCTTTCTCAAGGTGCCAAACGCTGCATAGACTGGATAGTTGTTGTCTGTCTAGCTAAAAACTATAATCATATTGAAAGCAGTTGAGCCCCTGACTGAGTCCCACCCTGAAACATGAATGCCGGGTTGGCATTTGCCTAAATTACCAACTGCATCATGTCAACCTGGTATTGGTTTAGGCCATTTGAACGTCAGTAATAATTACCATAGACAAAGGTACCTATGCTGCAATGTGGTTCTTTCACTAATGGGACCAGAAGGATCCACTGGATGAAACCTTGCTCTATTTATTTCTTTGCCACCCCCAGCTGGCAAGTCAGTTTTACTTTCATGGCATGTATTTAATTAAATCCATTTCTCAAAGATTTTTTTTTAAATTTCAGACCAACAAATATTTCTGGAGGCATCAACTACCTGAAACCTGCTATAATAAATACCATAAAGTACTTACACTGATAATGATATTAGTAATGTAAACAAGAATTTACATATCCATCCAATCACAGGCATTTATTTGTTCAAGAAATTAGTTAGCATTATGTGTGCTTCCTATTTAACTGACTTACCATTAAAGGATGCAATAATCCTGTCACTAATATTCTCCTCCCACAAAGCATCTTGTGAGCTTTCTTAATTATTAGAATTTGAAGCCAGTGAAAGACTAAACCAAGTAGACATATCAGAATTATCGATACAAGTGGATGTTTTGACTTCAGTATTTTTGCCCCATAAATATCTCTACTTTACTTTCTAACATAGATCCTCCCTTAGAAGTATTCTATTGTCACACAGCCATGTGTTTTGAGTTGTTTGTTTAACAGTTGTGGGGAAATAGTAAATATTCACACACACACTCTTGTTGGTTTATCCTTCCTGTCTTATATTAAGGAAGAGAAAATAAAAGGTTTCTGGGTAGATTAGAGCACTGACTATCAACAAGTGAAGAAAAGCCAATTGGTATTTATAATAAGCAAGAAATACTCATGGTCTTATTAGAACTACAAAGCAGTCTAGATAACAGATGCAGTTTACTTAAACTCCACAAACTAACCTACATTTTCAATCACCACCAAAGTATAATGCAGATTCTCTGAGAAACAGATGCCAAGACAAGATCAGATGGGCAAGATGTTTGTTAAGAGAAATGCCTATGAGAAAATTAGAATGGAACCAGGAGGTCTTAAAGAGTCTTCAGACCAAAATGTTTATCTGACTCTTGAGAAGAAAAGAAATAGATGAAGGCAGATCTATAAAAGTCTGGTATTGACTGCCAAGGACCAATAAGAAAGACTGAGCCAAAGAGGTCCAATAAAGGATTTCTGTATCTCCAGGAATGACCTAGCCTGCTGCTGTCAGCACAGCTCTCAGCCTTGGCTGGGAATAGTGATGGGGATCAGCAGCCTTGGTTTGATAGTGGTGATGGCTTTCAGAGCACAGCAATAGGAACCATTTCTGAACTATGCTCTGCTCATTTGGAACTTCTGAGAAACATAATTTGATGGATGCCACAGGCCACCTCTTGCATCACATACATTTACTTTAATCCCTATTTGGGGAGCATCTTATCCAGGGCCTTTCTGCCTGATGAGAAACTCAGAAGAGGCAGTTTCGATGCAGTCAATCTAATCTCGAGACTACAAATGATATTTAAACCATCCCTCCTCTGTTATCCAGTCACGATTCCTTTTATACTCAGTAATCACCTCAGTACATTATTGGTGGTGCACCTCAATACTAGCGTGACTCAAACCTTCTTTCCTGGGAAGTATGTATCCCTTTTCATACTGTTCCTGGTGCTCTCAAGGCAAGAATACTGGAGTTGTTTGCCATTCCCTCCTGTAGTGGACTGATGCTTAAACTGAAGCTCCAATACTGTGTCCACTTCATGCGAAGAGCCGACTCAACGGAAAAAACCCTGATGCTGGGAAAGAATGAAAGCAAAAAGAGAAGGGGTAAGCAGAGGTGAGATGGTTAGATGGCATCACCAACTCAATGGACACGAATTTGATCAAACTCTGGGAGATAGTGAAGGACAGGGAAGCCTGGCATGCTGCAGTCCATGGGATTGCAAAGAGTCAGATGTGTCTCAGTGACTGAATAACAACTGTATCCCTGGTTAACCAGACCCTCAGATGATGACTGCTACACATATCTATTCATAGTTACAACTGGGCAGGTGAATACTGGGAGGTGCCCTCCTGAACAAACTGGGTTCCACATGTATTCTTCATCACTCCTACTGCCTGAAAAGTAGCCCTGTGGCCTCTTATGTCAAGGTCAATTGCCTCTGTCAGAATGATGACTTCTCTTCTACCCGGGTGGTCTGTGGCTACAAAGAATCCAAAATACCCAGACAGCAGCATAACATGTACTTCAGTGGAACCTCTTCTGGGTCCCCCCAGTACAAGTATGTCCCCTTTGCTTATAAAGACCTTAAACTCTGCAAAGCCCAGAATACTGTATATAGAAAAATAAAATCCCCCACCTAGTTATGGAGCATGATGGTCAAGGAGGATACTCCTGCTTCTATGCTGTGGTTCCCAGATCTCTATATTCTTTCCTTAAGGACACACAGCATCACAGGGAAGTCTCTGACTTAATGAATACACTACATTCTGAGGATTTTGTTGTTGTTATTTAGTCACTCAGTCATGTCTGACTCTTTGAGACCCCACGGACTGCAGCATGCCAGGTTTCCCTATCCTTCACCATCTCCCAGAGCTTGCTCAAACTCATGTCCATTGAGTCAGTGATGCCATCCAACCATCTCATCCTCTGTCATCCCCTTCTTCTCTTGCCTTCAATCTACCCAGCATCAGGGTCTTTTCTAATGAGTCAGCTCTTCGCATCAGGTGGCCAATGTATTGGAGCTTCAGTTTCAGCATCAGTCCTTCCAAGGAATACTCAGGATTGATTTCCTTTAGGATTGACTGGTTTGATCTCCTTACTGTCCAAGGGACTCTTAAGAGTTTTCTCCAACATCACAGTTCAAAAGCATCAGTTCTTAGGTGCTCAGCCTTCTTTATAGTCCAACTCTCACATCTATGTATGATTACTGGAAAAACCCTGAGGACTCTGCTTAATTTCAGAGTGTTGCCTCTGGACTGACAATTTGGCTGGACGTTTAGAGTTCTGTGGGACTTACTGACTCTAGATGGTGCACTATGTGACACAGCCAGTGGATCCCAAGGTCATATGGCTTTTACCTAACCTCTTTCACTGTGGGGTGTGCCCACTGTTTGAATGTTATGGGTTCAGTATCCAAAAATTGGCTCATATATGAGTATCAAGCAAGGGATTTTTACTTTTCTGGGGGAAAATTGTCTTTAGTTCTTAGCCTCCCTTTCCACCTTCCTTTCCTTTAGATTTTTGTGTTACAGTCATAAAATACCACGCTTGCTGCCAGGGATGCCATTTTTCAATAACCACCTTTACCATTCCCCATGGGCCAAGCTCATTTGGCTGCTCCTTTGACCTTGCTGATCTTTAGAATAATTGTGTCCTCCTGGCATTTGAAGTCTAACTCTGCTACCTGGCTTCTAAAGACTGTATCTACTTTTTCTACCACCAGTTCTGGCCTACAGAGGAGGCCCTAAAGAATTTCTGGTACTAGTGTCCCTCTCACCAGCATTTTGATGATTGCCTTAGAGAATAATGCAACCTCTGGTTTCTCCTGTGGAATACAGTAATCTGCTGGATTTTCTGGTCTCACACAAATTATCCACTCCAGTATGCCTGCTTCCCTCAGCCTCTTTATTCCTGCTTCTAATGTTAGACAACACAGGTCAGACATTTCTACTCCACTTTACATTGGTCATCACTTTTTTTTAGGTCTCCAAGAGCCACTGCAGCCATGAGTTTACTTCATCTCCTAGGTCCTTGCTAGGATATGTCTTGTCCCAGAATTGTAAATTAACTGTTCCAAGTCAAGAATACTTGCTTACACAGTCTTACATTCTGGCCTCTTTAATGAAGCATCTTCAAAATTGCATCCCAAGAGTATTCTCCTGGCTCAAGTACGTACCACCTATTTCTTTTAACTCATTCATTGTACACAGTCTCTTTCCTTCTTAATGAGGCCCAACATGGTTATCCTGGGACCTACTAATTACCAGCCTGCAGCCAGAAGTGGAGAAGGGGATCATCTGTTTCCTTCAGAAGAGAGTTTTTTTATTTTGCTTTGTTTTGTTTCAACAGCCACCATTCTTGCTGCACATCTACCACTTGCCCAGTTCTTCCATCCATGATGTTATTTATTCTGCACAGTCAATTGCCCCACCAGGACCAGGACCATGATCTTCAAGAAACTGAGGTGCAAAGGTTAAGTCACTTGTCCAAGTTCCCCAGCAGGTAAGTGTTAGAGGAGGGATCCCAGTTCATACCTTCCAAGCCCGTGTTCTCTCCACTTTGCCACCACTGACTCTCAATGAAGGGTCCTGGCTGCAGCTCTCATGTGAGAAAACTGATTTTTATGGAAGTGCCTGACGGTGTTACAAGGCAGGGTTGGATTTAGGTGGTGTTGCTAACAGCAGTCAAGACCTTTCAAGGTTCCCAGATACTTCTCAGCCTAGAGACCCACATATGCCAGACAGGCAGAC
Source organism: Antilocapra americana (assembly GCA_007570785.1). NCBI lineage: Eukaryota > Metazoa > Chordata > Mammalia > Artiodactyla > Antilocapridae > Antilocapra > Antilocapra americana. The sequence continues at coordinate 26,032,617 of ML661338.1, read as the reverse complement.
TCTCACAATTCCGTGGACACAAACCCCAGTTCCAAGGAGATATGCATTCACCTAACTATGATATGAATGTGTAGGTATACATAGGCTCTTAATCAGAAATCATGCAATCCCACCAGAGGGGTAGACCATCCTGGGGCATGTACATTCTCAGACATACTCAACCATCTGCTTCTCATACATACACACACAACACTCACTCAGGATGCTGAGGCAGGTGATGGAAAGAAGGACTCTGATTGGGTTGTCTGAGACTGGTGATGATGGATGTAGTTGTATGACCCTGGCCAGCAGACAACCATCCTGAGATGGTAAAGATGCTTTCATTGCTACTGCGGTCACCTTGAGCAGTGGGAGAGAAGGGGGCAATATCAGATAGGGCAATAACAGAAGAGTAGGAAATATCCATTCACGCCCACTTGGTACAGCAGACCGAGGAGCAAGACCAAGACTGAGACAACCAGAGCAATGTCTGCTGACAACATAGCAGTCAGTGATCAAGCAGGGGAAGTGGCCAGGCCAGCCAGCATCAGGATGGTGACCAGCAGATGAGGCCAGCTAGCAGCACCACAGGGCATCATTACCTCCACCACTGTGCAGCTGACACATGAAGTTCACATCCTGCGTAGCTGAGCTCATCAGCTGTTTAACCAGAACCAGCAGAGCCAGTAGACAGCACAGTGCCTACCACTTGCTGCCACTTGCCCAAGTAGCAGCTGGTGGAGGATTATAGCAGCACCATGCTAGCCACAAGGCCTTCAGTGAAAATGATAGCTCTCTCTCAGGAAGGCAGTCCACCTCTGAAGCCCAGAGGGTTCAGGGACAAGTGCAGAAATAACATCAAAATATCCCCACCCTGTGTTTCAGGGCCTCGGGTTTTCCCAGCCAGCACCCTGGCCTTGGCAGAACACTAGGTGATCACCCAGATGCCTCCAAAGCCCTACAGCTCTGTTAGATCTTCAGCCTGTTGCATATCTCTGCCTGTGTTTTCACTACAGGAAGTAAAGTCCTCTCTGTAAGACACCAAGGCTTGTTAGCAGCCCTCAGTTTCTTACTATCCTTCCACAGGGCATAAATACAACCTAGAAGGAACTAGTCAAGTTCACTGTCTTTATAAGCATTATTAACATACAGCTATCAAACGCCTGAATCCTCATTCCCATCACAGCATTCTTCTCCACTGAGATCGTTTCCCGCCACCAGCAATAAACTCTTTAGCAATTAACATTGCCTTGTATGAGGTAGTATCATTGCCCCACCTACCAAACAGGACAATATCCTTCCTCTTTACCCACAAGGTGATGATTAAGCCAATTCCAAGCCCTGTCTTGTTACTCCTGACACCACTGGTGTTCTTTGGGTACCGTGAAAAGCAGATGACACAGAGACACAGTTAGACGTCCAAAAGTTTGTTTTGTTTTGTTTTAGGGAAAACATCTATGAAGGAAACTGTGGAAGGAGCTGGGGGAGCCTGGGAGAACTGATAGAATGCAGGGCTAACCCTTGTGAGGGGAAAGAGAAGAAAGAAAAGTCGGGTGCAAGAGTAGGGAGAGAACATGGCAGTTTTAAGAAAGCTTGGCAAAGCTGCTGGTTGAATCTTCAGTCCAAAGTTCCCATCAGAGGACTATCCATCTCTTAGTATCAGACTTCTCTTAGTATCAGGCTGTAGCATCCTTCAGCTCTTATGGCAACATGATTGCTGAGGAAGCTACTGAGTTAAAGTGTTTAGTTTCATCAAATCTTAAAAGAATGTAGAGATCTATGTATCTTTATTTTGCTATGCTTGTGTCTTTCCTGTAATCCATATATTCTCTTGTTCCATAATTTTATTTTTATTAGCTCGTTGAAGTCCTCAAGAATTTATAAGAGATTAAATTACTATAAATCACTTTATGATTCAATCATTACCTCTAAATTGTTATATAGAGAACCCTGGATAAATCAGTCTATGGAGGCAGTAGGGGGGTTACAACTGATTTTTTTTAGATAACACATATTCTCAATCATAAATTGAGCACAATTAAAACTCAAAATTGCTTGGTAAAAATTAATCAACCTTCATATGTTATTGCATCAATGCATATATAATTTCTATAGATGCATAGCAAACTTCAGCCTTTCCTTCAGTTTTTCTATACTAGTTTTTTTTTTCTTATTGCCATATTCATCTGTGCATAAAGGCTTGAGATTAGTAATTTTACCTGCATCTTCCATCTCTTTGATGGAATCTCATCAGGCTGTTCTAATTTCTATTGAAGTGCAGTGTTCATACAGTTCAGCATTAAATTCTAGAGACAACAAAGTGCCTAAATACTCCAAATTATCTCAGTTGTCACTTACCTGAGATTATCATTTCATATGATTGGTTTCTTTTTGTTATTTTTATTTTTTCAAATCTTTCCATTTTTTCCTGAGTCTCTCCTATATATGTAACACCCTATTCACGTTATTCGTAAACTATGCTCCTAAAGATGTTTCTGGAGGGAGACTCTTAGAGCATAAGGACTTTTGTAACCAAAATCAGTTTTCTGAGTGAAATTCACAGGTATGTCTTTTCAAGTGATTTCAGAAAAGACAGTAAACCTTGTCAATGCAGTGCAATTGATTTCAGTTACTTATTATTTTACAAGAATGGCCCATCTCCAAAGAAATGATCAAATCGACCATGAAGAAATCCACACTGCCATTAATATCGGCATTAGTATAGCAGACAAGAATATAGTCTAATCATGTTCAGTTGTATAGACACAGCCTTAGACAAGACACAAACATTTTCAGTAAATAGTATGGTGAGCAATTTCCTTTGAATCTTTTATAAAGACAAAAGATTTATTACAAATAGAGTGCCCTTTATGAGTCGTGCTCTTTACCAGTTCTCAATGCAATCTTTGCTAGGTCTGAAGTATTCTTGAGTCAAATATACTCCCTTTGGTTGCAGCACGCTGTCCCAGTGGCTCAGACAGTAAAGAATCTTCCTGCAATGAAGGAGACCTGGGTTCAATCCCTGGGTCAAGAATATCCCCTAGAGAAGAAAATGGCAACCCACTCCAGTATTCTTGCCTGGAAAAGTCCATAGATAGAGTCCTTGTGTTCACAAAGCGTCAGACACAACTGAGCAACTAACTCTAACTGCCTAACCATGCCTGCTCGCACTCTTGTCATCAGAATCTAGGTGGGATCATGTAGAAAACTGGGTAGCCTATTTTTGGACTTTCAACTTAAGCATTTCAGTAGCAGCCATTCTGAAAAAATGATTTTATATCTCATTTTCATAGGTTCATGCTTAGCCTTCAAGGTGAAGGTAATTGCCAATCAAGGAAAATACCCACATCCATTAGAAGTACAGATATAAAAAAAGAGAGAAGATGCCCACCCAAAGAGCAGCCTGGGAAATAGTGGGGAAAAAAGAAACAAGTAATATAGCCAAATAGATTTAAGGGGCTAGATCTGATAGACAGAGTGCCTGATGAACTATGCACGAAGTTTGAGCAAGCTCTGGGAGATGGTGAAAGACAGCAAGGCCTGGCGTGCAGCAGTCCATGGGGTCACAAAGAGTCAGACATGACTGAGTAACTGAACAACAAAAGGCTTCTGCTCATAGTAGCTTTATCACTAAAACAAAACAAAACAAAAGCAGTGATTTAATTTTAAAATTTTTCTTCATTAATCACAAATACTAGAGTCTTGGGGGAAAATGACATGGAATTTTGATAGTTTGAAAATCTTTGAAAAAGAAAGATAATCCATTTTCTCTAATAAAATAAAAGCATTTATGTGATTTTATAATGTTTTGCATAAAGATAAAAACAGAAGAGGAATGAGAAAGAGCTGCATAAACTGCAAAATCAGTGCACACTTATTTTATTAGTTATACTATGTAAGTTGAATATTTTATTCACTTGTTTTCTAGGATCTCAGATAGCTAATAACTCTCAAATAATAAAACAATGTCCTAAATGCTCTAGACATACTACATACTTTCTGGTTGGAAGTACTTTCTTGAAAAAAAGTTACTCTCTTTTAAAAATAAACTAAACTGTCAACTTTTAAATTTAAAGGGATGTACTTTCTACCCTTTAAAAATTGCTATACTTGGCACTCTTGATAGGTAAGATTAGATACATGATCATATATAGATAGATATGTGACATGAACTCATATTGGTGTATATAAGCATGTTCACATTCTCTGCCAAAATAAATGATTTCAAAAATGTGAAAAATAAATTGAAGATAATCAAAAAGAGAATTCTTTCCTTATCAAAAATATCACATATCTAGCATCAAAACATATATTTGTTTTCCTGAATCTCTAAAAGTTAGATAATACCAGAGCTTTGTTTTTCCCAGAAATCTTACTTTCTCCTGATATTCCATTTACTTGGTAATTTCCTACACTTCTAGAGAATCTATGCTTTTCACAAGCCTTGTTGAAACTCTACTAGTGGTATAAGCAAAGTGATTAACATAACTTGAGAAATAATGCACAAACATTACTAGTGTAAGGTCAGTCATGCCCTCCTACAGAAGCAATCAGCTCACGAGAGTTAAAGTGTTAGTTGCTTAGTGTGTCTGACTCTTTGTTACCCCATGAACTCTAGCCCACCAGGCTCCTCTGTCCACGGAATTCTCCAGGCAAGAATACCAGAGTGGGTAGTTATTCCTGCCTCCATGAGACCTTCCAGACCCAGGGATCAAACCTGGATCTCCTGCATTGCAGGCAGATTCTTTAATGTTTGAGCTACGAGGGAAACCTTAAACAGAACGTGGCCTAGCTGTAATAGCAAAGAAGGAAATAGAGAATATACATCTGGGCATAAAGCAAATGATGGTAGCAATCATTCTCTCAGAGATGAAAGGGATTTTAAAAAGCAGTGCCACTTCTCAAAAAATACCCATCAAAATCATGAATACTAAGAAATCCCAAAGAAATTAAAATCCAAACATCTCCCAAAGAGGCACATAATTTTAGTGACAGGAAAATATTTGTACTTCATTACTTTTTAAAAGAATCCTGCTAGCAAAAGACATCAATATTTGTTTGAAAATAGGATGAAAGTCATATTTGGCAGGAGTACATTTGAAATGGTTCCAAAATGTATTTTTGTTCTCAATGGAACAACAGAACTTGGTTTTTCTCCAGTTTTGGAAAGGCATACACATATTCATATATGTACATGTTTGCATCAAAGCAAATGAAAGGTGTGACTTTAACAAGTATACCTCCCTCCTCCCTCATTCAAGTCATTCTTTTCCCTGACCAACATGTGTAAACACAGTCGGTAAAGACTTACACAGTTATGATAGCTGTATTGATGCTTTGAAAGACTATCTGTGTGTGTGCATGAGAGAGAGAGAGAAAGAAACTTTGTCAGGTGTCTTTTAAAAATGTGATTATATACATTATATGAATTTATAAAAATATATAGTTTATAAATATTATTATGTTATATCAACTGTTTGCAACTTGCTTGCTTATGCTCAGTAATATGTCTTTGGGAACTTTCCATTTTGGGTACATATAACCATTCCTTTTAACTATGTAGAAGGTCCATTACATAACACTAGCTGATATTTAATGAACACTTAGTAAATGCAAGACACTCGATGGTTTACTTGTATTGTTTCCTTTCATTTTCACAAATGAGTAAATATAATTTTAACATCTCCATTTTACAGATGAGAAAATAAAGTCACAGAAAAGTTTAGCTATTTTTCCAAGTTCACACTGCAGGGAAACAGCAGAGCTTGGTTTTTAGTCCAAACGGGCTGGTTCTTCTCTTAGTATTCCACAACATTCTTCATAAATGCCTAAGCCTTTTTCAAATATACCATCATTAGAGGACAATCAGATAATTACAAGACTTTAAAAAAAAACAAAACTTATTGCTAAACTTCTTCGTCTTAATTCCTTTATGTATGTAAATGAGTAACCCCTAATGCATACACTTACAACTACAATTTCTAGTGGAAAGTTAATTGCATAGGTCATCTTTCAGTAGTTTAAACTAGAGCCTAGAGGTTAAGACCCCTCAGCTGTGAATCAGACAAACCTAGATTCGTATCTGTTTTTCTACTTAGGGGCTTTGGGGAAAGGTCTCTCTGAACATGTTTACTCATATGTGAAATGAGTATACTGACAGCGTCTCTCTCAAAATTTTACTAGAGGTTAAAAGAGTTAATGGACAAAAAGAGTTTAATCTAGTGCCTAGTACATAGTGAGTATTCATGATCTTTATCATTATTAACTTCAGTTAGAAACCTTTTCTGAATCCCACATCTATGTCTATTTCACCTGCAGTAGCTTATAACCCATACATTATTTCTCCCCATTATATTTTAAGCAATCACTTCTTATACATCCCTTTCTCTTTGGATTTTAAGCTTCCTGATAGAAAGGACTATTGTTATTCAATTGCTAAGTTGAGTCTGACTCTTTATGACCCCATGGACTGCAGCATGCCAGGCTTCCCTGACCTTCATTGTCTCCCAGATTTGGCTCAGATTCATGTCCATTGAGTCAGTGATGTTATCTAACGATGTCATCCTCTGCCGCCCCTTCTCCTTTTGCCTTCAATCTTTCCCACCATTAGGGTCTTTTCCAGTGAGTCAGCTCTTCACATCAGATGTCCAAAGTGTCGGAGCTTCAGCTTCAGCATCAGTCCTTCCAGTGATTATTCAGGCTTGTTTTCCCTTAGTATTGATTGGTTTGATCTCCTTGCTGTCCAAGGGACAGAGTGAAGTAGCAGAACTATTCAAAAGCATCAACTCTTCAGGAGTCAGCCTTATTTATGGTTCAACTTTCACATCTGTACATGACTACCTGGGCCTTTGTTGGCAAAGTGATGTCTCTGCTTTCTGTATCAAAAGTATCTGGCAGGTACCTAGCATCATCCATGTTTTCTGAATGAACGATAAATGGACATGCAGAAAATGCTTTCTAATTCTTCCCCATCTTTTTGGCTGTCAACCTACAATTTCTTAATAATACTGAGTTCTTTACATTCCTTCCATCAAACATACCTAATCTTCCTTTATTATATTAGTTTGTGGGGCGATGTAATTTGCTAAAACACTGAAGAAAATGTATTTAACAGGCTGACTTCTCTCTGAATTATATAATTGGGCCAAAACCAAAAGAAACAACAAAACTGATGTGGTCTTCTGATCTGACCAAGATGACAACCATTCAGGTTCCTGCAGGCCACAAAGTAAAAATGTGGCTCCAGCTCTCATACTTAGTTATGCACATTGACCAAATTAAGTGGAGAGTGAGCAATTTCCATTTCATTCTGTGTTGTATAGACACAGCACGAAGTTGTTACATTTTGTTTTATTGTTTGCCTGGAGAATTTGTTTTTCTGTTTTAATAATTCGTTGAGACGGTTTGATGATGGATGGGGTTTCAGAACTCTTAATCAGCTTGTCATGATAACTAGGGTAAACTGAGTATGTGCAGACATAACAGAGATGAGGAGAAATGTCACTTAACAGTGAACCTGCTAACAGCACTTAGCATATGCTTTCAAATTCTATTTCATTAATTCCGCAAATTTTTCCATCCTCTTTTCCTCTTCTCTACTTTTTCATTCATCCTTCGTTCATTTGATTCTACTTTTATGTGTTCATAACTGACTCCAATGCCTGTATTTAGAAATTCTGCTTTCATTTGAATAGGGATTTGGTATTCATTCTAAGTAAGGTCAAAGGAAAAAAATATCTGCAGCTGAATTTGTGTGCTTGCCAAAGTAAAATAGTAAAATGAAATGTAGGGAAAGTATCCAAAATGAGAATGAAAAGAAATACGCCAGTGCAGGGAATTAGTAGTGGCCTGGGTTTTATCTGTCTGACATGTATAATTTCTTCCTATTACCACTGTTTTCATCAGCCTGTGTATAATATATATATATATATATATATATATGTTGCATAATTTGTTATCAAAAAATTGTGAGAGAATTTAAAGTATGCAGTAGAGAGTTAGGGGCTAAGTTTAGTTCTGACATTCATTTTCTGTCCTGGGCAGTCAAGGGTTGGGATCACAGAACCTAGAGAGACCATTTATCCAGACTGTGATAATGAGGCATGGAGAGACAAAGCATAAAGGATAAAGAAGTAGAGTTCTGTCCCTGACCAGATGCAAACTTGGAAAGAAGTTCTGACAGTTTCTGCCAAAAGAGCAATACTGTAAGAAACAGGCATATTTCCAAATGGCCGAACATCCAGCCCTAATCCAACTGCCATGTACCCACAATACCCGTTAAAGCTTGGTGCCCAGCAGCATTGACCCTCCACCCACTGTGATGTGCTGCAGCTCTGCTTCCAAAGAGCAGCATGATTATTTCGGACTCCTCTCCTACTAACCACTACACTAATGAATTGTTCCTTTAACTGCCATGTAATATTATGAAAGAAATAACTGGCTTACTATAGAAAAGAGAAATATTAAAATTGCATCTTCAGGGTCATGGAAAAACCTCCCATGTCATAATCAAAGTTCCAAAACAAAAGTATAATTAGTTGAAGTGTTAGTAGAAAACATGTGCGTGTATAATAAAGTTCTTACATTAAGTCTAGTGTCCTAGTACTGCACAACTGGTAAAACTCTCAGCTGTAGATGACTCTATCTTGGTTGAATCAAGATGCTCTTCTCACAAAAGCTTCCCCGATTTTGTGCATCACTGTATAGTCACTACCTATGATCAACACCAATCCATAACACACTTGACATTTCTTATATTTGTGCTGATAAATATTTTCATAAATGTCTTAGTATATCTTACAGCCATTGTTCACTTTTGCAAACCTCATGCAGAATCTCCATTTATTAAACCTCTGTGGTCCTAAGCACAGTTACTCCCAGTTTGACACAATCACAGCCAAAATGTATTGTGCTTCATTAATTTGCAATTGGTGTTGGGTAAGTGCTCTCAGTAACTTATTATCTGGACAGCATTGCTTTCTGAGTTGCATTCCAAATACCCCAAAGTAATTGATTATACTTAGTTCTTGGATCGTCCTCTAAAATAGCTTCCCAAATTAGCACTAAGATGTTATGTACACATCTCTGGGTCAATGAGGTATGGTTTGCTAAAGCATTTATCCAGTCACGTAATCATTCAAAAATCAGTTACTGAACACACGTTTGTGGTGAGGCACTGGAAAAGACCTGGGGCTACGAAGATACAGCTTATTCACATTTCAATCTGTTAAAGAGAGAGATAAATATGTAAACTAATGTGTATAACATATGATAGATACTGTATAAAGGGATATAGCAGGAGAAAATGGAAGTGGTCAGATCTATTTGGGAATAGGGAATGGTCATTCCACAGCTCAAGAACTCCTGGTGTACCGCTAAAAGAATATCAGATGCAGCTAAAATGTGTGCCATTAAACTAAAACTATGAATATATTGAATAATGGACAAAACAGGATATTCATTGAGCTCTCCAGAACTTCACCCTTATTTCTGTCCAGAAATAAAAAGTGAATTCATAGCTCACAAAATGTATCAATCAAGAAAATAAGGAAAAATTTTATTTTCTAATGTCTCTTCTAGAAATTTGCAGTCTTCTCACGTTGGATTGTGTTTTAGCTCCTGTTAGAATATAGTAAAATCAATATATTCAGTGAATAGTAAATGGCTATACTCATTTTATAAGAAAGTCAATGAAATGTATATATTTTGTACATTTTACCCATGGAATTATATTTTGGAGATTAATTTTTGTACATACTGTTCTCCTTTGAAGTTACCCTTTAAAAAGCATATTTTCTAATTGTGTAATCAATATAAAATTTTAAAAATATACATTAAATATTCTCTGTGAAATACATTTTGGTACTACAGTCCCTCATCTTTAATCCTTCAAACAAGTTCAAAATAAAATTGAAGCACTATAGCATTAGTTGCAAATATTTTCTATAAAAAAGCTTTTGATGGTCTTCATGGTTTCAGATATGTAAATTCCATTTGTGGTATCTTTTTTTGTTTTTGAAGTAATCATCAGTAGAAGTAAGTCATTCTTAGTTTGTCAAACACGCAAAGACTAGTAACAGAACATTTGTTAACTGATTCATAGGATTCTCCAGGTAAGATTGATGTGATTACTTGTATAAAATCTCTTTAAAAAGCATGAAATGCTCTTTCATACACTCATCTTCCTGAAGTCTATGGCAATTGATCAATTGAAATAGTTCATATTCTCCTTCCTCTAAAAAATAAAATCAATAAATAAATATTAGGTAGAATTTAAGATAGAACTTATCTTTATTGCAGCCATTTTAAAATCCAGTCTTAAGAATAAGGATTTTGATCTATAGATGAGAATACCTAATGCATGGTCACTTGTTTAATAAGAGAAGGAACACAAGAATTATTTGACCTATATTGTCAAATGAAGTTTCTGAAACCATTAAAGAATGCCTGAATTTTCATAGAAAACACAGAAAGGCATTTTAAAGAAGATAATCCTTCCTCATGCTTTCCATAGGACAACAACTATTCTTTTATTTACCAGAAAAAAAAAGCATGAACAAAAAGCACCAATGAACTTTGGTGCTTTCTTTCAAAGAAAGAAAATTTCAATTACTATTACTTTCATAGCAGTGAAAACTATTATGATATAACAGTAAAAGGTAATGAGCAAATCACAACATATAAATACTCAAATTTTTGCAGATCTCTTTTATCCAGTAAATAAGTTAAAAACTAAATTATTTTCATACAAATAATAGTTAAAGATACTGCATAAAGTTAAAACACCCATCAAAAAGAAATGTTACTACTGACAACATACATGTTGTCATGTTTTGTCTTGTGTATATTGTGTATGTTTTGTATACTTCTCAAGCTTAGAAAATGTTTTAAGACTGTGGGAGAACAGGGTTGACAATGGGAGTGATCAAATTAAACAAAGCAAAACAAATGAGTAAACCTTGTTAGTCACAAAGGCAACAGGAGCAGCAAGGATTGGATTAGAGGTAGCAAAAATGTGATTTTTAAGCTCACTTCCTACTTCTCCACGGGAAGTATGCTGATTCTTGGTTCAGTTGGTTCCCATGAGAACTTGAAGAAGCCCCAATGACTTCTTTACTTTCCAGGAACTATTATAATAATATTTTTTAATCATTACAAAGCTCCCACCAAGATGCTCAGGGTACTATATTAACAATTAAAACATCATGATCGTAAACAATAATAATTAAAAACACATAAAGAGCACAGCACAGAACAGCCACAGAACACTGAGCACAAGTCATGTTGAAGAGAGAAGGGCCTTTTTGCAGTGCTCCTTGTAATGTGATATTGCATGGCCATTTTCTGAAGTTCAAAACCAGAAGCAGTTCTAAAAGGATCATCAATTTACCGACTACAAAATGCCTACAGATTGATGTATGGAACATGGCTCTCATACATAGGAGAGTCATCTAGTATCCATTGTCTCCTTTAAAATCAGAACTTTCAAAAAATAATGTAATGCCAATTAAAATGATGAAAGAACCTGCCGACAGTTTCTGACTGAATAGACAATGTTGTCAGGATTTTAATAATTCTGTCTCCTATTTTATATTCCTCTGGTTGTGATGATTAGTAAGCTGCTTAACCCATTTATGGTTTTATTTCAGCATCTGTGAATAAGGAGTAGAATTGTGTCTGGCGTTACAGAAATTGCTTTAAGTTGTGCAAACTAAAGATTCTATTTATCCACCAAGTAATTCACATATCCCTCTTCACAAGTCTTATGTTTAACCAGAGAATGCCAGCTCTCTGATTTGAAATATATATATTTTTTAATTTATTTTAAAGAAATAATATCAGTGACATTTTATTTAAGGAAATGACAAATATCTATATAATTTTTAATAAAATAAAATTTCTATTGAAGTCTTTTGCTCACATTATAAAGTGAACAAAATACATGTTTAGCTTGATAAAGGGTTATAAAGTGAGCATACCCATGTAACCCACCATTCATAAATAAATGGTACAACTCCAGCATCACAGAAATCTCCTTTCTGTATGCTCAAGCTACTAACATTACTTCTGAAAAGTCATTAGGAGGCTATCTTCTACAGCCATCTCTCTACCACCTGCTTTTGATCTGTATGGAAATAGATCTCTACTGTGCCTAGCCTATTATGACTCTTCTTTTGCTCCATTATTTTTGTGAAATTCACCCATGCCGCTGTGGACGCCTCAGTGCTTCCACTGACATTACTGTTGGCCATCCCTCCGTGTGAATATGACACAGTTGATTTGGTCACACCAGAATGTAAGTTGCTCTTAAAAACATTGTTGTATATATCATCAAGTGCTTGCAGGTTTTCATCTTGTTAGGTATACACCTAGGATAGAATTGCTATGTCACAGAATTTGTGTACCCAAATAGTCTACATTAGTAGACATTTCTATTCAGTTTTCCCAAATGCCTGGCTCATTTTACATAACCACCACCTGAATGGAAGAGTTCTAGTTGCTCAGTATCCTCATCAACAATCTTCATTTTCAGCTTCTAAAAATTTTAGCTTCATTTTAAGTTAATTCATTCAGTTTCATTTTTCATATCACCTCGTTAGAGTTTTAATTTGAATTTCTGATGACAAATGATGTTGAGCAATTTATCAAACACATATTGGACATCTGAATATCTTCTTTTGCAAACTACCTTGTCAATTGTTCCCATTACTTTTACACTGACTTATCTACATTTTCCTTAGTGATTTTAAGAAACTCTTTGCATATTCCTGATATGAGTCCTTTTTTAGTATTATCAACATACTATTCCACTCTAGTTTGTCTTTTCTTTCTTACCAGTAACTTTTAATGAACATAAGCAATCAATTTTAATAAAGTCTACTCTAGAAGTCATGCTTTTATAGCAAAGGGTTTTGGTAGCCAACTCAAAAAGTATTTATCAACTCCCAAATTATAGACATTCTCCTTTGTTAACTTTCAGAAGACATATGGTTTTACCTTTCCATTTATATATATAGTTGATAGAGACATGATTTCTTTTTTAATCATTTGAAGCCTCAGTATAAATTTTTATTTCCCATCTGATGCCCAGTTGACCAAGAACCATTTACTGAAAAGAACACCTTTTTCCTACTGTACCAAAGGGGAACTGTATTATAATTCAAGTAATTGCAATGAGGCCCTTTCTCTGTGTTGCTTTATTTATCTACTCTTACTTCATTAAATTCTGAATAAATTACTGGGGTTTTATAAGTCTAGATATTTAGCAATGTCAGATTGCCTACTTTATTATTTTTCACAACTGTCATTTATGTTCCTAGTCTTTTGTTTTCCCATGTATAATTTAGATTCAGCTTGTCAGTTTCCACCAAAAATTGATGAGCTTTTGATTGAATGTATAAATCAGTTAGGGTACACTTGATATTATTATAGTATTGAAACTTGCAAACCATGGATATAGTACCTCTCTCAATTTACTAAGCATTCTCTAATTTCTCTCAAGTCTAGTAGTTGTTTTTGAAGAGAGTTTGCATGCAAGTTAAGTTGCTTCAGTCATATCAGACTCTGTTCAATCCTTTGGACTGTGGCTCGACAGATTCCTCTGTCCATGGGATTCTCCCAGCAGGAATATTGGAATGGGTTGCCATGCCCTCCCATGGGGGATCTTCCCAAACCATGGATTAAACCCGATTCCCCTCATGTCTCCTGCATTGGCAAGTGGGTTCTTTACCACTAGCACCACCTGGGTCTTATGTCAAATTTATTCCTGGGTATTTGATGTGTTTTAAAGATATTTTATTTATTTAACTTATATGCAGAGTACATCATGTGAAATGTTGGGCTGGATGAAGCACAAGCTAGAATCAAGATTGCCAGGAGAAATATCAATAACCTCAGGTATGCAGATGACACCACCCTTATGGCAGAAAGCAAAGAAGAGCTAAAGAACCTCTTGACGAAAGTGAAAGAGGAGAGTGAAAAAGTTGGCAGAAAACTCAACATTCAGACTACTAACATCATGACATCCAGTCCCATCACTTAATGGCAAATAGATGGGGAAACAATGAAAACAGTGACAGACTTTATTTTGGGGGACTACAAAATCACTTCAGATGGTGACTGCAGCCATGAAATTAAAAGAAGCATTTTGCTTAGAAGAAAAGCTAAGACAAACCTAGACAGCATATTAAAAAGCAGAGATATTACTTTGTCAACAAAGGTCTGTCTAGTCAAAGCTATGGTTTTTTCAGCAGGCAGGTATGAATGTGAGAGTTGGACTATAAAGAAAGCTAAGTGCTGAAGAATTAATGCTTTTGAACTGTGGTGTTGGAGAAGACTCTTGAGAGTCCCTTGGACTGCAAGGAGATCCAATCAGTCCATCCTAAAGGAGATCAGTCCTGAATATTCACTGGAAGGACTGATTTTGAAGCTGAAACTCCAGTACTTTGGCCGCTTGATGCAAAGAACTGACTCACTAGAAAAAACCCTGATTCTAGGAAAGATTGAAGTCAAGAGGAGAAGGGGACGTCAGAGGATGAGGTGGTTGGATGGCATCACTGGACATGAGTTTGAGTAAGCTCTGGGAGTTGGTGATGGACAGGGAAACCTGGCGTGCTGCAGTCCATGGGGTCAGAAAGAATCAAACACAACTGAGTGACTGAACTGAACTGAAAGGTATTTTAAAAGTTATAAGTATAAAACTAATATTTTCCAAATTTTCTTATCATTAGAAATAAATTTAATGTTTATGTTAATACTGTATACAGAAACATTGCTGAATTTGCCAATTATTTTTACTAATTTTTCTAAAGTATATCATATGCAAACAATGGCAATTTTTTTCTTCTCTTCTAATTCTTTTGCCATTTATTTATTAATCCCTTTGCACTGGCAAAGATCTCCAGAAAAAATGATGATTTAGTGGTGATAGAGAAATTCTTATCTCATTTGTCTCAAAGGGCAGCATTAGATACTTAATCATTAAACAGAAAGTTTCCTAGAGGTTTTGTTGATATCTTTTATCAAGTTGAGGAGGTTCCCTTTAATTTTCAGCTGCTAAGAGTTGTTATTGTGAAAAGTTGTTGTATTTTATCAAATACCTTTTCTGCATCTATTTTAACAACCATATATTTTTCTCCTTAATCCTGGTAATATGGGTAATTACACTGATTGACTTTTGAATGTTAATCTCATGTTGAATTCCCAGGATGAATATGCCAAATAATTTCAAATAATAGAAAAAATGTCTCATTACAAAATTAATTTGGCTTTTAAAAATCTATCTTTTCAACAATTTCTGACATCTTTTTATAAAGCATTCAAAGTTACCTGCTGGAGTTAACTTCACTGATTTTCATTTACACTCAAGTATGCTTTTGTTGGCAACCCACTTCAGTATTCTTGCCTGGAGAATCCCATGGAGAGAGGAACCTGGAGGATTACAGTCCATAGGATTGCAAAGAGTCAGACACGACTGAAGTGACTTAGCACACACATGCTTTTGTAGGGATTCCCAGGTGGTGCTAGTGATAAAGAACCCTCCTGTAAAAGCAGGAAACTTAAGAGATGCAGATTCAATCCCTAAAGATCCCATGAAGGAGGGCATAGCAACCCACTCCAGTACTCTTGCCTGGAGAATCCCATGGGCAGAGGAGCCCCAGCCCATAGCATCCCAAAGAGTTGGACATGACGGAAGTGACTAAGCAGAGCATGCATGCATACTTTTGTAATGATCTGAATAATCCAGATTTTCTTTGTCCATTTAAGCTTCTATAACCTAGAAACCAGTTTATAAATATCTTAATATAGGAATAAATATTAACTATTGTATATTTACTTTATCATAGGAAAATGGGTTACTCTTAAAACCAATGTGTTTAAAAAAAACATTGCTCTAATAACTGGCTTTAAATTATACACATGGCTTTTGTAATAATCAATTCTGATGTCTACTTTCAAACAC
The DNA here is from genome assembly GCA_007570785.1 of Antilocapra americana. Classification (NCBI taxonomy): domain Eukaryota; kingdom Metazoa; phylum Chordata; class Mammalia; order Artiodactyla; family Antilocapridae; genus Antilocapra; species Antilocapra americana. Next base: position 26,016,677 of record ML661338.1, on the reverse strand, counting down.
TGATGAAGACCTTTAGAAAACAAGTCAAATTCGTTTGAGCTTTCTCAGATTCCAGACTAGCAAATATAATTCAACAGCTTCTTCCAACCTGTCTTACACTTCTAGATGGCAAGTTTTATGCAAACAAGAAGACATGATTTATGAAAAGTTCATATAAAATTTTAAAGCTTACACAAATGTGTATCAGCTTAATCCCTTTAAAAAGATGTATTTCCTTCTATTTACCTTCAACACTTGGAAATGAAAATGCTAGGTACTAAGTGCCATAGTACAGAAGTATTGGAGGAGAAAAATGGTTAAATTATCTAAAAGGAGCAATAACTAATTAAATGAAGTGACTGAAAGAATTTAAAAGTAAGTTATTCAGAATTTAGAATTACCCCACACTTTAGGGGAGGCAATTAACAGCCAGTATTTGGGACTGCCAATAATGTTTCACGTTCAAGTAGAAAAATGTGGAAACTAAGCCAAGATGTTACTCTGAGAAGCAGCTGCAGCCCATTTTAGAAGTACACACAGGTAGGAATTCCACCAATGTAGCCAAATTTAGCATAAAACAATAACACTTAGAAAAAATCTAACAGTCAGGGTTTGGAATCTCATCTTCCCTAAGAAGATAGGTTTGCTGTAATAAGTTCATATAATCAGCTCAGCTAAAACTCTTTCTTATCTCTCTGTAGTAAAATATGTATTTTGCTCTGTTTTCAGTCATGTAAGTCTACTAGCATAAACCATTTTATCTAATTTATGAGAATGTTTAATCAAATAGATTTTTAAATTATTATTGTACCATTCATACAATGTCTGAGGATCATCTAACGATTTGAATTCCTACCAAGTATCACTGTGCCTGTGATTTCCTATACAGGCAATCACAAACTCTTAACAAACCTAGACAGTAAAAAGCAGAGACACCGCTTTGAGTTTGGTATCCATGTTTGAACCTATATTACTTTAAGAAGGGAAGTAAAACTTTCCACATACTCTGAAGATAAAACATTAATAAGATACAAAAATTAGAAACGTTTCCAAAAGAGAAATTACATATTTGGGGAGATATTACTTTACTCCTCTTGGCCTTACTAATTTTCCATTCAAATTTGATTTTTTTGTGGGACTTCTTATTCTACCCATGCAATTTCTAGTTGGACATTTTAATAAAAGGGTTTTTTTTTTCCAAAAGTTGAAGAGGCTTACTTTTTATAAATACACTTCCTGTAGTAGCTTTATATTGTACTTTCAGAAATATCTTGATAAATAAAAATGATTAATTTCATGGTTTTATTTATTGATTAATCATGGGCCTCCATTAACTATCTTTATGTTATATTCATTGATATCAAATTGCTTTCCTCAGACTGTATAAAGCAAAAATGGCCAGAGTTCAAGCACTTTAAATAAAATTTAAAGGAATATGACATCACCTCAAAAGAGCAAAAATGGTTCACATCCAATAGGGCAGGATTGCCACCATCATCTTCACACTTCAGTTTAGACTCCCCTGTCAACCCTTCATACATTTCAGCATTTTTGTTTTCTTTAATTATTAATTTAAACAATTAAAAGGGGAGGAAACATTAGCCACTTCTACAAGAAAAGCATAAAAGTCTTCTAGGCCAGATTTTATTGTTCTTCACACATTCTATTGACTTGGTTAAGAGCCTTGGACTGTGGAGTGAGAATGCAGAATCTTGCTTGTAATTCTAAATTCTCTCAACAGCAAAGGGAAAAGTTTATATGTAAAATTATTTATTAACTGCATGAAATCATCTAAAAATCACCATGTCACATTCATAATTCAGTTCAGAAATTTACAGTTAGATATAGGGAGCACTAACATTTGAGAATCACAGAGAGCACTTCATTGGGAATTCACTGTTTGTACACAAAAAAGAAGGGGGTACTTCTAGAAGAGACAAAATTTTGCTACTTCCTACCCTGAAAGGATAAATATTTTTAATCATATCTAGAACTACATTTGAATGAAATGAATCATATTATTATATTCGAAACTTTTTTTACAGTGTTAGCTTGATGACATTTTCAGTCTCACTATTTTTCTAGAAAGTTAGCAAACTAGAAACAAATATGAAGAATCATGAACTTAAATATTAATGTTTATATGTTTAATCTTATGATTATAAATATTAATATATAAAAAAAATATTCCTAAATAGATTGGTATTTTTTTTAAATGAAACAAATTATCCTCAAAAATTTAGAAGTGGTTAATGAACCTCATTTCACAGTATCCAGAAATAATCACACTCATACATATGCCTGAATATATAATGACATTGTATTATCATTTTATATATATATAGAGAGAGAGAGAGGCACACCTCGTAGGTAAGTCAGTAAAGAATCTGTCTGCAACACAAGAGACTGCTTCAATCCCTGGACTGAGACAATCCCCTGGAGAAGGAAATGGAAACCCAATCCAGTATTCCTGCTTGGAGAATTTCATGGACAGAGAAGCCTGGCAGGCTATAGTCCGTGGGGTCACAAGAGTAGGATATGACTTAGTGACTAAACCATTATCATTGTATTATCAGTATTTTCACCCTAATGCAATGATTTTCTTACTAGAAAACTTTATATTTTCTAGAAAGAAAATGTTTCCTGCTTTGCAATATACATCCTTTGAACAAGTTCAATATTCATTCAAGGTGAATCTATTGAATACATGTGTCCCTTTTGATTTATCTATTACTCTTAATTTTAGTTAGACACTCTCTTTCTTATGCTCCTGTATCCTTTAACATAATTCACATAGTTTCACATAATTACAGGTCGTTACAGGCTGTAACTCTTCCCTTTTATTTACCTGGCACCTAGTAGGTGTTCAGTACATTTTATAAAAATAATTACTCCATTTCAGAGACTTAGAATATTGACTTCCTAATATCCCTAATGTCTAAATGTATCATTTATCTATCCATTCTTTTAAATTCATCTGTCATTATCTCATACTTAGAAATCTCTCAACTTACAGTTTTGCCCATGCTGAATAATGTCATGAGAATAATGATTATGAATCAATACTGTCATCAAACCATGCTTCTTCACTAAAAACCATTAAAACAACCTATTGACTACAGAATAAATTAATTAATTCAGTCAAAAATAATATTTATTATTTTTATGTGCCAAATACTATTCAAACCTCATGAACTGAAATTCAAGTCCCTCCAAATTTGGCTGTAATCTGTGTTCAACAATGTCTTCAAACACTGGTCCTCTGGGATCTTACATTCTAGCTAAATTTTTCAGCTCTTCTTGTCTCTCTGATATGTATCTTGTGCCTTCTCACTTTGCAAATTTTGCATGTTAAGACTACTCTTTTCTTCAAGGTCTAACCAATGTTTTTAGACAAGATCAAATTTTTGCTGTTTTATGAAAACTTTGCAAACCATTCCATATATGAATAATTTATTCACTATTGTATAATTCTAGTTGTCCTTTAATTACAAGCTTTCTTCCAAAATATTTAATTTTTTACCATGAAATTCAACATTATATAATGAAAAATTAGTAATAACTACTTCCCTGAATGATGGTAAGAATTCAGTGAAATAACACTGGTATTTATGGACTCTAATTTTCCTACAGTCTTGCATTTATTAAATATACTTATATTTAAGAATTAATTTGCAAGCCCTTGAGAGCCAAAAGGTTTTATTGCATCTTACTATGTATATCATTATAAAGAATAGAATCATATAATACATTTCTTTAATAATGAGTTGTTTATGTCATTTTCCTATTAATACACTTATTGGCCAAAAAAACTATGGATATAAATACGTGAGAGAAAGATAACCTTTTATTGAATAATTTATGCTAAATATTATATATATATATGAATCTGTGTGCATATATGTACATTTTTATATGTTTGTTTATAATGTACATGTATACTTGTGTATATAGGTATATATAAAAATACATATACACTCTAAAAATGTATACACTCTCAAACAAAAATAATTAAGCCAGATAGGAAGATGATTATCTTGGGTTAAAATATTTCTACATAGAACAGTTCTGTTGGATTTGCACTTGGAATTAATAGTGCACTCTCTCAGAGAGCAGTATATCAACATTGTAAAGAAGACTTCACACCTTCAGTTTGAAAAGGGCTCCAAATGTGTAGTTTGAACTGATCAGTTTCAATGATATTAAAGGAAGGTCAGTAAGTCAGTAAAATATACAAACATTATTTCTGAGATTATAGTAATTAAAAACTTATTTCTCTAAAAATTTGCTTTTAAAGAATTTTTTTGATTTAGAGTAATTGTAAACCAAGTCTCACATTGCATTACTGATCAACTTGATTAAAGGAACTCTGCCATTTTTCCATGTTTTATTTCCTACACCAAATTCCAAGCACACAGTTCTATGACAGTGCCTTTCATTTGTTCTTCCCAGTAGGAAAGCATGACTAATCTCTTAAGGGAATGTTCTTGCTATTTATTATTGATTTCATAGCTCAAAAATATAAGAGGGCAGAGAATGGGCTGCATTTCAGATCAGGAAATAACCACTAAGAAGAAACCAGTTGGACACATGATAAATTTCTACTTTGTCTGAATTTTATACCTAGTTATAGGTAGTTGACAGAATTAAGCTCCATATGGACCCAATGCTACTAAAGAGACTATGACATAACCTGTATGTAGTACAGATGCTTCTCTCACTCTTCTGGGACACATTTTAGGAGAAACATGTCATAATCAGGGATTTAGAAATAATGAAAGATTTGGCTCTCGTCTGTTTTTCATGTTTTTACCAGAGCTGAGATAAAGAAAACAAACACACACAAATGTTAGCTGTGATAGCATTAAAGCAAACTAAACAAATGTTCCCTGAATGTGTTTATACATACATAGGCATACACATGCATATAAACACATAAAACTCTCATACCATCACCACCAGCAGCTCTGTAATTCCCACTATAGAAGCAGTTTCACTATTCTACAGTATTGGAGGAAAAAAAATTATCTGTTATAAAAAGAATTGATGAATTCTTCGATTGTTTGGATTTTTTCTGGCTATGTATTATCTAAATTAAACTTGTGCAGACTTCCCAAGTGCTGCTCTATCAGGAATCTTCCAATTTATAATAATGATTATTTGGGGTTATGCATTACTATTCTTTAAAATGTATTATAAATCATGTATTGGACAATGTTCAGCCAGGAAACTGAAACCACTAAGAATTTGAAACTGATAAAATTTAATGCAGGAATTGGTCATACTATATGATAGAAGACCTGAAATGACAAAATAAGGGAAAGGAAGCATACAAAGATTGCAAAAGCATGAACTCACTCGTATCCACAGACAATAGAAAGGAGTAGATGATATTATTTGGGCCTGGAGCCCTGGATTACAAGGACTCTAGGGTTAAGGTGGATGTTTCCAGTAAGAGATGGACCTATAGTGGAGATATAGGTATTGCTGGAGAAGCTGCCAGAAGCAGAGAGCAACAGGGAGAAATGATCTAGATTCTCCCTTCTGGGCCTTTCAGTTGCCAACCTGTAACTATCACTGGCTAAACCTAGCCATAAGGCAACTGGCACAGGGTAAATACCTCCTGCTAGGGCATTCCTCCCATCATTTTCTGAGGAAAAAAAGAATTGATCACAGAGTAATAGACCCAGGATCAAAACATACACACAGATATACGCAGCAAAGTCTTTTTCCCTCCAAGATGGCAGAGCAGAAGGACATGTGCTCATCTTCTGCAAGAATACTGAAATCACAATTAGCTTTTGCACAACCCTGTACAGGAGAATGTTGGATCCCACCAAAACAGCAATACCCCATGTCCAAGGACAAAGCATAAGCTGAAACAAGAAGGCAGGAGGGGCATAAACAATTTTAAAAACTAAAATCTCATACCTGACAGAGATGCTTGGAGGGCACAAACAAAACCTTCTATGCACAAGGACCCACGGAAAAGAGCAGTGACACCCACAATAGATGGAGCAAGACCTGCCCGTGAGTGTTTTAGGGTGTCCTGCGGAGGCAAGGGTCAGCAGTGGCCTGCCACAGGAACAGGGGCACATGCAGTAGCAACCCTGAGAGGCATGGCAAGTGGCATAAGTCCTTCTGGAAGAGGTTCCCATTAGCCCCACTATAGAGCCACCAGGTAGGCAGTCCACAACCTAGAGACCAATTATACTGAAGAAGTTCTCACACTGCTGTGAAAGTTATAAACCCCAAAACTAAAAACCCAGAGACCCCACAAAGGGACTGGGAATCCCCAGGGAATCTGAATTTTAAGGTAAATGGGATTTGATGATAGAATTTCCACAGGACTGGAGAAAACAGACTCTTGGAGGGCAGAAACAAAACCTTGTGTGCATCAGGATCCAGGAGAAAGGAGCAGTGAACCCATAAGAAATGAGCCAGACTTGCCTGTGAGTGCTTGGGGGGTCTCCAGTGGAGGCATGGCCAACAGTGGCCTGCAACAGGGTCAGGGGCTCAGGTAGCAGCAGTCCTGGGCAGCACAGCATGCTGGCATAAGTCCTTATGGAGAAAGTCGCCAGTAACCCTAACATAGTTTGGTTTCAGGCAAAACTACAGGGAGGGAGCATAGCCACACCTATAAGCAGAGAATCTGACTAAAGATTTGCTGAGCATGGCCTAGCCTACCAGAGCAAGACCTAGTTTCCCCATCACCAGTCCCTCCCACCAGGAAGACTGCATAAGCCTTTAATCCTCAACCATCAGAGGACAGACGAAATGAAAACCACAATCACAGAAAACCAAATGATCACACTGAGTTACACAAAGCTGTAATTCAAACATAAGCCCTGCCCCATGCCCCAGGGCCACCTAAGACAGACAGGTCATAGTGGGGAGGTCTGCTAAAATATAGTCTATTCCTTGGAAGAAAAGTTATGACCAATCTAGACAGCATATTAAAAAGCAGAGACTTGACTTTGCCAACAAAGGTCCATCTAGTCAAGGCTATGGTTTTTACAGTAGTCATGTATGGATATTAGTGTTGGACTATAAAAAAAACTGAGTGCCAAAAAATTGATGATTTTGAACTGTGGTGTTGGAGACTCTTGACAGTCCCTTGGACTGCAAAGAGATACAACCAATCTATCCCAAAGTAAACCAATCCTGAATATTAACTGGAAGAACTGATTTTGAAGCTGAAACTTCAATACTTTGGCCATCTGATGCAAAGAACTCACTCAGTGGAAAAGACCCTGATGCTGGGAAAGATTGAAGGTGGGAGGAGAAGGGGGCGACAGAGGATGAGATGGTTGGATGGCATCACTGACTCAATGGACATGAGTTTGAGTAAACTCTGGGAGTTAGTGATAGACAAGGAGGCCTGGCGTGCTGCAGTCCATGGGGTAGCAAAGAGTCGGACATGACTCAGTGACTGGACTGAACTGGAGAAGGGAATGGCAAATCACTTCAACATTCTTGTTGTGAGAACCCCATGAACAGTATGAAATGGTGAAAAAAATATGACACTGAAAGATGAACCCCCCATGTTGGTAAGTGTTCAATATGCTACTGGAAAGGACTGGGGAAATAGCTTCAGAAAGAATGAGGAGAAGGAGCCAAAGCAGAAGTGATGCCCAGTAGTGGATATGACTGGATGTGGAAGTAAAGTTCGATGCTATGAAGAGCAATACTGCACAGGATCTGGAATGTTAGGTTCATGAATCAAGATAAATTTGAAGTGGTCAAAAAGGAGATGGAAAGAGCGAATATTGACATTTTAGGAATCAGTGAACTAAAGTGGACAGGAATAGGTAAATTTAATTCAGATCATTATTTCTACTATTGTGGATAAAAATTCTTTCAAAGAAATGAGTAACCCTTATAGTCAACAAAAGACTTTGAAATGCAGCACTTGGGTGCAATCTCAAAAAAGATAGAATGATCTTGTTTCAAAGGAAAAACATTCAACATCATCATAATCCAAGTCCATGTCCCAATCACTAATGGCAAAGAAGGTGAAGTTGAACATATCTATGAAGACCTAGAAGACCTTCAAGAACAAACACCAAAAACAGATGTCCTTACATCATAGGGGACTGATAAGCAAAAGTAGGATGTCAAGAAATACCTGGAGTAATAGGCAAGTTTGACCTAGGAGTACACAATGAAGCAGGGCAAAGGTAACAGAGTTTTGCCAAGAGATCACACTGCTACTGCTGCTGCTAACTCGCTTCAGTCGTGTCCAACTCTGTGCGACCCCATAGACAGCAGCCCACCAGGCTCCTCTGTTCACAGGATTCTCCAGGCAAGAATACTGGAGTGGGTTGCCATTTCCTTCTCCAAGAGAACACACTAGTCATAGTAAATACCCTCTTCCAACAACACAAGATACGACTCTTCATGGACATCAACAAATGGTCAATAACAAAATCAGATTGATTATATTCTTTGCACTGAAGATGGAAAAGCTCTATATAGTCAGCAAAAAAAAAAAAAAAAAAAACCTGGAGCTAACTGTGGCTCAGATCATGAACTCCTTATTGCAAAATTCATAAACAAGTTGAAGAAAGTGGGGACAATCACTAGGTCATTCAGTAATGGCCTAAATCAAATCCCTTTTGATAACACAGTGGAAGTGACAAATAGATTCAAGGAATTAGATCTGAAAGACAGAGTGCCTGAAGAACTACGGACAGAGGTTCATAACATTTTACAGGAGGCAGTGATTTAAATTATCCCCAAGAAAAAGAAATACAAAGACAAAAGAAATAGAAAGACAAATGGTTGTCTGAGGAGGCATTACAAATAGCTGAGAAAAGAAGAGAAGTGAAAGGCAAATGAGGAAAGGAAAGCTATACCCATCTGGATGCAGAATTCCAAAGATTAGCAAGGAGAGATAAGAGAGCCTTCCTCGGTGATCAATGCAAAGAAATAGAGGAAAACAATAGAATGGGAAAGACTAGAAATCTCTTCAAGAAAATTAGAGATATCAAGGGAACATTTCATGCGAAGATGGAACAATAAAGGACATAAACTGTATGGACCTAACAGAAGCAGAAGACATAAGAAGAGGTGGCAAGAATACACAGAAGAATTATACAAAAGAGGTCTTAATCACCCAGATAACAACAATGGTATGATCATTCACCTAGATCCAGACAACCTGAAATGTGAAGTCAAGTGGACCATAGGAAGCCGTACTACAAACAAAGCAAGTGAAGGTGATGGAATTCCAGTTGAGCTACTTCAAATTCTTAAGGTTGATGCTGTTAAAGTGCTGCACTGAATATGCCAGCCAATTTGGAAAACTCAGCAGTGATCACAGGACTGGAAAAGGTCAGTTTTCATTGCAATCCCAAAGAAAGGCAATGCCAAAGTATGTTCAAACTACTGCACAATTGCACTCATCCCACATGCTAGCAAAGTAATGCTCAAAATTCCCCAAACTAGGCTTCAACATTACGTGAACCAAGAACTTTTTGATGTACAAGCTGCATTCAGGAAATGCAGAGGAACCAGCAATCAAATTGCCAACATCCATTGGATCATAGATAAAGCAATAGAATTCTGGAAAAACATCTATTTCTGCTTCATTAACTACACTAAAGTCTTTGACTGTATGGATCACGACAAACTAGAAAATTCTTGAGACATGGGAATACCAGACCACCTTATCTGCCTCCTGAGAAACCAGTATGCAGGTCAAGATGCAACAGTTAGAACTGGACATGGAACCATGGACTGGTTCAAAATTGGGAAAACAGTACATTGAGATTGTATATTGTCACCCTGTTTATTTAAATTATATGCAGGGTACATCATGCAAAATGCTGGACTGGATGAATCTTAAGTTGGAATCATGATTGCCAGGAGAAATGTCAATAACCTCAGATATGCAGATGATACCATTCTCATGACAGAAAGTGAAGAGAAACTAGTCTCTTGATGAGAATGAAAGAGGAGAGTAAAAAAGTTGACTTAACACTAACATTTAAAAAATGAAGGTCATGGCATCTAGTCCCATCACTCATGGCCAGTAGATGGGGAACCAATGAAAACAGTGAGAGACTTTATTTTCTTGGGCTCCAAAATCACTGCAGATGGTGACTGCTGCCATGAAATTAAAAGATGCTTGCTCCTCGGAAGAAAGGCTATGACTAACCTACTCAGCAATTTAAAAAGCAGAAACATCACTTTGTCAACAAAGGTATATATCATCAAAGCTATGATTTTCCCAGTAGTCATGTACAAATGTGAAATTTAGGCCTTAAGCAAGGCTGAGCACCAAAGAACTGATCATTTTGAAATGTGAATTTATGGATGACGCTTTAGAGTACCTTGAATAGCAAGGATATCAAACCAGGCAATCCTTAAGGAAATCAACCCTGAATATACATTTGAAGGACTAATCTGAAGCTGAATGAAGCTGCAATATTTTGGTCACCTGATGCAAAGAGCCAACTAATTGGAAAGGACCCTGATGCTGGGAAAGCTTGAGAGCAGAAGGAGAAGGTGTCAACAGAAGATGAGATGGTTGGATGACATCATTGACTCAATGGGCATGAGTTTAAGGAACTCCAAGAAGTAATGAAGGACAAGGAAACCTAGCATGCTGTAGTCCAGGAGTCTCAAATTGTCATACAGGACTTAGTGACTGAACAACAATAAATATAGCAAAGTGAATAGCCATACATATACATATATCTATTCTTTTTTAGATTATAGGTCATGACAAAGTACAGAGGAAAGGTCCCCGTGATATACAGTAGGTCCTTGTTAGTTATCTATATTTTATATGTTAAGTTCCCTCAGTCGTGTCTGACTCTTTGCAACCCTATCAACTGTAGCCTTTCAGACTCCTCTGTCCATAGGATTTTCCAGGCAATAATACTGGAGTGGGTTGCCATTTTATCCTCCAGCAGATCTTTCTGACCCAGAGATCAAAATCATGTCCCTTGAGTCTCCAACATTAGCAAGTGGGTTCTTTATCACTAGCACCACCTGGGAAGCCCCTATATTTTATATAGTAATGTGTATTTGCCAATCCCAATTTCCCAATTTTTCTCTCCCTATCCCCCTCACCCCACTTTCCACCCTGGTAATCATAAGTTTCTTTTCTATGTCTGTGGCTCTACTTATGTTTTATAAATTTGTTCATTTCTCCCATTTTTCTTTTGAGATTCCACATGTAAGTGATATCATATGTTTGTCTTTTTGTGTCTGATTTACTTCATTCTGTATGGCAATCTATAGATCCATGTTGCTGGAATCATTTCTATATTATATTGTCAAATTTAAAACTATTTAAAATTCAATCTACAATCTTGAAATCCCAGATTTCTATAGCATTTCCTCACCAAACTATTTTAAAAAATTAGAGATTAAAGAAAAAATTGTTCTCATTGCTAAAAATCTTAGACACTTCTCTATGGAGAGAGATCATGGCAGCAGAGTGAGAGGACATCAGGCTCACTTCCCTTCATGAACACTTCAAAACTACAGCTATATATAGAATGGCTCTTGCTGGACTCCACCTGAGGACTAGCAGAATAGCTCTACAACTAAGACTAAAGAAATAGCCAAATGGAGTCTTGTAAGAAGGAAAGAGAAATGATCTGATTGGTACTCACACCACTACTGTGGGGCCCAGACAAGGAGGGAGATATCACAGGTTCAAGGGTCCTTCCTGAGGAGCAGGGGTTCAAGCCATATATTAGGGCACCCCAGGTTGTGGGGCTGACACCAAGAGGATGAGTCCCCTTATCTGTTTATAAGTAAATGGGAATTATTAGGCTAGTAGGAAATCAAGACTCTGCTCATGAAGAGCCTGAACACAGACTTGCTGACTCCCAGTCACAGGGCAGAACAACAGAATAAAAACTGTCCAGGGCTCTGGCCAGCTTGTCAAGGCCACTTCAGTGCACCCGCCAGCCCACACTGGGTCCCTCCTCCAGTCCCTGTGTCTTCAGTGGCTACTCTTCGCTAAGGTAGAGGCTGCCAGTACCAACAAGAGTGTGCAAGCTTGGGACGGGGTGGGCCAAGCTCAGTGGTGTGGACCAACACCTTTGGCTTTGTTGTTATTGTTGTCAGTCACTCAGTTGTGTCCAACTCTGTGATCCCATGGACTGCAGCACTAACCAGGCTTCCATGTCCTTCACTATCTTCTGGAGTTTGCTCAGATTCATGTCCATTGAGTCAGTTACATTATAAAACCATTCATCCTCTGCCACCCTCTTCTCCTTATGCCTTTAATCTGTCCCAGTATCAGGGTCTTTTCCAATGAGTTGACTCTTTGCATCAGGTGGCCATAGTACTGGAGTTTCAGCTTCAGCATCAGTCCTTCCAATGAAAATTCAGAATTGATTTCCTTTAGGATTGACTGGTTTGATCTCCTTGCATTCCAAAGGACCCTCGAGAGTCTTCTCCAGAACAACAGTTCAAAAGCATCAATTCTTCAGCACTCACCCTTCTTTATGATCCAACTCTCACATCTTTACATGACTACTTGAAAAACTATAGCTTTGACTAGATGGACCTTTTCGGCAAAGTGATATCTTTGCTTTTAAGTACACTGTCTAGGTTTGTCATAGCTTTCCTTCCAAGCAGTAAGGGTCTTTTAATTTCATGGCTGTAGTCAACATCCAAGGTAATTTTGGAGACCAAGAAAATAAATTATGTCACTCTTCTCACTTTTTCCTCATCTATTTGCCATGAGGTAATGGGACAGATGCCATGATCTTCGTTTTTTGAATGCTGAATTTTAAGCCAGCTTTTCCACTCTTCTCATTCACCTTCATCAAGAGGCTCTTTAGTTCCTCTTCATTTTCTGCCATTACACTTGTTTCATCTGCATATCTGAGGTTGTTATTTCTCCTGGAAATCTTCATTCTAGCTTGTGATTCATGCAGCCCAGCCTTTTGCATGATGTACTCTTCATGAAAGTTAAATAAGCAGGATGACAATATACAACCTTACGTCCTCCCTTCCCAATTTTGAACCAGTCAGTTGCTGCATATCCAGTTCTAATTGTTGCCTCTTGACCCACATACAGGTTTCTTAGGAGACAGGTAAGGTGATCTTATGCTCCCATCTCTTTAAGAAGTTTCCAGTGTCATATCTTTTTTTCCTTTTCATACTGTTCATGGAGTTCTCCAAGCATGAATACTGGAGTGGGTTACCATTTCCTCATTTTGTCAGAACTCTTCACTACAGCCTGTCTATCTTTGGTGGCCCTGCACAGCATGGCTCATAGTTTCATTGAGTTAGGCAAGCCCCTTCATCCTGACAAGGCTGTGATCTGTGAAGGGGGTCTAGCTGTGATCCACTCTCTAACCAAGGCTTGCACACCAGACAGTACTCATTTTGCTATACACAATCAGGAGGGAGCAATGCTAGTTTCAGGGCAAAGACTATTATTCTGGAGCTTTCATGCCTGGGTATAATTGGTATGGAGGAGAACAATGGGAAAAAGGTAAAATCAGCACAAATGTGCATACTTGACCCTTTAGGTCCCACCCACACTCAAACCAAAGCAGAGACTGCCACTACACTCAAGAGAAACCCCACATTCTCAGGGTTCTTCCTCCAGTCCTTCAGGCCACGACCTCATCTCAAATAGAGTGGTGATGGTTTCTTAACATAGGAGATGCCATAGCTGACACCTAGCTTTTGGTCTGGCCCCTATAACTCAAGCCCTACCTTCCACCAAGCCTCTAGTTGCCAGCACACCCTAGTGAAAAAGGCAGACTCTGCTCACTTCAGATTCAGCTCTCCCACCAAAGCCAGTGGGCACATACAGACTGCAGAGACTGCAAAAAAAGGTTCCCACACAAGGGTAAACATTCAAAATCTACACAGGCAACTGTTTTACCCAATTTCATAGAGACAGAGACAAATGAAAATATGGAGGAATTTTTTTCAAATGAAAGAGAATAAAACATAATAAAACGGAAAAATATTTCACCTGATAAAGAGTTTGAACCAAATACAATAGTAATGCTAGCAACTAGGGGAAAGAATAGATGAACAAAATGACAATCTTAACAAAGAACTAGAAGATGCAAAAAAAGAATCAGTTAGAGATAAAACAATAACTAAAATGAAAAATACTTTAAAGGAAATTGATAGCAGATCAGGTGATGCAGGAGACGTATGCAATCTGGAATACAAAATAATGAAAATCATCCAATTAGAACAGCAAAAAGAGAAAAAAATAGCTTAGTTGAAGGGGCCTATGGGATAATATCAAGCCTACTAACATTTGCATTATACAAGTCTCAGAAGGAAGAGACATAGGTTTTATGAAATGATGGCTAAGAACTTCTCAAACATGAAGAAGGAAACAGATACAAAATTAGAGAAATCAAAAAGTCCCAAACAACAGGTACCGAAAGAAACCCATACCAAGACATTCATAATTAAAATGGTGAAAGCTAAAGGTAATGAAATAAAACAAGAAAAAGTGTCACAAACAAAGGAACCTCCCATAAGGCTATGAGTTGATTGTTAAGCAGAAACTTTGCAAGCCAGAAGTGAGTGACATGATATATTTAAAGTGCTGGAAGGAAAACACTTACAACTTAGAATGTTCTACCCAACAATGCTACCATTCAGTATTGAGGAAGAGTAAAAGAGCTTCTCAGAAAAGCTATAAAAAAGTTAATCAATAATAAAGTAACTCTAAAAGTATTCAATTCAGTTCAGTTCAATCACTCAGCCCTGTCTAACACTTTGCGACCCCATGAATCGCAGCATGCCAGGCATCCCTGTCCATCATCAACTCCCTGAGTCCACCCAAACTGCCAGAGTTTACCCAAATTCATGTCCACTGAGTTGGTGATGCCATCCAACTATCTCATTTTCTGTTGTCCCCTTCTTCTCCTGCCTTCAATCTTTCCCAGCATCAGGGTCTTTTCCAGTGAGTCAGTTCTTTGTATCAGGTAGCCAAAGTATTGGAGTTTCATCTTGAGCATCAGTCCTTCCAATGAATAGTCAGGACTGATCTCCTTTAGGATGGACTGGTTGGATCTCCTTGCAGTCCAAGGGACTCTCAAGAGTCCTCTCCAACACTACAGTTCAAAAGCATCAATTCTTTGGCACTCAGCTTTCTTGATAGTCCAACTCTCACATCCATACATGACTACTGTAAAAACCATAGCCTTGACTAGATGGACCCTTGTTGGCAAAGTAATGTCTCTGCTTTTTAATATGCTATCTAGGTTGCTCACAGCTTTCCTTCCAAGGAGTAAGCGTCTTTTAATTTCATGGCTGAAATCACCATCTGCAATGATTTTGGAGCCCCCCAAAATAAAGTCTCTCACTGTTCCCACTGTTACCCAATCTATTTGCAATGACGTGATGGGATCAGATGCATGATCTTAGTTTTCTGAATGTTGAATTTTAAGCCAACTTTTTCACTCTCCTTTCACTTTCATCAAGAGGCTCTTTAGTTCTTCACTTTATGCCATAAGGGTGATGTCATCTGCATATTTGAGGTTATTGGTATTTCTCCCGGCAATCTTGATTCCAGCCTGTGCTTCATCCAGCCCATCATTTCTCATAATGTACTCTGTAGAAATTTTATCAAGCATGTTTTCTGAGTACAAGAGTATAATACTAGAGGTCAAATAGAAGAAAAAAATTAAAAACATAAACATGAAGAGGCTAAACAGTATGTTACAAAAAATAATTAAGAATCAATGAGGAGATCAGAAAATATCTTAAAATATATGAAAATGTAAATCTAAAATCTATGGGATGCAGCAAAAGCAGTTCTAAAAGGGAAACTTGGAGGAATTTAGGCATACCTCAAGAAACAAGAAAAACCTCAGATAAACAACTTAACCCATCATTTAAAGGAATTAGAGAAACTAATAAAGTTCAAAGTCAACAGAGGAAGGAAATAATAAAAATCAGAGGAAAAAAAATCAATAAAACTGAGACCAAAATAGTAATAGAAAGGATCAATAAAACCAAGAACTAGTTTTTTTTAAAAGATAAGCAAAATGGATAAACCTTTAGCCAGACTTACTAAAAACGAGAGAGAGAGAGAGAGAGAAGTATTCAAGCTGACATAATAGAAAGTAAAATAGGAAAAATTACAACCAATACAGACAATCAAAGAGAATACCACAAACAGTTATATGTCATCAACTTGGATAAACCAGAATAAATCAATAAAATCCTAGAAACACAATGGCTTCCAAGACTGAATTAGAAAACACACACACACAGAGCCTGAAAAACTGACTACTAGTACTTAAATAAGATCATTAATTTAAAAACTCCTAACAAATACAAGTCCAGGAATGGATGGGCTTCACAATAGAATTTTACCAAATATATAAAGAAGAGCTAGTAACTAACTTCTCAACCTATTCCAAAAGATTTAAAAGAGGTAAATAATCCCAATTTCATTCAACATGGCCACATTTACCCTAATACCAAAACAAGACAAAGACACCAAAAAAAAAAAAAAAAATGCCAGTATGTCTGATGAATATAGATGAAAAAATCCTCAACAAACTGAATCCAACAATTTATAAAAGGGATCATACACTATCGTCAAGTAGAATTTATTAAAGTGGTGCAAAGGTGATTCAATATCTGCAAAGCAATTAGCTGATATACACATTAACAAAATGAATGATAGAAATCACTTGATCATCTCAATGCTGCTGCTGCTGCTGCTAGGTTGCTTCAGTCATGTCTGACTCTGTGCAACCCCATCAATGGCAGCCCACCAGGCTCCCCTGTCCCTGGGATGCTCCAGGAAAGAATACCAGAGGGGGTTGCTATTTCCTTCTCCGACTATGTCAATAAACGCAGCATAAAAGTACTTTGACAAAATCTAACAGCCATTCATGAAAAAAACTCTCATTGTTGGTACAGAGGAAATGTATCTGAACTTAATAAAGGCTACTTATAATAAACCACAGCTAAATTATATACAGTGGTAAAAAATGGAAAGTTTTTTTTTTTTTTAAATCAGAAACAAGACAAGGATGTCCACTCTTGTCATTTCTGTTTAACATAATATGGAGTCCTAGTCATAGTGGTCAGATAAGAAAAAGAATAAAACACATTCAATTTGAAAGGGAAAAAGTAAAACTTATTATTTGCAGATAACATAAATAAATGATATTATTTACAGAAAACACTTACATCACCACAAAAAAACAAAAAAACCTTCAGAACTAAAAAATGAATTCAGTAGTTTCAAGAAACAACACTAACATTCAGAAATATGTTTGTTTTATATAAACTAATTATTAACTATCAAAAAGTAAAAGCAAGAAAACAATCTTATTTACAATCACATCAGATAGAATAAAATACTTAAGAAGAAATTTAACCAGAGGTGAAAGACCTATACACTGAAATCTATTGGAAATTGATAAAGGAAACTGAAGACTACACAAAGAAATGGAAGCATACCCACCATGCATAGATTAGAAGAATTCACAGTTAAAATATCCATACTAATCAGAGCAATCTACAGATTTAATGCAATGCCTATCAAAATACCCATGACATTTTTCACAAAAGGAGAATAATCCTAGAATTTGTATGAAACTAAAGTAAACATCAAATATCCAAAACAATCTTGAGAAAAAGAACAAAATTTGTGGTTTCATGCTTCTTGGCCTCAAACTATATGACAAAGTGAGGGTAATTAAGAGTATGGTATTGGGACAAAAGCAGACACACTGCTTGATGGAACAAAATAGAGGCCCCAGAAATAAACCCACAGACTTGCGGTCAATTAATCTACAACAAAGAAGGCAAAAATATACAATAAACAAATGACAGTCTCACAATGGTGTTGTTGGGACAATTGGACAGCTACATGTAAAAGAAGAAAATTAGCACATATAAAAGGATAAAACTAGCATATTTTCACAGAAAAATAAACTCAAAATGGACTAAAGATGAAAACCATAAAACTCCTGAAAGAAAACATAGGTAGTATACTCTTTGACATAAGTTTTACTAATACTGTTTCTTGATCCATCATTCGGGCAAAGGAAGCAAAAGTAAAAATAAATAAATGGTCCCTAATCAAACCTAGAGCCAGACATCCTGGAATGTGAAGTCACAAGTGGGCCCACAAGTGGGCCTTCACAAGCATCACTGTGAACAAAGCTAGTGGAGGTGATGGAATTACAGTTAAACTATTTCAAATCCTAACAGAAAATGCTGTGAAAGTGCTGCACTCAATATACCAGCCAATTTGGAAAACTCAGCAGTGGCCATAGGACTGGAAAAAGTCAGTTTTCATTCCAATCCCAAAGAAAGGCAATGCCAAAGGATGCTCAAGCTCAGTTCAGTTCAGTCACTCAGTTGTGTCCGACTCTTTGCAACCCCATGGACTGCAGCACTCAAGGCCTCCCTGTCTATCACCTACTCCTGGAGTTTACACAAACTCATGTCCACTGAGTCGGTGATGCCATCCAACCATCTCATCCTCTGTTGTCCCCTTCTCCTCCCGCCTTCAATCTTTTCCAGCATCAGAGTCTTTCCAAATGAGTGAGGTCTTTGCATCAGGTGCCAAAGTACTGGAGTTTCAGCTTCAGCATCAGTCCTTCCAATGAATATTCAGGACTGATTTCTTTTAAGATGGACTGGCTGGATCTCCTTGGAATCCAAAGAATGCTCAAACTACTGCACAATTGCACTCATCTCACACACTAGCAAAGTAATGCTCAAAATTCTCCAAGCCAGGCTTCAACAGTATGTGAACCACGAACTTCCAGATGCTCAAGGTGGATTTAGAAAAGGCAGAGGAACCAGAGATCAAATTGCCAACATCCTCTGGATCCTCCAAAAAGCAAGAGAGTTCCAGAAAATCATCTACTTCTGCTTTATTGACTATGCCAAAGCCTTTGGCTGTGTGGATCACAATAAACTGTGGAAAATTCTTAAAGAAATGGGAATATGTTGGACATAACTATGTCTCTGACATAAACGAAAGCAGGATCCTCTATGACCCACCTCCCAGAATATTGGAAATAAAAGCAAAAATAAACAAATGGGACCTAATGAAAATTAAAAACTTCTGCACAACAAAGGAAACTAAAAGCAAGGTGAAAAGGCAGCCTTCAGAATGGAAGAAAATAATAGCAAACGAAGCAACGGACAAACGATTAATCTCAAAAATATACAAGCAACTCCTGCAGCTATATTCCAGAAAGATGAACAGCCCAATCAGAAAGTGGGCCAAAGAACTAAACACACACTTCTCCAAAGAAGACATACAGATGGCTAATGGACACATGAAAAGATGCTCAATATCACTCATTATCAGAGAAATGCAAATCAAAACCACAATGAGGTACCATTTTACACCAGTCAGAATGGCTGCCATCCAAAAGTCTACAAGCAATAAATGCTAGATAAGGTGTGGAGAAAAGGGAACCCTCTCACACTGTTGGTGGGAATGCAAACTAGTACAGCCACTATGGAGAACAGTGTGGAGATTCCTTAAAAAACTGGAAATAGAACTGCCATATGACCCAGCAATCCCACTGCTGGGCATACACACTGAGGAAACCATAATTGAAAGAGACACACGTACCCCAATGTTCATCGCTGCACTGTTTACAATAGCCAGGACACGGAAGTAACCTAGATGTCCATCAGCAGATGAATGGATAAGGAGGCTGTGGTATATACACACAATGGAATATTACTCAGCCATTAAAAAGAATACATTTGAATCAGTTCTACTGAGGTGGACAAAATTGGAGCCTATTATCCAGAGTAAAGTAAGCCAGAAGGAAAAACAACAATACAGTATACTAATGCATATATATAGAATTTAAAAAGATAGCAACAATAACCCTGTATGTGAGACAGCAAAAGAGATGCAGATGTACAGAACAGCCTTTTAGTCTCTATGGGAGAGGGCAAAGGTGGGATGATATGGGAGAATGGCACTGAAACATGTAAATTATCATATGTGAAATCAACCGCCAGCCCAGGTTTGATGCATGATACAGGGTGCTCAGGGCTGGTGCACCAGGATGACCCAGAGGGATGGAATCGGGAGGGAGGTGGGAAGGGGGTTCTAGAAGGGGAACACATGTATACTCATGGCGGATTAATGTCAATGTATGGCAAAACCAACACAAGAAAAATAAATAAATAAATATTAAAAAAAAAAATAAAAACAAACAAAAAAAGAAATGGGTATACCATATCACCTTACCTACCTTCTGAGATATCTGTATGCAGGTCAAGAACCAACAGGTAGAATTGGACATGGAACAACAGACTGGTTCCAAATAGGGAAAGGAGTAGGCCAAGGATATATATTGTCACCCTGCTTATTTAACTTATACACAGTGTACATCATGAGAAATGCCAGAGTGGATGAAGCAAAAGCTGGAATCAAGATTGCTGGGAGAAATATCAATAGCCTCAGATATGCAGATGACACCACCCTTATGGCAGAAAGTGAAGGAAAACTAAAGAACCTCCTGATGAAAGTGAAAGAGGAGAGTGAAAAAGTTGCCTTACAACTCAACATTCAGAAAACTAAGATCATGCTATCTTGTCCCATCACTTCATGGCAAATAGATGGAGAAACAGTAGAAACAATGACAGATTTTATTTTGGTGGGACTCCAAAATCATTACAGATGGTAACTGCAGCCATGAAATTAAAAGATGCTTGCTCCTTGGAAGGAAAGTTATGACCAATCTAGATAGCATATTGAAAAGCAGAGACATTACTTTGCCAAAAAGGTCCGTCTAGTCAAGGCTATGGTTTCTCCAGTAGTTATGTATGGATGTGAGTGCTGGAGTATAAAGAAAGTTGAGTGCCAAAGTATTGATGCTTTTGAACTGTGGCATTGGAGAAGATTCTTGAGAGTCCCTTGGACTGCATGGTGATCCAACCAGTCCATTGTAAAGGAAATCAGTCCTGAATATCCATTGGAAAGACTGATACTGAAGCTGAAACTCCAATACTTTGGCCACCTGATGCAAAGAACTGACTTTGCAAAAAGTATCATGGAAAAGACCCTGATGCTGGGAAAGATTGAAGGTGGGAGGAGAAGGAGATGACAGAGAATGAGATGGTCGAATGGCATTACCCACTCAATGGACATGCATTTGGATAGGCTCCAGGAGTTGGTGAGGGACAGGGAAGCCCAGCGTGCTGCAGTGCATGAGGTTGCAAAGAGCCAGACTTTTCTGAGCAACTGAACTGAACTGAACTGAATCAAACTTACAAGTTTTTGTGCAGCAAAGAAAACAATTGACAAAATGAAAAGACAACAGACTAAATGAGAGAAAATATGTGTAAATTATATAACTAATAAGAGGTTAATATATAAAATATACAAATAGCTCCTAGAACTCAGTATAAAAAATTCAATTTAAAAATAAGCAGAACCAACATGATAATGGAAAGAAAATTCTACAAAAAAATGAGCAGAAGACCTGAATAGGCTTTAAAAAAAAACAAAACATACAGCTAGCTAAAAGGCACATGAAAAGATCCTCGACAACACTAATAATCAGGGAAATGCAAATCAGAACCACAATGAGATACTGCTGCTGCTGCTAAGTTGCTTCAGTCATGTCAGACTCTATGCGACCCCATAGATGGCAGCCCACCAGACTCCCCTGTCCCTGGGATTCTCCAGGCAAGAATACTGGAGTGGGTTGCCATTTCCTTCTCCAATGCATGAAAGTGAAAAGTGAAAGTGAAGTCAGTCGTGTCCAAGTCTTTGAGACCCCATGGACTGCAGCCTACCAGGCACCTCCATCTATGGGATTTTCCAGGCAAGAGTACTGGAGAGGGGTGCCATTGCCTTCTCCGCAATGAGATACTACCTCACACCTATCAGAATGGTTATCATCAAAAAGACCACAAATGTTAAATATGGTGAGAATGTGGAGAAAATGGAACACCAGCTCACTGTTGGTGAGAGTGTAAAAAGTAAATTAGTAGAGCCACTAGGGGAAATGGTACAGAGGTTTCTCTAAAAATTAAAAATAAGCTACCATATAACCCAGCAATCTCCCTCCTGGATATGCATCCAAGGGAAAAGAAAATATTAATTTGAAAAGATTCATACACTTCAATGTTCATAGCAGCATCAATTAACACTAGTCAAGATATGAAAAAACCCTAAAGGTCCATCAACAATTAAAAAGATTAAAGAGGCTGTGGACTATATATACAACAAAAATTACTCAGTCATAAAATGAATAAAATTGTGACATTTTCAACAACATGAATTGACCTGAAGATTATTATACTTAGTGAAGTAAGTCAGACAGAGAAAAACAAGTGCTCTGTTTTCACTCATTAGTGGAATCTAATAAAAATAAAATGAGTGAATATAAAAAAAGAAACAAGCCATAGACACAGAGAACAACCAGTGGTTACCAATGCAGAGAGTAGAGGGAGAAGGGAAAAGATAGAGGAAAAGAATTAAGAGGTATAGTCTACCGGGTATAAAACAAACAAGATACAAGGATTCAGTTTAGTTCACAGAGAATATAACCAGTATTTTACAATAACTTTATTCTACTTTTTAAAAAGATTTTTGATGTGCTGTATATTTAAAATCTTTATTGAATTTGTTACAATATTGCTTCCGTTTAATGTTTTGTTTTTTGACAATGTGGCATGTGGCATCTTAGCTCCCTGACCAGGGTTTGAACTTGCATCCCTTGCATTGGAAGGTGAAGTCTTAACCACCAGACCACCAGAGAACGCCCTACAATGGCTTTAGGTAGAATATAATCTATAAACATATTGAATCACTATATTACATACATGAAACTAATGCAATATTGTACATCAACTATACTTCAATTCAAAACATAAATTAGACAGGTATCTTGCAAATGTCAATAACAAGTCCATTCCTTTGCTTATCAAGCAAAGTAAGCTACATTAAATCATTTGGATAAGTACAGCAATTATATATTTCACATATACTCATCACTGTATCTTTGGAGAAGGAAATGGCAACCCACTCCAGTGTTCTTACCTGGAGAATCCCAGGGACGGGGGAGCCTGGTGGGCCCCCGTCTATGGGGTCGCACAGAGTCAGACATGACTGAAGTGATTTAGCAGCAGCAGCATCACTGTATCTTAGTATTTATATCATCATCCTCTTTTTCTAAAATCAGCATCATTAAATATAGAAAAATAATGTGTTTTTTCCAAATGTATTTTGTACAATTTTAAAATGTTTTAAATTAAATATCAATGCACTTGATTTGAGAAGAAGCACAAACTGTCTTAACTTGTTAAGTGTCATTATGACTTATTCAGGAAATAACTGGCTAATCATGTCAAGGACAGATCATAGATTATTTTCTAAACCCTTCACAGACTCTGTCACTCTAGCTATAAGTTAAAAGGGTCAAAATATGGTCAATATTTTTAAATAAATATAAAAAGGTATTTTTGGTGATACACTCTAATTAAAAATCACATTTAAACTCATGGGAATGTAATCAATAAAATAAGCTTGTGGCATTTTTCTGAATCTATTTCTGTTATTCCCTGGTGTCTCACCAACGGTTCATTTCTTTAGAAAACCATTTACTTTAAAACAGTCTTATAAACTTCAAGAAGAAACTAGAATTTCTTACCTGTTTCCAGTACAGTAATCTCTGATACATAACAAACTTTGTCTTTGCTCTAAGAATGTGCAGGAAATCGTACATAGTGACAGATCACAGGCTACCATGATTTAGCACCTAAATCAGTCCTACCTCATTTGAAACTTACCCCTTAAGATACCAGTTTGACCTTGAAGACCTAAATTTAGGAACCATGTTGGAAAACCTTATGACATAACAAGCAAGATAGATTACTATGATAAACAAACTGAAACCAAGAAACATAAACTTATCTATGGGCTTTGCAGGTGGTGCTAGTGGTAATGAATCCACCTGTCAATGCAGGAGACATAAGAGAGGTGGGTTCCATCCCTGAGTGGGGAAGGTCCCCTAGGGGAGGGCATGGGAACCCACTCCAGTATTCTCACCTGGAGAATCCCATGGACAGAGGAGCCTAGGGGGCTACAAAAAGTCTGACATGACTAAAACAACTTAGCATGCACTCACTTATCTATGATATACATTCAGCAGGATACAACTGATTTTTTTATTAACGAAAAAATTGAAATTGAACAGATTTGAGTGAGTGAAGTTGCTCAGTCATGTTCAACTCTTTGCGACCCCATGGATTGTAGCCTACCAGACTTCTCCGTCCATGGGCTTTTCCAGGCAAGAGTACTGGAGTGGGTTACCATTTCCTTCTCTAAGAGATCTTCCTGACGCAGGGATTGAACCTTGGTCTCCCGTATTGTAGGCAGATGCTTTACTGTCTGAGCCACCAGGGAAGAGGAATGACTGGTTGTGACAATGTTGGAGAGGAAGTATATTTTGGGAGCTGTGTTGCTGGAGTTAGACTTCTTCAAAGGAAGAAGAATTTGCCACGATAAAGCATAAGCCAGTTCCCTTGAAATGACTCCTATCTTTGTCCTACTGAAAATTATCTTAAGAAAATTTTGAGATCTGGGGGAAAAGAAACATCCAACAATAGTCCTGAGACTAGCTCAGTTCACTTGCTCAGTAGTGTCTAATTTTGCGACCAGAAGGACTGCAGCACACCAGGCTTCCCTGTCCATCACCAACTCCCAGAGCTTGCCCAAACTCATGTCCATCATCCATCCAACCATCTCATCTTCTGTCATCTCTTTATCCTTGTGCCTTCAATCTTTCCCAGCATCAGGGTCTTTTCAAATGAGTCAGTTCTTTGTATTAGGTGGCCAAAGTATTGGAGTTTCAGCTTCAGATCCATCCTTCCAATGAATATTCAGGACTTATTTCCTTTAGAATTGACAGGTTTGATCTCCTCACAGTCCAAGGGACTCTCAAAAGTCTTCTCCAACACCACAGTTGAAAAGCATCAATTCTTTGGTGCTCAGCTTTCTGTATGATCCAACTCTCACATCCATACATGACTACTGGAAAAACCATAGCTTTGACTAGACGGACCTTTGTTGGCAAAGTAATGTCTCTATTTTTTAATACACTCTCAAGTTTGGTCATAGCTTTCTGTGCAAGGAGCAAGTATCTTTTAATTTAATAGTTGCAGTCTAGATCATAGAAAAAGCAAGAGAGTTCCAGAAAAACATCTGTTTCTGCTTTATTGACTATGCCAAAGCCTTTGACTGTGTGGAACATGATAAATTGTGGAAAATTCTGAAAGAGATGGGAATACCAGACCACCTGACCTGTCTCTTGAGAAACCTGTATGCATATCAGGAAGCACCAGTTAGAACTGGACATGGAACAAGAGACTGGTTCCAAATAGAAAAAGGAGTATGTCAGGGCTGTATATTATCACCCTGCTTATTTAACTTATATGAAGAGTACATCATGAGAGATGCTGGGCTGGAAGAAGCGCAAGCTGGAATCAAGATTGCTGGGAGAAATATCAATAACCTCAGATATGCAGATGACACCACCTTTATGGCATAAAGTGAAGAAGAACTAAAGAGCCTCTTGATGAAAGTGAAAGAGGAGAGTTAAAAAATTGGCTTAAAGCTCAACATTCAGCAAACTAAGATCATGGCATCCAGTCCCATCACTTCCTGGCAAATAGATGAAGAAACAGTGGGAACAGTGAGAGACTTTATTTTTTTGCACTCCAAAATCACTGTAGATGGTGATTTCAGCCATGAAATTAAAAGATGCTTAATTCTGGGAAGGAAAGTTATGGCCAACCTAAACAGCATATTAAAAAGCAGAGACATCAGTTTGTCAACAAAGGTCCATCTAGTCAAGGCTATGGTTTTTCAGTAGCCATGTATGGATGTGAGAGTTGGACTATAAAGAAAGCTGAGCACAGAAGAATTGATGCTTTTGAACTGTGGTGTTGGAGAAGACTCTTGAGAGTCTCTTGGACTGCAAGGAGATGCAACCAGTCCATCCTAAAGGAGATCAGTCCTGGATGTTCTTTGGAAGGTCTGATGTTGAAGCTGAAACTCCAATACTTTGGCCACCTGATGTGAAGAGCTGAATCATTTGAAAAGACCTTAATGTTGGGAAAGATCGAGGGCAGGAAGAGAAGGGGACGACAGAGGATGAGATGGTTGGATGGCATCACCGATTCAATGGACATGAGTTTGGATTGGCTCTGGGAGTTTGTGTTGGACAGGGAGGCCTGGCGTGCTGCAGCTCATGGGGTCACAAAGAGTTGGACACAACTGAGCAACTGAACTGAACTGAACTTACTCACCATTTGCTGTGATTTTGGAGCCCAAGAAAATTAAGTCTGTCACTGTTTCCATTGTTTCCCCATCAATTTGCCATGAAGTGATGGGACCTGATGCCATGATCTCTGTTTTCTTAATGTTGAGTTTCAGCATTCAGCATTTGAATGTTGAGCCAGCTTTCTCACTCTTCTCTTTTACTTTCATCAAGAGGCTCTTTAGCTCCTCTTCACTTTCTGCCATAAGGGTGGTGTCATCTGCATATCAGAGGTTGTTGATATTTTTCCCGGCAATCTTGATTCTAGCTTGTGATTCATTCATCCCAGCATTTCACATGATGTGCTCATGTATATAAGCACAGTGACAATATACAGTCTCAATGTACTCCTTTCACAATTTGGAACCAGACCATTGTTCCACATCCAGTTCTAACTGTTGCTTCTTGACTTTCATGCAGATTTCTCAGAAGGCAGGTAAGCTGGTCTGGTATTCCAATATCTTTGAGAATTTTCCACAGTTTGTTGTGATCCACACAGTCAAAGGGTTTAGCATAACCAGTGAAGCAGAAGTAGAGGTTTGTCTGGAATTTTGTTGCCTTTTCTAAGCTCAAAAGGATGTTCGCAATTTGATCTCTGGTTCCTCTGCCTCTTCTAAATCCACCTTAAATGTCTGGAAGTTCTTGGTTCACATACTATTGAAGCCTAGCTTGGAGAATTTTGAGCATTACTTTGAGATGAATGCAATTGTATGGTAGTTTGAACATTCTTCTGCATTGCCTTTCTTTTGGATTGGAATGAAAACTGACCTTTTCCAGTCCTGTGAGCACTTCCGAGTTTTCCAGATTGGCTGTCATATTGAGTGTGGCAATTTCACAGCATCATCTTTTAAGATTTGAAATAACTCAGCTGGAATTCCAGCACCTTCACTGGTTTTGTTTGTAATGATGCATCCTAAGGCCCACTTGACTTCGCACTCCAGGATGTCTGGATCTAGGTGAGTGATCACACTATCATGGTTATCTGGGTCATAAAGATCTTTTTTGTATAGTTCTGTGTGTTCTTGTTACCTCTTCTTAATATCTTCTGCTTTCGTTAGGTCCATACCATTTCTGTCCTTTATTGTGCCTATCTTTACATGTTCCCATCTAGTCCTGAGACTAGAGATGGGAAAATTCTAGCATCAAATATTGAATTCCCCTCATGTAGTCATTCCATCACACATATAAAGTAATATACAACAATGGATTTAAAATTCTAGGTCATAGAGTATTAAGACACTTTGAGTTTCTTTCCATTAGAAGGTAATTAGCAAGTCTATGGAAATTCCCTGGTGGTCTAAAGGTTAAGACTTCACCTACGAATGCAGGGGGTGAGGATTCATTGCTGGTTGGAGGCTGAGATGCCCCATGCCTCATGGCCAAAAGCAAAAGCAAAACAAAACAATGTTGTAAAGCATTGTTGTAAAAAATTCAGTAAAGACTTTAAAAATGGCTCACATCAAAAAACAAATCTTAAGAAAAGAAAATAATTAGCAAGCCTAAAATGGGACTTCCTATAAGAAACCCTGGGTGAACCTTGAGTTTCTTATCTGTGCACCTTAAAAACATCCCTTCTTAGCAGGAAAATGTATCCACTCTTATTTAAAATCACATATTCACTATTATTAGAAAGTTTTAAGTTTCTGTTTTAGAAGGAAGTATAAATTCAGATTAATCAGTTATCTCTTCATTATATTCAGCTTCTATAAAATAATCAGAAATTAGAGATCCAAATATCATTTGATAAATAGCAAACTGAGATTATTCTTTTTTAAAAGTTCTATAATATTAAAAAAAGATTAATCAAGTGGCATTAGTCAAAGAGGCTACAATGTTTTGTATGAAGGAAAGGAAACAGAAGCTTGAAAATCAAACTATGTAATACTTTCATGCCTCAAGTGGAAGAAATTCTAAACAGAAACATTTTGAACATAAAATTTCTTGCTTGATTAATGAACCAGAACAAATACAACTAATGGAGGAGGAGAAAAAGGAAGAAGCAAAGAATATGTAGCTTAAAAAGTCTTCATTTTTTTGTCTTACTGGCTTTTTTTTGTTCTTCATTCAGACCATCTTTTAAAAATAGCTTGACCTTTAATGATAACATGACACAAACACAGTTACAAAAAATAAGTTATTAATAAAAACTCTGTTAATAAAAAATACTTATAAAATCCTCCCACAACAAGAAAGTGATAACAAGGAGCACAGTGGCTTTCAATCCATAATTAGTAAATGATAGGTTACACTAAAATCACACATTGTCCTAAATATATCTATTTGTACATAGATAAACTATACTAATTTAAAACATATGCCTTCTCAAATTTTTATGTCCAGATACATATATATCCAATGCTGAGAGTCAGATACAAAAAGTAATAAATCCATATGTAATTCCAGGTTGATAAACAGCATGCATTAACAGATAACATTACTGCAGTTGATGTATTTCATTTGTGTTTGGTTTATTTAGAGGAATACAATATATACTCAGATACATGTGTATATGTGCAATCTATTGCTACCCACTCACATTTGAACAAATACTTCCATAAAAAGGTGATGGTTGAGAATGTTAGAGTGTGTGAATTAGTGGTTGCAAGGAAAGCAATTGTACAGTACTGATTACCAGACATATAATGGAGTATCTCATATAGTCTAAGGTAGAGATGGCAGCCATACTTCAGTGGAATAGGAACCTGATTAGGGGTGGATAATTTAACTTGTAGCTTTCTCCCCCTTGAGCTCTACAATTATTGTTACTTAGCCACCAATTCTCAGTAACATGTTTCTCAGTTGCAATTTTTAAGTGAGAGGTTTGATGAGCTGAGCTTGAGTCAGGAATCCAGTCATTTATTTATGTACTCCTTCAAAAGCATCCATCATATACAGTGATAGTACTAAGTACTAGACATACAGAGGTTCAATAAAGCAGACATGGGAATGCCATGGGGGTAGGCAAGTAAGCCCATAGATCAAAAACAAGTTTGTATAGGGCTTACTCTTTCTGAGCAGAAAAGAGAGGTTCTGCAAATTGGGGAGCAGAAAAGAGAGGACTTGCTGATACCCAAATAGGGGTACACTACACATACATGATGAATAAGGCAAGTAGACCTTGGTGAATGTGTAAGTACAAAAAGATTAAAGCTGGTAGATAAGAGTGTGATTAGATAACAGGACAGAAGGAAAAAAAAAGGAATTTGAAGAGGCAAGTGAGATGACTGCCAAAAAATCCTAAGAAACCACCACATGGCTAGATATTTGAACTCAATGCCTTAGTACTTTTTCCTTCTTCTATTAATTGCTATTGTTAAGTGAATTTAGGCTTAGTGAACTAAAATTAGCCTTCCTGAAGGATTTAAGGAAGGAAAGATGCACCATAAGAAAATTTCTGTCTTTAGTCTACAACAGTGAGTTTGTAAAAGGTAAGTAATCTTATTTCATGTTCTTATGGATTTTGAAACCCCACTAATAAAACACAGCTCTGAAAAAACATCTTACCCTAAATTATTGTCTTTAATGTTGTGTTAATTTAAACTTATTTCTCTTTTCCTTTATACTGGTAGCTTTAACAGAAACTTGAATGTGAGAAGGCAATTATTTCATCTCACTTTCCCATCATATGAAATATTCTCCATTAGATTAGATAGGTAATAATTATTTTATGTATTGGCAAGTACCATACCAATTCTATAAGCCTTTCTGAACAAGGTTGTATCTTTAAAACTGAATGCCACATGGCTTTTTACCTTATATTCACTCTACAATAGAGGGATCTTAGTACAATTAAAAGGACACTACATTTTTACTAAGAATATTTGAACTAATTATTAATTAATAGAAATGGCAAGTAATTTTGAAAGTTTTCTATACCTCCTTTGGCCCAACAAAATTGGGCAACCTCCACGCAAAATTAGAAACCACACATACAGACCTTCCCAGTTAAATACATCTACAGCACTATGAGCTATGCATAATAAAATAACAATGTGAGGTCCCTGTCAGTGTACATAAAACTCAGTGACTCATTTTTCACAAGAAAGACAATTTGAAAGATAGTGATCATACAATTGTGTAGTCTGAAATACTAACAGAGTTGTGAGAAAGATAAAAGTACAGACTTCAGTAGTAATTTTCAAAAGCTCATAACATTGATAGAAAAAAATTTTACAGCATTTTACCTTCCTAAAGGAATAGTTTCTCTCTGAGAGATATTCCCAAGTGGAAAACAGGAAACCATCAAAACTATTCAGGGAGAAACTTTTGTGCATTACTTTATCTTCTAAATAATAATTAAGTGCTCTGTAACAGGAACAAGATAGGAAAAAATATAGACAGTCAAACCTCACAGAATTTCCAACAAGGTGAAAGGAACAACTAAGAGGCCAATGGGCTAAGAGTAGAAGAAGGAAAGAAGAGGACTTCATGGGAAGGCATGGGCTGGGAATTAACCTTATCCTTGGGAGAAGAGGGTGGAGGCTGAGCTTCCAAAGCTTTTTGAAGTTGAGACATGAAAGATGAGTTAGCCTTGGGAAGAATCAGAAAGTGGATGGGCAGTGGGGGTAGGAAAGTAGGTTTTCCAGCCAAAAGAACCATTATATGCAAAAGGTCAGGAGATCAGGAAGGCCAGATAATGACGTTTGTTTGAAGACCTGAAAAATCTTCAGGAGGACTGAGTCCTAACCACATTAAAAAACTTCACCTTTTCCCAAGAGAGATGGAAATAATTGTGTGATTGCATACAGAGAACTAAAATGACGAGCTCTCCAAAATAATCTTTGGAAAAAGTACTTAGTAAGAAATGTGGTAGGATGGGTAAGGAGAAATGTTAGGAGGTTTTCTCACAAAGGTAGATGAGAAATGAGATCACAGTGGACAGTAGCAGCAGGGAAGAGATGGAAATACACAAGAGGTACTGAGAAAGTAAAATGGGGAGTATTTTGAGATTTATTTCATATAGGGAGTTAATGAAACGGAAGAGTTAATAAAAAAATGGTGTCCAATCATTGCTTAAGCAATCCAATGGTGTCTGAGACTCTTTATTAGCAAGAGTACTGGAGAAAAAGAAGCTGTGTATCATTTGTTGTTTAGTCTGTAAGTCATGTCTGACTCTTTTGCAACACTGTGGACTACAGCCCATCAGTCTCCTGGGTCCATGGGATTTTCCAGGCAAGAA
The DNA here is from genome assembly GCA_007570785.1 of Antilocapra americana. NCBI lineage: Eukaryota > Metazoa > Chordata > Mammalia > Artiodactyla > Antilocapridae > Antilocapra > Antilocapra americana. The sequence goes on along the minus strand of ML661338.1, from coordinate 25,985,228 downwards.
TACTGGAGTGGACTGCCATTTCCTTCTCCAGGGGAGAGCCACCAGGGAAGCTACTGTGTATCATTATCACTCCCTAAAAATAGGAGGAGAAGAAAAAAAAAGCAAGCATGATAATGAGTTTCAATTTTGAAGTTTTCTAAGAGCTGAATAACTGAAAAGAGCCACAATTATTCAAGATGACATAAAATAAGATAAATAAAACAATACTGTCAGAAATGCCATACCACAAAATAAAACATAAAAGGAAAATTAAAATAATTATATAAATTAATTGAAAAATTTGAAGTTAGCAAAGGAAAAAATTGATCAGTTAGCTGGTGAAAAAAGGAAATTTGAACTTTACAATATTGATTTAGCCATTAGCTGATGCTATTAATACACAAATCTGATAAAAAGAATTTTGCAAGTGAAAATCCAGGAATGAACTTAAAATTAGGTTTAAACATACTAGAAGTTTTAAAACCACCTACATTATGTACTAGACTTGCCTGATAGCTGGGTTGGTAAAGAATCCACCTGCAATATACGAGACCAAGGTTCAATTCCTGGGTGGGGAAGATCTGCTGGAGAAGGGATAGGCTATCCACTCCAGCATTCCTGGACTTCCCTTGCAGCTCAGCTGGTAAAGAATCCACCTGCAATGTGGGAGACCTGGGTTCAATCCCTGGATTGGGAAGATCTCCAGAAAAGGGAAAGGCTACCCACTCCAGTCAGTATTCTGGCCTGGAGAATTCCAGGGGCTGTGGTTCACAAAGAGTTGGACTCGACTGAGAAACTTTCACTTTCATATATTGTGTACTGTAAAATCCATCTCAGGAATATTTATACTTAAGAATACATATTCTTTTGGCATACTAGGAGACAAAACAAAAAAAATTGGAATGAGTAACAGTTTGTTAAAATGGAGATGTATATCCAGTGAGACACAATTGTCCCCCTCAGGAACCTAATGAAAAATGTTTTCATATATTAAGGCAGGCTACATATACTTGTCAAAAATAAATCATGTCAGGCATAGTGTTTTTCTTTGAACTTTTAGGTGGGAAAATGTAGTATACGTTATGTGGAAATTATTCTGGCTTTGAACATTCACACTTGGCAAACAAAGATTGGCAAAAGAGAAGCTCTCTGATAGCTCTCTGGCCTATAAAGACTGTCAAAGAAGAAATTGGAAAATTAGTGAAGAGTCTGTATTGAATATACAAAGGAAGAAAACTTCAAAACAAAGGATTATTTCTTGCTGTCATGATGACAAAAATAAAATCATACAATTGAATTTAATAATCTAGATTTGCTTCTTTCAACTAATTAAAGATTTTGTGTTTAAAGCAAATGTAAGAATTATAAAAGGATAATTAAATTGATTCTGTCAATTATTCAACAAGTCTTAAGTACTCACTGTGTATTAGGCAAGGCTCTGAGGATACAAAGATGAAAGGTATCATCTTTATTCTCATGAAATGTAGAGTTTAGCAAGGAATTGACAAGTAAACAACAAACTACAAGTTATGGTAGAGAAAAGATGAGTGGAAGCATATGGAAAAAGCAGCTAAACTGATGTGTCAGGAAATCTTTTTAGAAGAAGTAAAGCCTTAACTGGAGATTGGCAGTGTAATTAACAGCTAATTAGAGAAAAAAAAAAAAACATGAGTCCAAACAGTGGGAATAGCACATACAAATGTCCAACAAACATTTTACATATCCTAAGTTGAAGTGTAGAATAAGAAAAAGGCAATGGAAAGATAAGTGACAAACCAAGATGAACATATTATCAATTTAAGTCATTCTTGAGTATTCATTGGAAGGACTGATGCTGAAGCTGAAGCTTCAATATGTTGGCCACCTGATGCAAAGAAGTGACTCATTGGAAGAGACTCTGATGCTGGGAAACATTAAAATGCAAAAGAAGAAGGGGATGACAGAGGATGAGTTAGTTCGATGGCATCACTGAGTCGATGGACATGAATTTAAGCAAGCTCTGGGACTTAGTGAAGGACAGGGAAGCCTGGCAAGCTGCAGACCATGGGGTCGCAAAGAGTCAAACATGACTGAGTGACTGAACTGTCTGAATGACTGATACTTCTACTTGGTTGTTTTATAGATATTAATATTTCAGCCATAGTAGCATAGTTTATCTAACAAACTATAATGAATTAGCAGTTCATTGTGGGCTTTCCCAAAACAGCAACAAAGAAATACTTCCAAATATCTATCCTAATTTTATGGCTAACTTAATGGCCAATGTTTATTTCTGGTGGTATAGTAGTAAATTAACTAATTAATTAATTTAAAAATTAACGTATTAAGTGTTTGTTTTGGTAAGTCAGACAAGTAGATAAACAGTATTTCTATGACTTGTTAGCCAACTAAAGTATTTCTAGATTCAGTGTTTTATCAGTCTCATTACTTTGAAGATTTCTCTTCTTACAATGGTGAATGAAGTTTCACCAATAAAATCTGTTGATTGAAATCCTCTCAAACAGGCTATCTCTTCCTTAGTATCACTCACACTTTCAAATACATGTCACAAGCAGAAGAAAAAAATAAATAGGAAGAAAGGAAAGGAGGGAGGGAGGGAGGAAGGAAGGAAGGAAAATTAGCTGGGCAGGGAATGTGTTCTACTTTTGGTAACAATACTAAACCATGATCAGCTTAAATCAAGAAGACTGGGCTTGTTCAACACTTGTCATGTGTGTTTAGAAAATAATCTGGAAGCTGTTTGCTGCTGTTGGATTAGTGGATATAGAATATTGGTACCAGCATGACTGTAGTTCACATGTAGTGGTGCCAACCAGCTATCTCATCCTCTGACACTCTCTTCTCTTTCTGACCTCCATCTCACCCAGCATCAGAGACTTTTCCAAAGCGTCATCTGTTCACATCAGATGACCAAAATACTGGGCCTTCAGCTTTAGCATCAGTCCTTCCAGTAAATATTCAGGGTTGATCTCCCTTAAGATTGACTGGTGTGATCTCCTTGCAGTCTTAGGGACTTTCAGGAGTCTTCTCCAGCACCTCAGTTCAAAAGCATCAATTCTTTGGCATTCTGCCTTCTTTATGGTCCAGCTCTCACAACTGCACAAGACCATAGGCTTGACTGTATGGACCTTTGTCAGCAGAGTAATATCTCTGCTTTTCAACACACTATCCAAGTTTGTCATCACTTTCCTGCCAAGAAGCAAATCTCTTCTGATTTCATTGCTTAAGTCACAGTGCACACTGATTTTAGATTCCAAGAAGAGGAAATCAGTCACTATCTCCACCTTTTCCCCTTCTATTTGCCATGCAGTAATGGGGTCAGCTCCAAATCAGGAAAGGAGTACATCAAGGCAGTATATTGTGACCCTGCTTATTTAACTTATATGTAGAGTATATCATGTGAAATGCTGGGCTGGATGAAGCAAAAGCTGGGATTAAGATTGCTGGGAAAAATAGCAATAATCTCAGATATGCAGACGACACCACCCTTATGGCAGAAAATGGAGAAAAACTAAAGAGCCTCTTGATGAAAGTGAAAGAGGAGAGTCAAAAAATTGGCTTAAAGCTCAACATTAAGAAAACTAAGATCATGACATCTGGTCCCATCATTTTATGGCAAATGGATGAGGAAACAATGGAAACAGTGAGAGACTTTGTTTTGGAGGGCTCCAAAATCACTGCATATGGTGACTGCAGCCTTGAAATTAAAAGACACTTGCTCCTTGGAAAAAAAGTTATGACCAACCTAGACAGCATATTAAAATCACAGACATTACTTTGCCAACAAAAGTCCATCTAGTCAAAGCTATGGCTTTTCCAGTAGTCATGTATGGATGTGAAAGTTGGACTATAAAAAAAGCTGAGCACCAAAGAAGTGATGCTTTTGAACTGTGGCATTGGAGAAGACTCTTGAGAGTCCTTTGGACTGTAAGGAGATCAAACCAGTCAATCCTAAAGGAAATCAGTTCTGAATAATCATTGGAAGGACTGATGCTGAAATTCCAACTGCTTGGTCACCTGAGGCGATAAACTGACTCATTGGAAAAGACCCTGATGCTGGGGAAGACTGAAGTCAGGAGGAGAAGGGAATTACAGAGGATGAGATGGTTGGACAGCATTACTGACTCAATAGCCATGAGTCTGGGCAAGATCCATGAGTCTATGATAGACAGGGAAGCCTGGTGTGCTGCAGTCCATGAGGTTGCAAAGAGTAGAACATGACTGAACTGAATGGGCCTAGATGCCATGATCTTAGTTTTGTTTTTGTTTTTTTTTAATATTGAAACTTAAGCTGGCTCTTTCACTCTCCTCCTTCACATTCACAAAGAGGTACTTTGATTCTGCTTCACAAAGGATGAGATAGTCGGATGGCATCACCAATTTAAAGACACGAGTTTGAGCAAGCTCCAGGAGTTGGTGAAGCACAAGGAAGCCTGGTGTGCTGCAGTCCATGGGGGTCACAAAGAATCAGATATGACTTAGTGACTGAAGAATAAGAACATCTTCAGTCAGTTCAGTTGCTCAGTTGTGTCTGACTCTGTGACCCCATGAACCGCAGCATGCCAGGGCTCCCTGTCCATCACAAACTCCCAGACTTTACCCAAACTCATGTCCATTGAGTCGGTGATTCCATCCAAACATCTCATCCTCTGTTGTCCCCTTCAGCTCCTGCCCTCAATCATTCCCAGCATTAGGGTCTTTTCAAATGACTCAGCTTTTCACATCAGGTGGCCAAGGTATTAGAGTTTCAGCTTCAACATCAGTCTTTCCAATGAACACCCAGGACTGATCTCCTTTAGGATGGACTGGTTGCATCTCCTTGCAGTCCAAGATACTCTCAAGAGTCTTATCCAACACTGTACTTCAAAAGCATCAGTTCTTCAGGGCTCAGTTTTCTTTATTTTCCAACTCTCACATGACTACAGGAAAAACCATAGCCTTGACTAGACGGATCTTTGTTGGCAAAGTAATGTCTCTGCTTTTTAATATGTTGTCTAGGTTGGTCATAACTTTCCTTCCAAGGAGTAAGCATCTTTTAATTTCATGGCTGCAATCACCATCTGTAGTGATTTTGGTGCCCCCAAAATTAGAGTCTCTCACTCTTTCCACTATTTCCCCTTCTATTTGCCATGAAGGGATGGGACCAAATGCCATGATCTTAATAAATAAAGGACAGAAATGGTATGGACCTAACAGAAGCAGAAGATATTAATAAAAGGTAACAAGAATACACAGAAGAACTGTGCAAAAAAAGATCTTCAGAACCCAGATAATCACAAGGGTGTCATCACTCACCTAGAGCCAGACATCCTGGAATGTGAAGTCAAGTGGGCCTTAGGAAGCATCACTATGATCAAAGCTAGTGGAGGTGATGGAATTCCATTTGAGCTATTTCAAATCCTAAAAGATGATGCTGTGAAAGTGCTGCATTCAATATGTCAGCAAGCTTGGAAAACTCACCCATGGCCACAGAACTGGAAAAGATCAGTTTTCATTCCAATTCCAAAGAAAGGCAATGCCAAAGAATTCTCAAACTACTGCACAATTGCACTCATCTCACACGCTAGTAAAGTAATGTTCAAAATTCTCCAAGCCAGGCTTCAGCAATACGTGAACTGTGAACTTCCAAATGTTCAAGCTGGATTTAGAAAAGGCAGAGGAACAAGAGATCAAATGGCCAACATCTGCTGGATGATCAAAAAAGCAAGAGAGTTCCAGAAAAACATCTATTTCTGCTTTATTGACTATGCTAAAGCATTTGACTGTGTGGATCATGATAAACTGTGGAAAATTCTGAAAGAGATGGGAATACCAGACCACCTGACCTGCCTCTTGAGAAGCCTGTATGTAGGTCAAGAAGCAATAGTTAGAACTGGACATGGAACAACAGATTGTTTCCAAACAGGAAAAGGAGTGTGTCAAGGCTGTATATTGTCACCCTGCTTATTTAACTTATATGCAAAGTACATCATGAGAAGTGCTGGGCTGGAAGAAGCACAAGCTAAAATCAAGATTGCCAGGAGAAATATCAACAACCTCAGATATGCAGATGACACCACCCTTATGGCAGAAAATGAAGAAGAACTAAAGAGCCTCTTGATGAAAGAACATCTTAGTTACAAAGAAATCTGTAGAAATAGTTACAGCTTTTCTAGATACTATATTGTGGGTACTAAGTCCCTTCATCATGTCTGACTCTTTGCAATACTATGGACTATAGCACGCCAGGCTACTTTGTCCATGGGATTCTCCAGGCAAGAATACTGGAGAGGGTTGTCATTCCCTCCTCCAGGGGATCTTCCCTACCCAGGATCAAACCTGCGCCTCTTGCAGCTCCTACACCGTAGACAAATTCCTTACTACTGAGCCACCAGAGAATCCCAGATACTATATTAGCATTATCCAAGTGGCAGATATTGGGAATGAGCATTGGACCTAAACTAATTTTGAATATAAGGGAAAGAATCAGAAATTTGATAACTTAATCAACATTTTTAAACTTACAAAAAGTGGATAACCATAACTTGAATCCCCACTCCTTTGCTGGAAAAAAAATCCTTTAACTTTCTCTGAATTTCAATACCTCCATGGGATGGCAGAAATATCACACACTAGGTAACTCAACTGTATTATAAAGATCAGGTAAGATATTACATGTGAAGATGGTTCTGAGCCACTGAGGACTATAAAATATTATATGTTATTATTTTGGACTGTGCTAGACTAGAGATGTAGATATAAATAACCAAGTAACAGATGGTATGAATTATTTTAATTCAAATGCCTTTTTGTTCAGTGATAAGAAGGTAAAAGAGTGAAACCAATGGCCAGCTACATTATTCAGCTCAAGGTAATGAAACCAACCATGATGGATATATTGCTTTTAACATTTTATAAAAAAAACCTATTTCCGTCCACCATATTCAACCTATAAGAACAACATCAATAGCTAAAGATTTTTAAACCATGTTTTTTTACAGAAAAATTGAAGTGTCTATAATATTTATCAAGAAAATCCTTACTAAAGCCACTTAATAATTTTTAGATTTTTGAAAGCTTAGCATATTAAAAGAGGGTTTGAGGGTTTATACTTTTCTTTATAGCCTTAAATGTTTCAGAATAAAAATAATACATGAATTTAATCTCAAAAATAAAGGAGAAAATACAATAGTCAATGTGGCTGAAATAACTTTCCAAAGATGGCAACAACAATTTCTCCCTCTCCCTCATGCTGTTCTGTTTGTAACCTTGTCACTTTGACACTCAAGAGACGGAACTTATTTATCCACCCCATCATATCCAGGCAAGCCCTATGACTGCTTGGATCAACAGGATATGGCAGAAGTTGCACCATGTAACTTCTGAGGCTAAAACATAGTAAGTCTTGCTATTTCTATTTGGGTTGACTATCATGCTTACTCTCAGGGTGATACCTTTCATGACCCAGCCCACCATGCTGAGAAGCTCAAACCACCTGAAGAGGTGAGTGTATATACCCTAATTCAGGTGTCCCCAGCCTCCAGGCCACAGACTGATACCTCCTGTCAGATCAAAGGCAGCATTAGATTATAAATAAAGTGTACAATAAATGTAATGTGCTTGAATCATCCTAGAACCATGGAAATTGTCTTCCACAAAACCAGTTCATAGTGCTAAAAAGTTTGGGCAACACCATGCTGATAGGCTCAGCTGAGCTTTCAGTCACTTCGATTGCCAGCTGTGGCATGTGCCCTCTTAAAGGTCCAACTCAGGCAAGTCTCTGAGTCTTCACTCACACATGTGAGAATCACACATCTGAGCTCAGTCGATGCACAGGGAATGAAATCAGTGATTTGTTATGCAATGAGAAATAACCAGAATAGTCAAAAGATGAACAAATGTAGAAAATGCTTTCTCAAAAGGCAACATTTTTTGTTTACTGAGTGCAAACTATATGTCAGGTGCCATTCAGAAGTATTTTATACACAATATGGCACTGGGTAGTCCCATAAACATGTCAAGTATATGCAATTTTTACCCTCCATTTTACAGATTAAAAAAACTGAGACATGAAGAACTTAAGTAACATGGGTCATCTTACTAGTGATCCCCTAATTTGTATTAAATTAGAGTTCTCTGAAACACATAATGACAGGAACAGATAAGAGATTACTTTGTGTGTAACAGAAAGCTAGATCTTATATCCAGGATAACTGCCTTGCTAGAAAAGGAGGAGGAATGAGTAAAGAAGAGATGGACAAAGAAGGAGCAGAAATAAAGTGGTTCATAAAAACGTTTCTATGCCAAAATTACTGTGCCATTAGGAGCAGTTCAGAGTGACCCTTCATTCTTTAATTCATTCATCAATTTTTTTAGTAAGGTTTTAATAGATAGTAGGTTCTGTTTAGACTCAGTAGATGATAACAGTAAGGGAGAAAAAATCAGTCCCCATGTCCTCAAAGAACTCACATTCCCATGAGTACTGGGGTTTTTTTTGTTAGAAATCTGTCTAAAAAGACTAGAGAACCACATGGAGAAACTACTAAAGACAGATCCAAGAATTAAAAGCATTGTGATAGGAAGCTGTTAAGCTTCTTTTCAGTCCCAAGACCTTAAGATTTTACTTTCCAGAGGACTCATATCCACTTTTCATGGTCTGATAATCTAGGTCAGTTAGATATAGCCCTGGTTAGCAGGGGAAAAAAATACTGGTGATGTCTTTTAATTCCAATGAGCCTTCTGTGAGTTGAATCAGAGATATTATTTTTATAGGGTGTTTCACCACCAGATTGCTCTTTCCTCCCTAGACTAGGCTGACCTCAGAACCAAATGACATATTTCTTCTTAGTATCTGCACTGCCACATAAGTCCCTAATGACACCACAGCTATAGAACAAGGAGACTCCAATAATGTCTATTTTTGGAGGAAACTCGGGCTTTATCACTTTTTTGAAGGTGACATGGGAAAGTAGGGCAGGACTAATCACAGGTAAGATTGGATTTAAAAAAAGAAAGAAAAAAACCTTTTCATAAAACAGAGAATGTTGTAACAAAAATGATTCATAGATCGTAGAAAAGAACTCATTACTAACAGAGCCAAATCTTCAATAAGAGTAGGGAGAGATCTTTCTACAACGAAATAAGATATTTTAAGAAAAGCTCTGAACTGTTTTAACCCTTTTAAAAGTAATTCTTACACCCTCTCCACCTACTCAGTAGATAAACTATTAGATTTTAGTTCATCTGAAGTGCAAGAATTGTGTTTTATAGGTTTTTGCTATTGTTTCCCGTGATCTAAAGTTAATTTATTGGAAGGGGCTTCCCTAATAACTCATAAAGTTTAAAAAATGCCAACTTCAATTTCACAACACTTATGGCAGTTTTTAAAAAGCCAAGTTCCAGAAAGGAAATTCTACCATGAATGCTTCCGACACAGGGCTGAGCTCCCCAAGGAGCCAAGACAATTCTTGTCAGTGCTCTGAGGGAAAATGTCTTTTACTTAATCTTTATGGGTTTTTTTTTTTTAATCATTTTGGGTGAACCTGATTCTCATTCTATTCCACATCCTTTGAGGCATTTTTATTCAGAGGGCTCACACTGACTTCATTAACAGGAGCTGTGAAGTGCAGCTCTACTTGGCCCTGAAAGCTTCTACTGCCTTAAGAAGCACAGGAGCGCGCTTTAGGCAGTTAATGTAGCATCCGTAAGCACAATGCCTTGACAGCCACTACAGACAGAGAAATGTTTTTATCTCCCATGATTTTTCCCCTTAACTTTCTCTGATGACTCTTCTCCAATTTACAGAAAGAAACTTTATTACTTTGTCACATTTTTAAAACTTTTTCCACATGTAGGCAGTATTTCCATGTTGTAGGTATTAGATAGGCATTTTTTTTTTCATTTTCTTTCTTCTGGTTTACCTCAATTAGTCAGCTGGTTCTCTGTGCGGTGAGGGGAGTTGAAGAAATAGAAGAGAGCTATCCATGCCCTGGACTGCATAGTGAGAAGGGGGAAGACTATATAGTACTCAGTAATTACTGGGCTATAAACGCAGAATAATCACCATCCATCAATACACATATCCTTCTGTATATCAGCTCATTTATCCTTGCAACAGACTCATAATCAGGCATCCTCAGGTCTGTACTTCATACACACAAATGTGCCATACACAAAAGTGTGTGTATACACAGATGAATCTTAGGGAGAGTAAATACTTACTCGCAAATTTCAGACTTTAAGCTTTACGTTAATCAGATTTTAAGATTTAAGTTAATCAGACTTTTAACCCTTCATCTCCTGTGATTTTGTCCAGTTTTTACTACTTACTAAATGTGAGAATTTGGGAGAAGGCAATGGCAACCCACTCCGGTACTCTTGCCTGGAAAATCCTGTGGACAGAGGCACCTGGTAGGCTGCAGTCCATGGGGTCGCTGAGTCTGAGCGACTGAGCGACTTCACTTTCACTTTTCACTTTCATGCACTGGAGAAAGAAATGGCAACCCACTCCAGTGTTCTTGCCTGGAGGATCCCAGGGATGGGGAGCCTGGTGGGCTGCCGTCTATGGGTTCGCACAGAGTCGGACACGACTGAAGTGACTTAGCAGCAGCAGCAGCAAATGTGAGAATTTAGGGGAAGGTGATTCAGCTTCTTTAAAACCTAGTTTATTAATTCATAAAAGGAAGAGATAAAGTATATTTGCTTATAGAATGACTGTAAAGATTAAATGGGATAACACACACATAAGACAGTTCTAATCAGTCCTCAGACATGGCCCTTAACAAATATTAGTTCATTTCTTTTCACCTTCTTTTACTGAATGGGTACAGTGTTTTGCAGGTCCACTAAGAGGTTCTTTCAATAATTCCAAAGTAGGCCGAAAGTGTCAGTCATTCATAGAAAACATCTATGCATGTAAGACATACATTTATGGATTTGTTTGGGGTGTTTTTCCATTATCTCAAAAATCCATTTTTTAATTTCAGGTAGTCAGTCTTTAGTCCCACAAACATTCGTTGATTCCAGACTCCTTATAAATGGCATTAGAACTAAAAAGATGAAAACACAGGCCCTCCATCTAAAACGTGCTGAGTCTGAGAAATAAACATTTATGGTACAAGGTGAAAACTGCTATAATACAGGTGGGAACTCACAGAAGAGAAACCTAAATGAACACTAAAGCTGTCTGGAAAGGTTTGGGAAGGACATGTGTCAAGTGAGAGAAGAGTGGGTAGGAATTAACCTGGTAACAGGGAGAAGAGGCACCAAAAAGCTGGCACCAAAAGACACAAGGCGTGGTGGTATCCAGGAGCTCGAAGTAACATGGCTGTTGGTGGGGCTCAGTCCTCATCCCTGAGGGAAGGAACATTAACTCCAGCACCCAAAAGCCTGTGTGGCCCCACACTGATTTAGACTGCAATGTTACCAAACTAAGTCACAGCAAGAGTTCAGACAATGAGATGCATCAAGTTGGGTGGAAAGTATTGATACTTGGTTAGCAGCCCATTGGAAGGAAAGTTGTCACTCGTCTGAACCAGGTGCTTAGTCGTGTTAATACTGGGAAGAGTTTCTAACCTTTACCTTAGCTGGTAAAGGTAAAGTAAGGTAAGGAAAGCTGGCAAGGAAAAGTAAAAGAGGTAAAAGTCTCAAGGGCAATAGACTAGGGCAAGTTTACTCTCCTCCAGGGAACTGAAATACCTAAGGAAATGCCATCAAAAGCCTATAAGAACAAGGCTCATTTGAAGAAGGGTAGTGCAAGACGGTGGCTCCGTCAGACTGCCAGACTCACCCCAGGCATCCACCGTACAGTTCAGACACCTAATTCCTGACTCAGCTGGTTGGCTGCCCTGGGTCAGCTGTTACGCTGCCTTGAAAAGCAAGGGATACTGTATTTGAAGTAAAAAGAACCCAAAAAGTCCTGGGCTTTAGAGTCAGACTCACGCAAATCTCAGTTTGGCCAGATTCTCTGTGTGCTCTTGAGTACATTACTACTACCATCTCAGAGCCTTAGTTTTCTTATCTGTTAAGTATGCTGCAGAGTCTGAATCACAGAGATGTTGGAATTAGCAAACACAGGTAGAAAAGTACTTTTCACACTGAAAAGCACTATGTATTAATATAAAAATGCTATTTAAACTTGAGTACACTTAACAGGTATTACAGCTTGCACTATATTAAATAATAAATAATAAAACAATGTATCTACAGAATACATATTTTGAGGATTTTGAGATGGATATACAGAATATTTAGACAAAATTTATGGTTTACTTGATTTCTGAATATGGCTGTCTATTCTGAAGCAACAGAACCAAAGTAATTCTCATTGTAGTCCCCCCTCTAAAGTGAATTCTATCTTCTAAATTTAGTTATTTCTACTGATTTAGTTTTCAACAGTTGTAGTGCTTTTTATTTGCTAACTTAGCTTTTTTAATATAACTGAAATGTTCAAGATCAAATCGATTTATTCAGAACAATATCTCTACAGTTTTATAATATCATAAATGACAAGATAAACTTGCAGTTTTTTAAATTGATTTTTAAAAGTTAGATTTAGACATTCAAATTTTCCTATTATTAGTTTAATGTTTCTGAATGTAAACAGCAATGATGATATTTAAAAATTATTCCAGTTTACATATGTCCTCAACACAGATGACCTTTGGGCAAATCTAACCATGTCAGATGCCTGCTTACATGCCTTTAATGGCTCCTTATGCTCTTCAAGAGCAAACCCAAGCTCCTTAACTTGGCAATCAAAGTCCTTCTCATAATCAGTCCCTTCTATGTTTCAGCTCATCCCTGTCAGTAAACAATCAGCAATCTAAAACCTCAGCTATTACGAAAGTTGAAGCCCCAGATATGCCATGCTCCATTTTTCATCCCTGAATTTTTTGACTGTTCTGTCTCCATAAAGTTATACTATACATATATATATATACATATATATATATGTATATACACACATACATACATATGTATAATACATATAAGTTATATGTATATATGTATATCCGTTCAGTTGCTCAGTCGTGTCCGACTCTGTGCGATCCCATAGATGGCAGCCTACCAGGCTCCTCCATCCCTGGGATTCTCCAGGCAAGAACACTGGAGTGGGTTGCCATTTCCTTCTCCAATGCATGAAAGAGAAAAGGGAAAGTGAAGTCACTCAGTCGTGTCCAACTCTTAGCGACCCCGTGGACTGCAGCCTACCAGGCTTCGCCATCCATGGGATTTTCCAGGCAGGAGTACTGGAGTGGGTCGCCAATGCCTTCTCCACATGTGTGTGTGTGTATATATGTACCTTCCATGTGTAAACCTCTAGGAATGCAGTCAGTGGAATCAGTACTCTCAATCTCCTTAATTGCTCTCATCCAACTCCACCTGCCTCTGTTTAGCTTTGCTCTTAGGATCTCTTCCTAGGGCAGCAAAATAACCACTGCCAGTCCCAGTCTTATATACATCATTGCTGTATGTCTCCTGTGAGCTCCAGCACAAATCCTAGGGAAAACTCTGATCAGCTAATCTTAGATTAGATCAGAATCAATGTGGTCATGGAAAAGAGAACTTTTATTCTTGCTAGTTTGAATCATATGTAATCCCAAATTTATAAGACATTATGAAAAAAGAAAGGGTGGTTCTAGTCCTCCAAAAGGAGGTACACTGACATGAAAGAACACATATATAAGATATATATATATATATATATATATATACATATATATATATATATATA